>OX608078.1:117678193-117811760 GCA_951509765.1 Sphenella marginata
CTAAGTAACACTTTTTTCACAACCGGTTTTTTTGAATATTCCCTTTTAAATAGCTCTCTCACATTGGCCAAGCACTAAATTTGTCTAAATTATACCCTCCTTAGCTCTTAAACTGAACCTAAAAATAATCAGTCAGTTGAAAAACGTTCTAAGTGTCATTTTGTGACTTAGAACGTTATTCGTGATGATGCTTCAATTGAGCAAGCAACATTCGCTTCGAAAAAAAAAAAGTTTCTCTCTTCTTCTTGACGAACATACAACGCCTTAGGCCCACTTGCAGAACGACTATTTATAGGTTTAACTACGGGCTAACTCGACATGAGAGGGTTAAATTAAGAAATTGTCTTGCACAGCATCGAGTTAGTCGTTAATGTAAGGTTAATTCGTTATATTTTTACCTCGCCAATATTGGAGGGTTAGTTCGCTAACTATCTGCTCAGCTGACAGAAAAAATTTAAACAAAGTCATTTTTGTGAAAGTAATAAAATTGTGTAAAAAATTCGTTGTGAAAGAAAATTTATTTTAAACTAGAAGGACCCGGCAGACGTTGTTCTGCCCAAACTTAGGGAAAAAATCGCACGATAAATAAAAAAGTTTGGAATATTTCGGTCCCTGGTCCACTTCCCGGTAACTTTACATAAACACTCTCCGGGTTTCTACTGAGCTATCCTGTAAATATGAACAAAATCGGCGCTGTAGTTCCGGAGTCTATAACATACATATGTACATACAGGAGTTAATTTATGGAAATGTTGCAATGTCAAAGCGAACCCCGTGGCCTCCCCCTTTCTTTTGATACCCATATTGTATACAAACTAAGAGGTTTTTTGGCAACCACATTTTTACCGATAACTCAGTTATCGATTAATTTATCGAAATGTTGCAATGTCCAAACAAACTCGTGGCCTCCCCCTTTCATTTAATACCCATATTGTATACAAATTAAGAGGTTTTTAGGCAACCACATTTTTACCGATAACTCAGTTATCGATTAATTAATCGAAATGTTGCAATGTCCAAACAAACCCCGTGGCCTCCCCCTTTCATTTAATACCCATATTGTATACAAATTAAGAGGTTTTTAGGCAACCACATTTTTACCGATAACTCAGTTATCGATTAATTAATCGAAATGTTGCAATGTCCAAACTAACCCCGTGGCCTTTACCATATTGTATGCATGTTTAGAGGTGTTGGGCAACCACATTTTTACCAAATTTGAAAATATACAGTTCTAGGTTAGTTGGGAAACATTAGTGCGCACATCCCCAAAACCGTGTGAGGTATTGAAATGACATTAAATGGGGTCCTATGCTAAGCTCCATAGAATATGTGTACAAAATTTCGTAAAGATTGGTGCTGTATTTATATTAGCTCTATTATTATTAATATATCGAAATGAACCAAAGTCCAAATGAAAGCTCTGGTCTTCCCCTTTCGATTGATACCAATTTTGTGCGAATATTCCAAAGTTTACCCGAAACCACATTTTGACCGATAACTCTGTTATCGATAAATATATCGAAATGAACCAAAGTCCAAATAAAATCTGTGGTCTTCCCCTTTCGATTGATACCAATTTTGGGCAAATATTCCAAAGTTTACCCGAAACCACATTTTGACCGATAACTCTGTGATCGATAAATATATCGAAATGAACCGAAGTCCAAATAAAATCTGTGGTCTTCCCCTTTCTATTGATACCAATTTTGTGCGAATATTCCAAAGTTTACCCGAAACCACATTTTGACCGATAACTCTGTTATCGATAAATATATCGAAATGAACCAAAGTCCAAATAAAAGCTGTGGTCTTCCCCTTTCGATTGATAGCAATTTTGTGCGAATATTCCAAAGTTTACCCGAAACCACATTTTGACCGATAACTCTGTTATCGATAAATATATCGAAATGAACCAAAGTCCAAATAAAAACTGTGGTCTTCCCCTTTCGATTGATACCAATTTTGTGCGAATATTCCAAAGTTTACCCGAAACCACATTTTGACCGATAACTCTGTTATCGATAAATATATCGAATTGAACCAAAGTCCAAATGAAAACTGTGGTTCTTCCCCTTTCGATTGATACCAATTTTGTGCGAATACTCCAAATTTTACGGAAAACAACATTTTGGCCGATAACTCTGTTATCGATAAATTTATCGAAATTTCATGATGCCTGTTACCCATTCCACACTCCTAAGAACCTGTCTGCAAAATTTCGTGATGATCGGGCCATTTGTTCAGACGATAAAGAACCACAAACATCCGCAGTCACTCACAAACTTACGTTTTTATATATTAGTAAGATTAAAACCTGTATCTATATGTATGAAAATGGTGGGAAAAATGTATAGTAATTCATCGATTGAGCACGGCCGATTTGGCTCAAATTTCTTTTCAGTTCTTCGTAATTGGCATTTTGGGAAATTGATTATTAACATAGAATTTTGCGTGCAATTATCCCAGAACGGCTTTCCGATTGGAAAAATACAAAACTTTTAATGGAAAACCCGGAAAATTTCGGAAAATAGTGAAAATGTTTCATTATCTTCGACGACATTTTGTATTTTATTGCATGGTTTGATGTCATTGTTATAAAATACGTGTTGCGTGCATTATGAGTTTAGAAATTACAGGGATAAATAACAGATGACGCTGTGCTTAGTTTGACAGGTGCACTTTTCTCATTGTCATTTTTTATTAAACAAATGTGCTATTTTTCTTGGTGCAATTGATTAGAGTTTCCCTGATTTTCGTTGTGATTGATTTATTTTTCTGATTTCAGATAGTCATAAACGGTACAAGCATTACGATCAATTGAAAAATCATACCGATATTTATCAATTAGATCACTTTTTAAGAAAATAAGTTTGCGTGTAAAAAGTGAGGTTATCTTCTTGAATTGCGTGCATGTATTGCGATAAATTAATTCCGTAAGTACTTTTTTTTTAAGAATTTTCTTTTAAATAGGATTAGTCAAAAACGACTTTATTGCATATTAGATAGAGTTATTTGCTTGACTAATGCCTGCTATTAGACGATCAAACCTTGGACGACGTACACGTTAGTCAGAATGTCTGTGATAATCAAAGGCAACAGGGGCGTGCTGAAAAAATTAATGGAGACGTGCTCATATTGCACAAGTTCGCGCTGCGCAGTTACCACCTCAAATTCAACACGATGTTGTTAGAAGAACGGTGCAGTGAAATAACTCCCAAATGAAATAACTCCCAACAAAAAAATGAAATAACTCCCAAATATTTTCCATGCAAGTTGGGACTTATTTCATTATGAAATAGCTCCCAATTCATTGGGACTTATTTCATAATTTTAACTGGGAATTATTTCATAATGAAATAACTCCCAAATGAAATAATCCCCAATAAAATATCTTTGGGAGTTATTTCATAATTTTTGGAAATTGGGAGTTATTTCATTTTTTGGGACTTACTTCATTGCTTGTAATCCAGTCATTGGAAGTTATTTCATTTTTAATGGGAGTTATTTCATTTTTGTTGGGCATATTTTTAGCGAACTAACGTCATTGACATTAATTCGCATTAAGAAAGCGAACTAAAGTCAGTACATTTTTTTTATATTCCAAATTTTCATTTTTCATTATCACCTTCGACTTATGATCATGAATCTGAGATTGGCTTAGGTCAGATCCCCGATTCGGGGCGTGATCAATGGTATTTATGTGCAGAACTCCTTTCCGCATTGGCGGCCTTCGGCCGCGCTTCAAAAAATAACCCTGGGCTACGCCATTCCAACTCCGGGTGGTTGCCATAGCCGTGGCTACCGCCACGGTGATGTCCTTCCGCGTGCCATTCTTTTCTCACAGGGTAATGTGATTACAACAACCACATGAAAATGACTTTAACTGCAAATATCTCGCAAACTACTAAAAATATTGGTTCAGCGGAGTTATATTCATGCTCCTGGGACCAAAGCGCGTCTCCTGATACATATCTCAACATTTTTGGTTGTGTATTAGCGCTCGGTACCCCACGTAAACGATTAACCACGTCTAGATTTAGAATCTGAAATGAGATTTTTTTCAACCGTTCAAAAGTTATTTGCAGTTAAAGTTCACAATTTTCTGTCATTTTCATGTGGTTGTTGTAATGGCACATTAGGCTGAGCCCAAAAAGTGAAAAAGTGGGAAACGTGGCACGCGGAAAGACATCACCGTGGCGGTAGCCACGGCTATGGCACACACCCGGAGTTGGAATGGCGTAGCCCAGGGTTATTTTTTGAAGCGCGGCCGAAGGCCGCCAATGCGCAAAGGAGTTCTGCACATAAATACCATGGACCACGCCCCGAATTGAGGATCTGACCTAAGTAAAATTTTCGCCTGCGGCACTACGTCGTCGAATCTCAAACCCAAATGCCTCAATGACATTAATTTGCATGTCCAAAGCTGTCCTGTATTTTTCAAATTTCATTGTAACTGATTATATTGTAAAAATATACCATTCCAAATTTAATTTTGGGATTTATTTCATTTTTTTGGGACTTATTTCATTTGGGAGTTATTTCATTTTTTTGGGGACTTGTGGTTTCATTGTGAAATAACTGCCAAATATTGGGAGTTATTTCATTTCCTTCTTTGGGAGTTATTTCATTTATTAAAGTTGGGAATTATTTCATTTTTATTGGGACTTATTTCATTGGGAGTTATTTCATGGGAGTTATTTCATTTGGGAGTTATTTCACTGCACCTAGAAGAACACCAGTCATAAATGTAGGCTTTAATCGCGTTGCTTTCGAATGCAATAGCCTACGAAGATCTTCACTTCGTCTGTCAGCATTGCAATGCATTGAAGTTTTAATCAGAAACCCCTGGTTTATTCTGTGCTGGTGCCAAAGCGAAATTACCCGTTTTGACTCACCCACCAGAGCAATTGTATTCGTTACTCTATGGAAATACAATCCAATCAAATCATTTTCTAGAGAATACACAAAAATATAACGGATGCTTTCAAATAACGTCATTTGGATCCCAAGTTGTTGATTTGCCCAGCTACAATCCCAGTTTTCAGGTAATGGCGTATCATTACTATAACAATGAACAATTATTGTTATTTTTTTTTCGAAATTGCCTATAAACATCCAGATTCAAAGGCAAATTCACCTCGAGCGTGCGCTTTGTTACCACTATTAAACGAAGATCACAAGTTCCTTTAGGTCTATTGTGGTGGTTAGTCGGCAATTGAACTAAAGGTGAAATGATCGAACAATAACAAACTCTTCTGCATGAGCATAATGAATTGGTCAGATTGTTTAAAACAGCATTGATGACTTCAGACGACTATAAAATCAAAAGTCCCGCTCTAATGAAGTAGCAGTGGTGATTGTCGGCGAGAAAAAGGAATCACGCGATATTGTTCTCTACCTTCGGGATGGTAGACAATTGATACATAGCCCAGATTTATTCATCACGTTCACTTGCGGTCCGAAATGCCCTAAAATTACGAACCTGTTGCTGACAAGACGAACATCCAGCGATCAACATGACATCATTGCACGAGTGTTCAGACAAAAGATCAGAGTACTCATAGCTTACATCGTTAAGCATAAGGTTTTGGCAGAAGCGTGGCTTACTACATGCACACATTTTGCTTTGGATGCTAGACACGATCCGTCAAGATCATATTGATTCGATCATTTCCGCCGAAATTCTAGATCCAGAATCTGATCTGGAGCTGTATTCCATTGTGACAACGATTATGATATATGGGCCTTGCGGAGTCCACAACCCAGACTCGCCGTGCATGGAAAACGGTACTTACACAAAAGCGTTTCGCCCGTCCGTTGGTGGCTGACACAATCACTGGAATCGACGGATATCCATTGCATCGGCGTCGATGATAATGGCAGATCAATCGTGATGAAAGTGAACGGAAACAATGTCGTCGTCGATAACCTCTGGATCGTTCCATATTGGTCGCTTTTGGCGAAAATGTTCTCAATTCACTGCAATTCCATTAAATCCTTCATTTTTACAAATACACAATAAAGGAAGGAAAATGGCTGTATTTGGAATTGATGAACGACGAGGTAAAGTCAAATCAAATATGTACATTGTTTGCGATCATTATATCTGCATGCCATCCATCGAACCCGACCGCACGGTTGGACAAATATAAAAGCGAGATGGTTGGCGACATTTTACAAAGATTTCGCATGACAACTTTGAATTTCGATCTTCAAGTTAATGACGAGATACGCAACGAAGCGTTAATGCAACATTGGAACTGCCAGCGCCAAATCGTTCCAAGAACGACGCATTCAATCCGTAACTGCAAGACTATGATGTTGAATGCCGAGCAGAAGACCGTGTACGATCCCCTGATTACGATGGTGTAGTAGCGCTAGCTCCTGTAAGAACGAGAACGGCGACCTGGTGACTGATGTTCAGAGAATACTAGAGATATGGAGGGATCACTTCTCTGCCCTTTTAAATGGAGAAATTGAGCAAGAAACCAGAGAAGAGCTCGAACCCGAACCCACAATCGAAGACGACGAAATTGACGTCCCAGAACCCGACTATAATGAGGTGCGAATAGCAATATCCCGGTTAAAAAACAATAAAGCAGCTGGCGCTGATGGTTTGCCTGCTGAGCTATTCAAGCATGGCGGCGAGGAGCTGGTAAGGCGTATGCACCAGCTTCTGTGCAGAATATGGTCGGATGAATGCATGCCCGAAGATTGGAATCTAAGTGTTCTTTGCCCAATCCACAAAAAAGGTGATCCTGCAAACTGCACCAACTACCGCGGAATCAGCCTTTTGAATATCGCATATAAGGTCTTGTCAAGCGTATTGTGCGAACGATTGAAGCCTGACGTGAACAGACTGATTGGACCTTATCAGTGTGGCTTCAGACCTGGAAAATCTACCATCGACCAGATTTTTACAATACGTCAAATCCTGGAGAAAACCCGTGAGAAAAGAATCGACACACACCACCTCTTTGTTGATTTTAAAGCCGCTTTCGATAGCACGAAAAGGAGCTGCCTATATGCCGCTATGTCTGAATTTGGTTTCCCCGCAAAACTTATACGGCTTTGCAAAATGACATTGAGCAACACCACCAGCTCAGTCAGAATTGGGAAGGACCTCTCCGAGCCGTTTGAAACTAAACGAGGTTTCAGACAAGGTGACCCCCTATCGTGCGATTTCTTTAATTTGATGTTGGAGAAAATAATACAATCTGCAGAACTCAACCGCGCTGGAACAATATTCTATAAAAGCGTGCAACTGTTAGCATATGCTGACGACATTGACATTATCGGCCTTAACAACCGTGCCGTAACCTCTGCGTACTCCAAACTAGAAAAAGAAGCGGAAAAAATGGGTTTGGTGGTGAACGAAGGCAAAACGAAGTACATGCTGTCATCAAGCAAAGAGTCAGCGCATTCGCGCCTTGGCACCCACGCCACTGCTGGCACCAAAAAGTTCGAAATAGTGAAGGACTTCGTTTACCTTGGATCCAGCATAAACTCCAACAATAATGCCAGCCTAGAAATCCAACGAAGAATTGCTCTTGCAAATAAATGCTACTTTGGACTGAGTAGGCAATTGAAAAGTAAAGTCCTCTCTCGACGCACGAAAATCACACTCTACAAGTCACTCATCGCTCCCGTCCTGCTATATGGTGCAGAGGCGTGGACACTAACAACATCTGACGAGGCTGCATTGGGAGTATTCGAGAGAAAAGTTCTGCGAAAGATTTATGGGCCTCTACGCGTTGGCGACGGCGAGTACCGAAGAAGATTTAATGATGAGTTGTATGAGCTTTACGCAGACGTCGACATAGTACAGCGCATTAAAACACAGCGGCTTCGCTGGCTAGGCCACGTCGTGCGAATGAACGAAGACGCTCCAGCCCAGAAGGTATACTTATCGGCACCCGCCGGTGGAAGCAGAGGAAGAGGAAGACCACCACTCCGATGGAAGGACCAAGTGGAGACCGACCTGCGATCTCGTGGGGTCTCCAATTGGCGCCAGTTGGCGCAAAGAAGAAATGACTGGCGAGCTATGTTGGACGGTCAAAATCGCTCAGGCGGTTAGATGGCCATTTAAAGAAGAAGAAGAAGTAGCGCTTGTAGCCAAGTTACCATTTCATTGCCCCATTCAAACTGTTAGCAGACTTAATAACTAATAATTCCACAATCAGCTTTTCTTGGATTTTTGAGAAAAAAATTTGCATACCTTAATGGACACCCTAATATAGGATAGTTAATATTTTACATCATAGGTATAACAATAAGATATATACATAGTTATATATTTGCCTTTTTACTCAATTTATTACATGTTAGAAGTGGACTTGCATTTGTATACTTTTCGAATTTAGATTATATCGTAAGATCATTAGATTATAGCGTAACTTCCGGTTTTGCCCTCTGCTAAGATAGAACATTTGTAAACAATAAGATTGTTTACACTGACATTTATCCTATTACTCTTATTTTTTTTTGATCTTTGAGAAAGTCACGCCATCAGCAATGAGTATGCAGAAAAAAGAAAATGGAAAAAAAGTTCCGTAATTTGGACGGCTAAGCTGAGCTGAAAAATGTGGGTGGTTGGGCTCTCTTTTGATTTGGACTTCGGACAGTCAAGATCGTCCGGCTTTAATTTGTCAAGTCTAATCCGTGTGATGGTTCGATAGTTGTGCGAGAATTGAATATTTAAATATCGCAAACATCCTTACAGTAATCGCGTTCTATTAAGGAAATTCGTAAACTTTCAAAACCTTAAAAAAACGCGCATTTTAAATTTCGATGAAAACCAATTCGGAAATAATAAAAATCGGGAATTTTCCCAAAGTTCAGCGAGCGGCTTCATCATCATCTTCTGGAGACGATTTGCTAACAAATCTACCAGTACTTCCCTCATCTTTATCTTCCTGCAGCATATGTCCAGGAAAACCAGCATTTAGTGGTAGTATTCAGTGAGAGGATTAAAAAAAAAAAAAAAAATGTTATACTTAAAAACAAAAATATTATGTTAACAAGGTCATTCATGACTAAATAGGGTAAAACGATTTAAAGAAAAGTTCAAGATTTAAAAGAATGGTGAATTGAAAAACCAAATATTTAAAATATATAAAATAAACATACTCTTCTACTTTTTTTTCTGAGCTACGGTGTGCATATTGGAATAATAATCGTGTATATATACTATTGTCTATTAATGTACATACAAATCTTAATATTTAGTTATTTTGTTAAAAAGAGAGAAAAATACATACATACTTACGCATAGGCTTAAAAATAAAATGAATCTAATTAAAGTTTGCATTTCATAAAAGTTACAATTTAAGTAAATTGTTAAAAATAAAATTGTTAATGGATCAGTGGTAGTTCAGTGAGGTTTTGCATTATTAGTATCGCGTGAAGTTGCACAGAAAAAAAAATATCGCATGCGACTTTCGAACTCATAAATGGTGTAACTAAGTAATTCATAATTAAAGTGAAAATTAACATGATTGAAAGGAAAGGGAAATTAATAATATTTAAATTTTAGTAGAATCGAAAAACAACAACAACTTTGAGGTGTTAAATACATTTTTCGATTTCTAGCATACATTTTCATAGATCCAGGTTTCATGCTGAAAGATCTTTCATCGTGGGAGCCGAAGTGGTAAGTCGATTTTGTTTTTGTCTATTCTCTCACATTTTATTGTGTTAGTGTGATGAGCGAATGAATGTACATATTATTCACTTCTCTTTCGTTAAATTTTTCTAACTAAATTAGTGTTGCCAGACTAAAAAAAAAAAAGGTACCAATATTAATTTTCAACCATTGGCGAAATAATGCAAAGCTAAACCGATGCAAAAAAAAAAAACACATAACTTTAAAATTTGTGAAAAGGAAAACTTAAATTTGTCTAATAAATAAACCGTAAATAGATTCCTGGTACTAAACTAAAATATTTACTTAAGTAAAAATCTAAAATTCTTAGTATTGCAAATTTTCTTTCAATAACAGTTTCCTGAGATTGTATTATGATAAATCTGACTAAAGTGAATTTAAGATGAAGAAAGTAGTCAGAATGCATTGTATACCCTTTGTAATAAAAACTGTCAAAGTTTAAAATGCCTGGTAGTAGGTAAGTGTGGTAAGTTTTAGGGATTTTCAGGGTTTTTGTTTTGTTGGATTATTTCTGGAAATCATGGTAAGGAGGGCGATCGTTGTAACAACACCATGCAACATACCCCATTCGGCAACCCAAGCGATATCAAGATTGTTGAGCCAACGTAGGTATCCCATTTTCATTTTTTTTTGTTTCTCCAGCACGTTAAATAAAGTAATTGTTCTGTAGTAGTAAGCGAAAACCGAAAGGTAGGAGCAAGAACACCACCCCGTTAGCCGACGAGCACGAGCCGGATTAAAAACGTGCGCCCGCTCCCTACTTTTCGCATACACCGTGCTTTCTACAAAACGTTGCATGCTACAGATAATAATTATTTTTGGCGCCCAAAGTGGGGCCCACGCATTAACAAGTCAACATACATTTCAACTATTTTTCTTTGATTGGTTGTGTGGATCCCATTAACTCTCTTTATCTTCGATGTCGATAAAGGTAAAACCAAAAGTGCTAGTTTTCCTGTTTCGACTATAACTTTTCTCACTCATACATATCAGTCGTATGGCATAGTGATGTTCGTTGGAATTGTTACAGATTCGACTTCGACTGTTAACCAGTACATTTAGTAGCCCATACGCACTGCAGTACTTGTTTGCTTGTTAGTTGGAATTGCGATTTTTTTTAAATATTAAATATCAGACCATGACAGGCAAGTGAGATTTTGTGTAGCTTAATCACATTTCAATCTTCTTGGTGAAGTGAAAAGAATTATCTTTTATATTTTTTTTACCAGAGACAAGAATCCAAATATTTTTTTTCAGTGATTTACATGACTAGTTTTAGCAATCATTTGGAAATGTAGATTATTATACTGATGTAATAACTAACCAATGCAAGCTAAACTTGACCGTATAATCACACCACTTTCTAAACGTTCGGATTCGTAGATTTTACTTTTACAATCTAACCGACGGCAATACCATTGGGGTTGGGTGGTTTTTCGCTTTTTATCTTGCATTATCGCAGAGGTATACGAATGGGTTTTGACCACAACTTATTTCTATCAGGCAAATTATTTGGGAACCAGAATTTTATCTTTTTATATACATCGTATTTTATCTTAAACAAATAAGATCATATATAATATCTTTTTCAGGATAATTTTTTTTATCGCGCTTTGTTGTTTACATTCTGCCCTTAAGAAATCTCTTGAATTTTTTTTACTATCACAGCAGCCTTTGCTGCAACTTAAATAAGGAATAGTACCTTTTGATTTTAGATTGTATTTTTTTTCGTAATTTGAAACGTTGCAACATGTCCCTTAGGCATAGTAACGAGGACCTAACCAAGTCCGATGAAAATGGATGGCGCTGTGGAATATGTAACAATTTTAGTAGAAATCTCGCAATATTGGCTAAGACTAGGTGTGATCATGCTTTTCATAAAACTTGTCTATCTAAATACTTGACAAGCCATTCCACCTGTCCAATTTGTCATACTAGGATTGCGTCAGAAAAACCTTTTGCTTCTACAACAACTACGCCACATCGTTACGAGACTCGTTCTCAAACTGGTGCGGAAAAATCGAAGTCTGAGGACAACAGTACTAAGACTGTACCGAATATGCAACAACCTATTATTTTACCTGAGCATAGTGAGCAAGAACAGGTTCTCACACCTGTGAAAGCGGATGACTTAAGTAATATGGTTACCGCTGCAGTTGGTGCTCAGCAGGCGGAAATAATGCAAAGTCTCAATAATTCAATTAATGGCAGGATAGAAGCACAAATAGAAGCAGGTTTTAGGCGTTTAAGCTTACAGTTTCCACCACAGCAACAACCATCTAACTTACATACCTTGCCAAATGTGGAACAACAAACTCTCGAGCAGTTACTTGGGCTTCCGCCCACAGGCGTACCAACTACCGCTGCTTCAGCTTTTGACCATATGCCTAGTAGAAATATAGCAAGACAAGCTGTGAATGAATTATCATGTAGGCCCGATAAGGTCGGACATATCATTACCAACTGGAAGTTGCGCTTCACGGGTGCAAGCGATGGCATGCCAGTTGAAAATTTTATTTATCGTTTTGAAGCTTTAACTAATCAGACATTAGGCGGTTGTTTTGATATTGTTTGCAGACATGCCAGTTTGCTGTTTGACGCTAAAGCTAGTGATTGGTTTTGGAGGTACCATAAATCTGTATCGGAAATTCGTTGGTCTGGTTTGTGTGAGGCCCTTAGACGTCAGTATAAGGATACCAGGACTGATGTAGACTACAGGGAGAAGATACGTGACAGAAAACAAAAAGCCAATGAAAATTTTGATTGTTTTTATGACTCCATAGTTCAAATGACAGATCGCTTAACCCAACCACTCCCAGAAGGTACTCTAGTAGAAATCATTAAGAGAAACCTCTTACCGGAAATACAATATGAAATTTTAAATATTCAAGTTTATTCCATTGCCCATTTGCGTGATATCTGCCGAAAGCGTGAATTTTTCTTGCAAGACATGCAAAGACGACCAGAGTATAGTAAATCGTCGCCAATTCGTAAGCGCGTTTCTGATGTGCAAGCCAATTTTGACGTCGTTACCGACGACGATGTAAACGAAGTTGAGGGTATTGAAGAAATAGCTTTAGTTTGCTGGAATTGCAAGAGAAATGGACACCGGTATCAGGAGTGTGTTAGCGAGCGTAGGATTTTTTGCTACGGTTGCGGAGCCGCTGATGTGTACAAACCGAATTGTCCGCGATGTAACTTTTCAAAAAACGGCCAATCGAGTGCGCTGAAAAGTGCACGCAGACAGACCCCATCGAGAGCTTTGAAACATCAAGGCACAAATACGGATTAATTCCTATTGATTCAAACCCTTCACTTATCTCAAATACATTTTGTTCGCCTAACCCGATCAAACCTTTTCATGTTCGTGCGCAGGAATATGACCTTGCACGTAAACGCATTTTTCATGACTTCTCTGAAAACAGTCTAGTAACAAAACCAAAAAGTCGTTCCAGCAATCGGATAAACACTTTTTGGAAAAGTGTTCGCACTAACAGAAAACTACTTATGAGTTCAATCTTTGATAAGACGAATGACGTACGACCATATGCGGAGGTGCAGTTATTTGGCAAAACTGTTTCCGGTTTGCTAGATACAGGTGCTTCTGTCAGTTGTGTTGGAGCCAAACTTGCAACAAAGATTTTGGAAGATAAAGTCCCGATTCAAACTTTTACCACCTTTGTCAAAACTGCTGACGGGAAGTCGCAAAAAGTCCTAGGGTGTGTAAAAGCCCAGATCACTTTCCGAGGCATATCAAAGTTAATTTTAATTTATATTATTCCCAGCTTGTCACAAGACTTATACTTGGGTATAGATTTTTGGAAGTTATTTGACCTTTTACCTCTTCATGTAAGCGAAATTAATCCGGTTTCCAACGAAGACCTATTAGCAAAACATATTTTAACAGAAAATCAAAATCATGATTTAGAAAAGCTTATACACTCATTTCCTTCGTTCGCTAAAATTGGACTTGGTAAAACGCACATATTATCGCACGTTATAGACGTTGGGGATGCGAAACCCATTAAACAGCGGCATTTCCCAATATCGCCTGCTATAGAAAAACTAGTTTATGCAGAGTTGGATAGGATGATTGAATTGGATATAATAGAAGAGTCTGATAGCGCTTGGTCGTCACCTGTCGTGCTGGTACGGAAGCCAGGCAAAGTTCGGTTGTGCTTGGACAGTAGGAAGGTAAATAGCGTCACAACGAAAGACGCATACCCGTTGCCTAACATTGAGGATATCTTAAGCAGGCTTCCTAAAGCTGGGTTTATAACGAGTTTAGATTTAAAGGATGCCTTTTGGCAGATCCCGTTGGATCCAAAGTCTAGGGATAAAACAGCCTTTACCGTGCCAGGTAGACCGTTATACCATTACAAAGTAATGCCATTCGGCCTCTGCAATGCTCCTCAAACAATGTCACGTTTGATGGATAGAGTCATACCATGCCATCTTCGAAGTGAGGTATTCGTGTACCTGGATGACCTTCTCATCATTTCTGAAAGTTTCGAAAAACACTTGAAAGTACTTCGCACAGTTGCTCGGCATATCAAAGAAGCAGGGTTAACAATCAACATAGAAAAAAGTCACTTTTGCCTTAGGGAAGTGCGTTATTTAGGCCACATTGTAGGCAAAGGGATCATAAGAACCGATCCTGAGAAAGTCGCTGCCATTACGGATTTTCCAATCCCGAGGTCTGTTAAACAAGTTAGGCGATTTTTGGGTATGTCTGGGTGGTATCGAAAATTCGTTAAGAATTACGCAGCGGTCACGACTCCGCTGACCGATTTATTGAAGACCAACCGAAAATTTACGTGGTCCGATAAGGCTCAAAACGCATTTGATGAATTAAAGTCTATATTGAGCACTGCTCCCGTTCTTCATAGTCCCGACTTTAGTAAACCATTCTATATTCATTGTGATGCTAGCTCGACAGGCATAGGAAGTGTGCTAGTTCAAAAAAATGAGGATGGCGAAGAATATCCTGTCGCTTTCATGTCCAAGAAATTGAACAATGCGCAAAGGAAATACTCGGTAACGGAGCAAGAATGTCTGGCAGCAATGCTTAGTGTAAAAAAATTTCGCCCTTACATTGAAGGACATGAATTTACTATTATTACGGATCATGCTTCCTTAAAATGGCTAATGTCTCAAACGGATTTGAGTACGCGACTAGCGCGGTGGGCTCTCAAGCTTCAAGGCTATTCCTTTACAATTGAGCACAGACGGGGTAGTCAAAATGTGGTACCAGATGCGTTATCCAGAGTAAATACTGAGGATCTATCGTCTCTGGAAGCTGGGGTTTTTGTTGACTTAGGTTCCTCATATTTTAAAGCCGACGACTACATTGAGCTAAAGGAAAAAGTACTTAAGAATAGCGAAAAATTACCGGATGTAAAAGTGATTGACAAATATGTTTACAGACGGACGGAACATTCAACCGGAGAGCAATTGCACGATGATATGGTATGGAAATTGTGGATACCTAAAGGTCTAATCCCTGATATTTTATATAAAGCGCATGATGCTTATTTATCTTCTCACTGCGGCATTAATAAAACCGTGGAAAAAATACGGCGATATTATTACTGGCCAGGACTCGTTAATGATGTCAAATCGTACATAAATGCGTGTGAAAAATGCAAATGCACGAAACAGCCAAATTATGTGTTAAGACCGCCTATGGGTAAAACTACGGATTCACAACGAATTTTTCAAAAATTATATGTCGATTTTTTAGGTCCATATCCGCGCTCTAGATCGAGAAATATCGGAATTTTTGTGGCATTAGATTACTTTTCTAAATACGTTTTCCTAAAGCCTGTTAAAAAGTTTTCTGCCGATGTTGTTTGTAAATATTTAGAAGAAGAAATATTCCATGCCTTCGGTGTGCCAGAGTCAATTGTTTCAGACAATGGAACACAGTTCAAATCCCATGTCCTTAACAGGTTGCTACGAAAATACGGCGTAAACCACATTTATACAGCTGTACACTCACCACAAGCAAATGCTTCGGAGCGAGTGAACAGATCGGTCATTTCAGCTATCAAGTCATACATCGACAGTGACCAGAAAAACTGGGATCAGTATCTTAGTAGTATTTGTTGTGCCTTACGTTCTTCCATACATTCAGCCATAGGTACTTCTCCGTACTTCATGGCATTTGGTCAGCATATGGTAACAAACGGTTCTACCTATAGCTTGTTACGAAACTTGCGCATGCTGGAGGATCGTACTGTTAGTTTTAACCAGCAAGACACAATCGACATAATTAGGAAAAAGGCAGCTGAATGCATGAAAAAACAATTTAACCGAAACGAACGGTCTTACAACTTACGTTCCCGCGTTGTATCGTATGAGGTGGGTCAGGAAATCTTCAGGAGAAATTTCAAACAAAGCAATTTTGAACAGGGCTATAATGCGAAATTAGCACCGTCATTTGTTAAAGCTCGAATACGTAAGAAACTTGGCAACACCTGTTACCAGCTAGAAGATTTACAGGGTCGGTTGATTGGCACTTACCACGCCAAAGATTTGCGGCAATAATCAATAAACAGTAAAGATAATCTACAAGCGGGTATCAGCTTTTGTGCGTTACGCCCAAGCCTGATTTTGGCAGGGGGGAAATGTAGTAGCGCTTGTAGCCAAGTTACCATTTCATTGCCCCATTCAAACTGTTAGCAGACTTAATAACTAATAATTCCACAATCAGCTTTTCTTGGATTTTTGAGAAAAAAATTTGCATACCTTAATGGACACCCTAATATAGGATAGTTAATATTTTACATCATAGGTATAACAATAAGATATATACATAGTTATATATTTGCATTTTTACTCAATTTATTACATGTTAGAAGTGGACTTGCATTTGTATACTTTTCGAATTTAGATTATATCGTAAGATCATTAGATTATAGCGTAACTTCCGGTTTTGCCCTCTGCTAAGATAGAACATTTGTAAACAATAAGATTGTTTACACTGACATTTATCCTATTACTCTTATTTTTTTTTGATCTTTGAGAAAGTCACGCCATCAGCAATGAGTATGCAGAAAAAAGAAAGAAAAAAGAAAATGGAAAAAAAGTTCCGTAATTTGGACGGCTAAGCTGAGCTGAAAAATGTGGGTGGTTGGGCTCTCTTTTGATTTGGACTTCGGACAGTCAAGATCGTCCGGCTTTAATTTGTCAAGTCTAATCCGTGTGATGGTTCGATAGTTGTGCGAGAATTGAATATTTAAATATCGCAAACATCCTTACAGTAATCGCGTTCTATTAAGGAAATTCGTAAACTTTCAAAACCTTAAAAAAACGCATTTTAAATTTCGATGAAAACCAATTCGGAAATAATAAAAATCGGGAATTTTCCCAAAGTTCAGCGAGCGGCTTCATCATCATCTTCTGGAGACGATTTGCTAACAAATCTACCAGTACTTCCCTCATCTTTATCTTCCTGCAGCATATGTCCAGGAAAACCAGCATTTAGTGGTAGTATTCAGTGAGAGGATTAAAAAAAAAAAAAAAAAATGTTATACTTAAAAACAAAAATATTATGTTAACAAGGTCATTCATGACTAAATAGGGTAAAACGATTTAAAGAAAAGTTCAAGATTTAAAAGAATGGTGAATTGAAAAACCAAATATTTAAAATATATAAAATAAACATACTCTTCTACTTTTTTTTCTGAGCTACGGTGTGCATATTGGAATAATAATCGTGTATATATACTATTGTCTATTAATGTACATACAAATCTTAATATTTAGTTATCTTGTTAAAAAGAGAGAAAAATACATACATAATTACGCATAGGCTTAAAAATAAAATGAATCTAATTAAAGTTTGCATTTCATAAAAGTTACAATTTAAGTAAATTGTTAAAAATAAAATTGTTAATGGATCAGTGGTAGTTCAGTGAGGTTTTGCATTATTAGTATCGCGTGAAGTTGCACAGAAAAAAAATATCGCATGCGACTTTCGAACTCATAAATGGTGTAACTAAGTAATTCATAATTAAAGTGAAAATTAACATGATTGAAAGGAAAGGGAAATTAATAATATTTAAATTTTAGTAGAATCGAAAAACAACAACAACTTTGAGGTGTTAAATACATTTTTCGATTTCTAGCATACATTTTCATAGATCCAGGTTTCATGCTGAAAGATCTTTCATCGTGGGAGCCGAAGTGGTAAGTCGATTTTGTTTTTGTCTATTATCTCACATTTTATTGTGTTAGTGTGATGAGCGAATGAATGTACATATTATTCACTTCTCTTTCGTTAAATTTTTCTAACTAAATTAGTGTTGCCAGACTAAAAAAAAAAAAGGTACCAATATTAATTTTCAACCATTGGCGAAATAATGCAAAGCTAAACCGATGCAAAAAAAAAAAACACATAACTTTAAAATGTGTGAAAAGGAAAACTTAAATTTGTCTAATAAATAAACCGTAAATAGATTCCTGGTACTAAACTAAAATATTTACTTAAGTAAAAATCTAAAATTCTTAGTATTGCAAATTTTCTTTCAATAACAGTTTCCTGAGATTGTATTATGATAAATCTGACTAAAGTGAATTTAAGATGAAGAAAGTAGTCAGAATGCATTGTATACCCTTTGTAATAAAAACTGTCAAAGTTTAAAATGCCTGGTAGTAGGTAAGTGTGGTAAGTTTTAGGGATTTTCAGGGTTTTTGTTTTGTTGGATTATTTCTGGAAATCATGGTAAGGAGGGCGATCGTTGTAACAACACCATGCAACATACCCCATTCGGCAACCCAAGCGATATCAAGATTGTTGAGCCAACGTAGGTATCCCATTTTCATTTTTTTTTGTTTCTCCAGCACGTTAAATAAAGTAATTGTTCTGTAGTAGTAAGCGAAAACCGAAAGGTAGGAGCAAGAACACCACCCCGTTAGCCGACGAGCACGAGCCGGATTAAAAACGTGCGCCCGCTCCCTACTTTTCGCATACACCGTGCTTTCTACAAAACGTTGCATGCTACAGATAATAATTATTTTTGGCGCCCAAAGTGGGGCCCACGCATTAACAAGTCAACATACATTTCAACTATTTTTCTTTGATTGGTTGTGTGGATCCCATTAACTCTCTTTATCTTCGATGTCGATAAAGGTAAAACCAAAAGTGCTAGTTTTCCTGTTTCGACTATAACTTTTCTCACTCATACATATCAGTCGTATGGCATAGTGATGTTCGTTGGAATTGTTACAGATTCGACTTCGACTGTTAACCAGTACATTTAGTAGCCCATACGCACTGCAGTACTTGTTTGCTTGTTAGTTGGAATTGCGATTTTTTTTAAATATTAAATATCAGACCATGACAGGCAAGTGAGATTTTGTGTAGCTTAATCACATTTCAATCTTCTTGGTGAAGTGAAAAGAATTATCTTTTATATTTTTTTTACCAGAGACAAGAATCCAAATATTTTTTTTCAGTGATTTACATGACTAGTTTTAGCAATCATTTGGAAATGTAGATTATTATACTGATGTAATAACTAACCAATGCAAGCTAAACTTGACCGTATAATCACACCACTTTCTAAACGTTCGGATTCGTAGATTTTACTTTTACAATCTAACCGACGGCAATACCATTGGGGTTGGGTGGTTTTTCGCTTTTTATCTTGCATTATCGCAGAGGTATACGAATGGGTTTTGACCACAACTTATTTCTATCAGGCAAATTATTTGGGAACCAGAATTTTATCTTTTTATATACATCGTATTTTATCTTAAACAAATAAGATCATATATAATATCTTTTTCAGGATAATTTTTTTTATCGCGCTTTGTTGTTTACATTCTGCCCTTAAGAAATCTCTTGAATTTTTTTTACTATCAAAGCAGCCTTTGCTGCAACTTAAATAAGGAATAGTACCTTTTGATTTTAGATTGTATTTTTTTTCGTAATTTGAAACGTTGCAACATGTCCCTTAGGCATAGTAACGAGGACCTAACCAAGTCCGATGAAAATGGATGGCGCTGTGGAATATGTAACAATTTTAGTAGAAATCTCGCAATATTGGCTAAGACTAGGTGTGATCATGCTTTTCATAAAACTTGTCTATCTAAATACTTGACAAGCCATTCCACCTGTCCAATTTGTCATACTAGGATTGCGTCAGAAAAACCTTTTGCTTCTACAACAACTACGCCACATCGTTACGAGACTCGTTCTCAAACTGGTGCGGAAAAATCGAAGTCTGAGGACAACAGTACTAAGACTGTACCGAATATGCAACAACCTATTATTTTACCTGAGCATAGTGAGCAAGAACAGGTTCTCACACCTGTGAAAGCGGATGACTTAAGTAATATGGTTACCGCTGCAGTTGGTGCTCAGCAGGCGGAAATAATGCAAAGTCTCAATAATTCAATTAATGGCAGGATAGAAGCACAAATAGAAGCAGGTTTTAGGCGTTTAAGCTTACAGTTTCCACCACAGCAACAACCATCTAACTTACATACCTTGCCAAATGTGGAACAACAAACTCTCGAGCAGTTACTTGGGCTTCCGCCCACAGGCGTACCAACTACCGCTGCTTCAGCTTTTGACCATATGCCTAGTAGAAATATAGCAAGACAAGCTGTGAATGAATTATCATGTAGGCCCGATAAGGTCGGACATATCATTACCAACTGGAAGTTGCGCTTCACGGGTGCAAGCGATGGCATGCCAGTTGAAAATTTTATTTATCGTTTTGAAGCTTTAACTAATCAGACATTAGGCGGTTGTTTTGATATTGTTTGCAGACATGCCAGTTTGCTGTTTGACGCTAAAGCTAGTGATTGGTTTTGGAGGTACCATAAATCTGTATCGGAAATTCGTTGGTCTGGTTTATGTGAGGCCCTTAGACGTCAGTATAAGGATACCAGGACTGATGTAGACTACAGGGAGAAGATACGTGACAGAAAACAAAAAGCCAATGAAAATTTTGATTGTTTTTATGACTCCATAGTTCAAATGACAGATCGCTTAACCCAACCACTCCCAGAAGGTACTCTAGTAGAAATCATTAAGAGAAACCTCTTACCGGAAATACAATATGAAATTTTAAATATTCAAGTTTATTCCATTGCCCATTTGCGTGATATCTGCCGAAAGCGTGAATTTTTCTTGCAAGACATGCAAAGACGACCAGAGTATAGTAAATCGTCGCCAATTCGTAAGCGCGTTTCTGATGTGCAAGCCAATTTTGACGTCGTTACCGACGACGATGTAAACGAAGTTGAGGGTATTGAAGAAATAGCTTTAGTTTGCTGGAATTGCAAGAGAAATGGACACCGGTATCAGGAGTGTGTTAGCGAGCGTAGGATTTTTTGCTACGGTTGCGGAGCCGCTGATGTGTACAAACCGAATTGTCCGCGATGTAACTTTTCAAAAAACGGCCAATCGAGTGCGCTGAAAAGTGCACGCAGACAGACCCCATCGAGAGCTTTGAAACATCAAGGCACAAATACGGATTAATTCCTATTGATTCAAACCCTTCACTTATCTCAAATACATTTTGTTCGCCTAACCCGATCAAACCTTTTCATGTTCGTGCGCAGGAATATGACCTTGCACGTAAACGCATTTTTCATGACTTCTCTGAAAACAGTCTAGTAACAAAACCAAAAAGTCGTTCCAGCAATCGGATAAACACTTTTTGGAAAAGTGTTCGCACTAACAGAAAACTACTTATGAGTTCAATCTTTGATAAGACGAATGACGTACGACCATATGCGGAGGTGCAGTTATTTGGCAAAACTGTTTCCGGTTTGCTAGATACAGGTGCTTCTGTCAGTTGTGTTGGAGCCAAACTTGCAACAAAGATTTTGGAAGATAAAGTCCCGATTCAAACTTTTACCACCTTTGTCAAAACTGCTGACGGGAAGTCGCAAAAAGTCCTAGGGTGTGTAAAAGCCCAGATCACTTTCCGAGGCATATCAAAGTTAATTTTAATTTATATTATTCCCAGCTTGTCACAAGATTTATACTTGGGTATAGATTTTTGGAAGTTATTTGACCTTTTACCTCTTCATGTAAGCGAAATTAATCCGGTTTCCAACGAAGACCTATTAGCAAAACATATTTTAACAGAAAATCAAAATCATGATTTAGAAAAGCTTATACACTCATTTCCTTCGTTCGCTAAAATTGGACTTGGTAAAACGCACATATTATCGCACGTTATAGACGTTGGGGATGCGAAACCCATTAAACAGCGGCATTTCCCAATATCGCCTGCTATAGAAAAACTAGTTTATGCAGAGTTGGATAGGATGATTGAATTGGATATAATAGAAGAGTCTGATAGCGCTTGGTCGTCACCTGTCGTGCTGGTACGGAAGCCAGGCAAAGTTCGGTTGTGCTTGGACAGTAGGAAGGTAAATAGCGTCACAACGAAAGACGCATACCCGTTGCCTAACATTGAGGATATCTTAAGCAGGCTTCCTAAAGCTGGGTTTATAACGAGTTTAGATTTAAAGGATGCCTTTTGGCAGATCCCGTTGGATCCAAAGTCTAGGGATAAAACAGCCTTTACCGTGCCAGGTAGACCGTTATACCATTACAAAGTAATGCCATTCGGCCTCTGCAATGCTCCTCAAACAATGTCACGTTTGATGGATAGAGTCATACCATGCCATCTTCGAAGTGAGGTATTCGTGTACCTGGATGACCTTCTCATCATTTCTGAAAGTTTCGAAAAACACTTGAAAGTACTTCGCACAGTTGCTCGGCATATCAAAGAAGCAGGGTTAACAATCAACATAGAAAAAAGTCACTTTTGCCTTAGGGAAGTGCGTTATTTAGGCCACATTGTAGGCAAAGGGATCATAAGAACCGATCCTGAGAAAGTCGCTGCCATTACGGATTTTCCAATCCCGAGGTCTGTTAAACAAGTTAGGCGATTTTTGGGTATGTCTGGGTGGTATCGAAAATTCGTTAAGAATTACGCAGCGGTCACGACTCCGCTGACCGATTTATTGAAGACCAACCGAAAATTTACGTGGTCCGATAAGGCTCAAAACGCATTTGATGAATTAAAGTCTATATTGAGCACTGCTCCCGTTCTTCATAGTCCCGACTTTAGTAAACCATTCTATATTCATTGTGATGCTAGCTCGACAGGCATAGGAAGTGTGCTAGTTCAAAAAAATGAGGATGGCGAAGAATATCCTGTCGCTTTCATGTCCAAGAAATTGAACAATGCGCAAAGGAAATACTCGGTAACGGAGCAAGAATGTCTGGCAGCAATGCTTAGTGTAAAAAAATTTCGCCCTTACATTGAAGGACATGAATTTACTATTATTACGGATCATGCTTCCTTAAAATGGCTAATGTCTCAAACGGATTTGAGTACGCGACTAGCGCGGTGGGCTCTCAAGCTTCAAGGCTATTCCTTTACAATTGAGCACAGACGGGGTAGTCAAAATGTGGTACCAGATGCGTTATCCAGAGTAAATACTGAGGATCTATCGTCTCTGGAAGCTGGGGTTTTTGTTGACTTAGGTTCCTCATATTTTAAAGCCGACGACTACATTGAGCTAAAGGAAAAAGTACTTAAGAATAGCGAAAAATTACCGGATGTAAAAGTGATTGACAAATATGTTTACAGACGGACGGAACATTCAACCGGAGAGCAATTGCACGATGATATGGTATGGAAATTGTGGATACCTAAAGGTCTAATCCCTGATATTTTATATAAAGCGCATGATGCTTATTTATCTTCTCACTGCGGCATTAATAAAACCGTGGAAAAAATACGGCGATATTATTACTGGCCAGGACTCGTTAATGATGTCAAATCGTACATAAATGCGTGTGAAAAATGCAAATGCACGAAACAGCCAAATTATGTGTTAAGACCGCCTATGGGTAAAACTACGGATTCACAACGAATTTTTCAAAAATTATATGTCGATTTTTTAGGTCCATATCCGCGCTCTAGATCGAGAAATATCGGAATTTTTGTGGCATTAGATTACTTTTCTAAATACGTTTTCCTAAAGCCTGTTAAAAAGTTTTCTGCCGATGTTGTTTGTAAATATTTAGAAGAAGAAATATTCCATGCCTTCGGTGTGCCAGAGTCAATTGTTTCAGACAATGGAACACAGTTCAAATCCCATGTCCTTAACAGGTTGCTACGAAAATACGGCGTAAACCACATTTATACAGCTGTACACTCACCACAAGCAAATGCTTCGGAGCGAGTGAACAGATCGGTCATTTCAGCTATCAAGTCATACATCGACAGTGACCAGAAAAACTGGGATCAGTATCTTAGTAGTATTTGTTGTGCCTTACGTTCTTCCATACATTCAGCCATAGGTACTTCTCCGTACTTCATGGCATTTGGTCAGCATATGGTAACAAACGGTTCTACCTATAGCTTGTTACGAAACTTGCGCATGCTGGAGGATCGTACTGTTAGTTTTAACCAGCAAGACACAATCGACATAATTAGGAAAAAGGCAGCTGAATGCATGAAAAAACAATTTAACCGAAACGAACGGTCTTACAACTTACGTTCCCGCGTTGTATCGTATGAGGTGGGTCAGGAAATCTTCAGGAGAAATTTCAAACAAAGCAATTTTGAACAGGGCTATAATGCGAAATTAGCACCGTCATTTGTTAAAGCTCGAATACGTAAGAAACTTGGCAACACCTGTTACCAGCTAGAAGATTTACAGGGTCGGTTGATTGGCACTTACCACGCCAAAGATTTGCGGCAATAATCAATAAACAGTAAAGATAATCTACAAGCGGGTATCAGCTTTTGTGCGTTACGCCCAAGCCTGATTTTGGCAGGGGGGAAATGTAGTAGCGCTTGTAGCCAAGTTACCATTTCATTGCCCCATTCAAACTGTTAGCAGACTTAATAACTAATAATTCCACAATCAGCTTTTCTTGGATTTTTGAGAAAAAAATTTGCATACCTTAATGGACACCCTAATATAGGATAGTTAATATTTTACATCATAGGTATAACAATAAGATATATACATAGTTATATATTTGCATTTTTACTCAATTTATTACATGTTAGAAGTGGACTTGCATTTGTATACTTTTCGAATTTAGATTATATCGTAAGATCATTAGATTATAGCGTAACTTCCGGTTTTGCCCTCTGCTAAGATAGAACATTTGTAAACAATAAGATTGTTTACACTGACATTTATCCTATTACTCTTATTTTTTTTTGATCTTTGAGAAAGTCACGCCATCAGCAATGAGTATGCAGAAAAAAGAAAGAAAAAAGAAAATGGAAAAAAAGTTCCGTAATTTGGACGGCTAAGCTGAGCTGAAAAATGTGGGTGGTTGGGCTCTCTTTTGATTTGGACTTCGGACAGTCAAGATCGTCCGGCTTTAATTTGTCAAGTCTAATCCGTGTGATGGTTCGATAGTTGTGCGAGAATTGAATATTTAAATATCGCAAACATCCTTACAGTAATCGCGTTCTATTAAGGAAATTCGTAAACTTTCAAAACCTTAAAAAAACGCATTTTAAATTTCGATGAAAACCAATTCGGAAATAATAAAAATCGGGAATTTTCCCAAAGTTCAGCGAGCGGCTTCATCATCATCTTCTGGAGACGATTTGCTAACAAATCTACCAGTACTTCCCTCATCTTTATCTTCCTGCAGCATATGTCCAGGAAAACCAGCATTTAGTGGTAGTATTCAGTGAGAGGATTAAAAAAAAAAAAAAAAAATGTTATACTTAAAAACAAAAATATTATGTTAACAAGGTCATTCATGACTAAATAGGGTAAAACGATTTAAAGAAAAGTTCAAGATTTAAAAGAATGGTGAATTGAAAAACCAAATATTTAAAATATATAAAATAAACATACTCTTCTACTTTTTTTTCTGAGCTACGGTGTGCATATTGGAATAATAATCGTGTATATATACTATTGTCTATTAATGTACATACAAATCTTAATATTTAGTTATCTTGTTAAAAAGAGAGAAAAATACATACATAATTACGCATAGGCTTAAAAATAAAATGAATCTAATTAAAGTTTGCATTTCATAAAAGTTACAATTTAAGTAAATTGTTAAAAATAAAATTGTTAATGGATCAGTGGTAGTTCAGTGAGGTTTTGCATTATTAGTATCGCGTGAAGTTGCACAGAAAAAAAATATCGCATGCGACTTTCGAACTCATAAATGGTGTAACTAAGTAATTCATAATTAAAGTGAAAATTAACATGATTGAAAGGAAAGGGAAATTAATAATATTTAAATTTTAGTAGAATCGAAAAACAACAACAACTTTGAGGTGTTAAATACATTTTTCGATTTCTAGCATACATTTTCATAGATCCAGGTTTCATGCTGAAAGATCTTTCATCGTGGGAGCCGAAGTGGTAAGTCGATTTTGTTTTTGTCTATTATCTCACATTTTATTGTGTTAGTGTGATGAGCGAATGAATGTACATATTATTCACTTCTCTTTCGTTAAATTTTTCTAACTAAATTAGTGTTGCCAGACTAAAAAAAAAAAAAGGTACCAATATTAATTTTCAACCATTGGCGACATAATGCAAAGCTAAACCGATGCAAAAAAAAAAAACACATAACTTTAAAATGTGTGAAAAGGAAAACTTAAATTTGTCTAATAAATAAACCGTAAATAGATTCCTGGTACTAAACTAAAATATTTACTTAAGTAAAAATCTAAAATTCTTAGTATTGCAAATTTTCTTTCAATAACAGTTTCCTGAGATTGTATTATGATAAATCTGACTAAAGTGAATTTAAGATGAAGAAAGTAGTCAGAATGCATTGTATACCCTTTGTAATAAAAACTGTCAAAGTTTAAAATGCCTAGTAGTAGGTAAGTGTGGCAAGTTTTAGGGATTTTCAGGGTTTTTGTTTTGTTGGATTATTTCTGGAAATCATGGTAGGGAGGGCGATCGTTGTAACAACACCATGCAACATACCCCATTCGGCAACCCAAGCGATATCAAGATTGTTGAGCCAACGTAGGTATCCCATTTTCATTTTTTTTTGTTTCTCCAGCACGTTAAATAAAGTAATTGTTCTGTAGTAGTAAGCGAAAACCGAAAGGTAGGAGCAAGAACACCACCCCGTTAGCCGACGAGCACGAGCCGGATTAAAGACGTGCGCCCGCTCCCTACTTTTCGCATACACCGTGCTTTCTACAAAACGTTGCATGCTACAATGGACAAGTTGGTATATAGTTCTGTGGCAGGACAAAGTCTGCCGGGTCAGCTAGGATAATATAAATAGAAAAAAAGGGAAGACAATTTCAGGATTCTTTGTTCTTTGCTGCAAAAATTCCCATAAGAAGTTGGCTGTAAACATCTATATCCAAAGCATGATGATTTTGCATTTTATTTAGATTTAGTGGCATACGTTTTAATTTGCAAGAAGAAAGTAGTCTAAATCCATTTAAAGCAGAAAACAATATTTTTCGTCCGCAATTACAGCAAAACGGAACCGGGCCAAATGTGTTTCATGGGGAATACCTGACTCCACGTCAATGTCTTTTAACGCCTTTTGTAAATTACTCTTTGTGTTCTACCATTTAGATAGATACAAGATTTAAGACCATTTTGATTGATCAGATTAAGTTTATGAATGGGTAAAAATGAGAAGCTTTGTCAAATGATTTACTAAGGTCGATATATATAACGTCGGTGTGCAGGATATTTCTAAACCTAATCGGGACATGGGAAGTGAATAAGAGAAAACTGGTTATTGCATATGTACCCCCATAAAAGCCCTGCTAAGTACTTGCAACCAATTTTAAGTTACTCCCACTTTTAAGAAAGGGTATAAAAAAACGCATTCTCACATGCTTAAAACTTTCGGTACGCTTTTTGACTTTTTGTTAAACTACCATACAGATTATTGCGACATCTTTAGCCACAAAGAACTTGCAAACATAATTAATCTCCTTGTTCTGCCTGACCAGTGACTTCCCTATAAATACATTTTTAAATGTTTTCTATTAATTTTTAACATGCCATTTAATGCAGTGCTGTAGCATATAGTTATAAACAAATAATTTTTTTGGTTGCTGGTTGATGAGAAACATGGATTTTCGAAGTTTAATCCACAAACCTTAAGCGATTGTCCTTGTGCTTTATATAAAGTCAATGAATGCGCTAGACGAACGGGAAACTGTAAACTTTTAAATTCAAATAGCATGAAAATAATTGGGATTCTCGAAATCAGAACTTCTTCTCCTCTTGATTTTCCGTTGAGAATAGTCGATTCAATTACATGGGGCCTCAACCTTTTACAGCAAGCCTTGTTCCATTGCACAATTATGGTGGATTTATATTGTGTAGAAGAATCATACCTGAACCTGTTGCCAGCAACAATGGGTGTCGTAGCATCCCAGGAATATCTAGTGAATTCAGGAATTCAATTGGGTAGTTAACAGCCTCATCTGAATTCATTCAGTGTCCACCGATTTGTATGTCGTACACTGGCCAGAAATCTACCCTTGTATCAAGCCGTTGATTGCGTTGAAGTTGTTGTTTTTCGCAGCCAAATTACCCGCGCGTAATAATTACCCTTGTCTACCATGACAAAGGAATCTATTTTTGTGTGTATTCAACAAAAAACGGATCTTTCGAACTCAATGAGTATGACAAAAACAGTTATGCGCTGCTGAGCAGATGTAACGTTAGTATTTATTTAGTTCTGTCCTTAAACATTGCTGTACACACTGATCACTTAACGCTACTATTATGATTTTATGTAAATCCTTTAATATTGCGGATATGTATAAATTGCAATAACAAACAAAAAAATGAGGTGCATTCATTAAGATTAATGAAAATACATTAAAATTTCACTAATTTAATAGCTTGTAAGCATGGAGCTGCTTATTTTCCCCAAAAATTTACATACTTATATAGCCATACCTAACCACATACAAAAATCATTAATTTAGACCAAATATGTTCAGAGTTATGAAGAATTTAAATTTTATATAGCCTGGGGACGTGAGACCGCCCACCTTCCCAAAAATTAATATAGCCTAAATCGTACATAACAATTTTCTGAACTAATCTGGAAAGTTTAAAAGACATCGACCATAAACTTTGGACATTTTTGAAGTACAAACAAAACACAAAAAATGTGGGCGTGGCACCGCCCACTTTTGCAAAATTATATAAATCTTGACAAAAGGACATATCCCAAAATCATTAATTTAGATCAAATATGTTCAGAGTTATGACGAATTGAAATTTTATATATCCTGGAAGCATGGCAAAGCCCACTTTTCCAAAAATATATATTACTTATGCTTTAGCCCATGAGCCCAAAATTATACCGCAATAATTTCGTAAGAATCGGTTGAGCACTTTGGACGCCTATAGCATGTGACTTTGTCAACTAGAAGAAAAGAAGCTTGAAAAAACGATTTTTTGAGTTTAAAGATTCAGTGCACAGCGCCATCTACATACAACTTCCTGGAACCACTCCACGAACCATCCTTTATCAAGTCTGAACATATACTGTAAATTTCAATTAACTCGCTTTAGCCGTTCCTGAGTCCATTTTCCTCAAAAGAAAATGGAATTGATTTTTATACCTTTCAAACTAGTCCCTCAATTTTAGAGATATCTCGATGAAATTTGGTATGGAGCCGCCATTTTGTATTATATTAATCATTTGTCGGAACCAGTAAGATCGGACCAATACAACGCATAGCTCCCATACAATCGATTGTTCCGATAAATGGGTTTTGGCCTATAACTCTTGCGCTCAAAAAGCTAGGAGACCGAAATTTTGCAGGTTTAGTACATATTATATTTGTAACATGTGTAGTGAAATTCACCCAGATCGGACAAACAAAACATATAGCTCCCATATAATCGATAGTTTCGATAAATGGGGTTTGGGCTATATATTTTGCAGTTAAGAAGCTAGGAACGTAAAATTTTGCAAGGCTGGAACTTATTATAAATGTGATGTGTGTAATGAAAATCATATAGATCGGAGTAACATAACATATAGCTTCCATATAACCGATTGCTCCGATAAATGTGGTTTGACCATGTAGGACACTTAAAAAAGATATGCGTATTCATGAACGTTATAAAGCCTTCGGCACAGCCGAAGACAGCCCTTTTCTTACTTGTTTAATATTAGATTTAGTTCAACAAACCTGGTTTATGCTAATTTCAGATTTGACAAGCATTCCGGATTGTTCACTGGCGACGTTAATAGAAGTTCTAACACAACTCTACCCCCTTCATGAAAATCCTACGAATGTGGCGGTAAATACTAAGTTCCAAACGGAGAGACAGCAATGTGAGTAATGCTAAATGTCGGCTCGCGTAATCGGTAAAATCTAGTTATAGTAGTAATAGTCACCAACAAAATTATTTGTGAAATAAGATAGTTAATATTAATTATACTTATTTTCTGACCATTTTAACTTTTATGTGATAAGCTGGTACGGTTCAATATTCGGTAGTGCCAGAAAAACAAAAATAATTTTTCTCCACTTATTCCTCCTTGGAATCTTCATTTTAATAAATGCACAAAACCAAAAAAGGAAACAATAAGACATTTCATAACCATAAAAAAAACAAGTAATTAACAAAAAAAAAAAAACAATGGACAAATTTTTACTCAACGCAAGAAGTTTCCTCATTTTTCAACTTATTTTTTTTTTGTATGAAAAAGATAAAGAAATACTGATGGCAACGTTAAAGGCGGCCGTTTTCTCGCACTACCGAATATTCGACCGTACCAGCTATCACAAGTGTTAATAAAGATAGTTAATCTGTAATATTGATTCAAGAACTTGAAATAAATGATTAGGGTAATTTTTCGAGAGTAAAACCTAAAATGATGGGCATCGATATGTGTTGCAAACGAAAGCTCAGACAAACGATTCGTCTTCTGAAGATATAACAGGTGTAAATACACGATTGAAATCCGCTCGATACCTGTTTAAATCCCCAGCAAACATTACTTCATTGGAGACTTCGTTTCGTTTTTTTTCATTTTTTCGCTCTCATTTATAGGAAATTTGGTTGTCAGCAAAGAGTCAAAATAAATTGCGCTTCACCGCAGACTACGTCAATGCAAAAATGTACCAAAATAGTAGGTTATTCTCTAGGCTACGCGTCAAAAAGTAAAAGCTTTCAAATATTTTGAGTACTACATATATCAAAACACGCTGTTCGGTGTCGGAATTTTAGTACCACTCAAAATTATCAATAATAAACCTTAACAAAATTTTTCACTTTTGATTTTGCTAGGAAAACTAAAGATGTTTGAAGTGGAGGCTCACATAGTGCTTTTTATCTGATTTATCCATAATTCTTAATAAGTTCGATATTTCCGTGTCACAAGATGACAGTGCTATACAATTTTTGTAAACTCCATTTATACATATGGTAGACCATTTTAAAGTAGCAATACAAGTTTTTTTCATTACATATAACTGAAACTAATGATTAAAAGCGTATCTATATTAATTTAAAAGAATAATTTAAGTTTTAATTTATCTATAAAAAACAAAATTCTAAAATTAAAAATAAATCTGTTCTATAATAATAAAAAATACCAAAACTTGTACTTTCGAGATCAGCGACTAAAATTTTTTTCTTACATTATTAAAGTTTATCAAAAACCAGTTTTTGTAACATCATCAGGATAAATTCATTTGTTTTGCACCACTTTTCTGATGATCGATTTCTAGCTGATATGGTAGGCCCGAGACTTTTTCGCTAATCTACAGAAATATGTGTACGAGCAGAAAGCACTCACGGTAGTGACTTAACGACAAATTTAATGCATAGGGCTTTCCTGGAACTACGCCGCTCTAACATACAAAATTGTTAAGCTATCACCAAAAATATAACAATGGTCTACTATAGTAGGCCGCGCGCGCACTCCAGTGTTAAGCAGTTTTTGGGATTAGGCGGAGTTTTCCCACCCTCTTATTGCGTGAAACCATGGACATTGTGCTGACTTTTAATTTTTTACAGAGCCCCAAGCATAACGGCTGTCTAATGTTCGTTCCCCAGTCGATTTGCTTATTACCCTGGTGAGCGCAGCACCCCACAAAAAAATAATATCCTAGCCCTGCATATTAGCAATTAAACTCTTGTTTTCAATCATTCATTACAATTTTGGTTTTATTCACGAAATGCTAACGATTCAACTTTGTTAAACTCCTAATAAGCCTAACTTCCTAAATTAAGACTATCTTAAAAGTATTGTTAAAATAAGTTAATACATACTTCATTTGTACCAAAAGTATGACTTTAACTTTATAAGCAAATGTATGTATGTATAAATATAAATTTATAAAAAATGATATATGATACTATGATACTTCAATGTACATTTAAAAAGAAAAAAAAGCTGTTCTATCTTCAACTTACCATATAAGAAGATACTTATAAACTTAGTAATAGTTATTAAATTGAAACTGAGATTATGTTACCTCCTTCTTTTTTAAAATGTATGAATAGCTGATTGCTCCACTAGTTTATAAAATATGACTATGTGAAAATTTTTTAATAATTTCTAACAATAAAACTGACTTGATTTTAAGGGAGCTCAAAATACACATTAAAAGGTCACCGATAGAATAAAACGTCGTTTTGCCGGTTTGTCATTGATTGTATCTTTTATGCTTTCTTATAATTCCTTTTATAATCTTTTCCCTACTCTTAATTTCAGTTATTTAACATGATTATACCAGCATTCCAAATTAGAAGCGGTAAGTTTTTCGTACCTACATACATATGTACATATATACATTAGGACATAGAACTCGCATATTAGCAGACACACACCGCATGCACATGACACATATGTATTTATGTACCTATTCGGAAAGTACAAGTGGTGTTGAGCGAGGCTCCTAAAAAAAGTGAATAAAGTATAAAAAAAGTGCGAAAAAACCCCAAGTTAAGGAAGAAACATACCAGGTAAATCATCCTGTTCCGTTGCGTGATTGCAAGCCCTGAAATACTGTGTTTGCGAGTTTTGTGCTGAATTTGTATAAATTTAATACAATTTTACTTAAATTTCGCATTCTCATATTGGAAGGATTGCAAAAACGAGACAGTTAATATCAACAAAACTTTTCATAAAAAGTGTCAAATACAGCTGATCTTGTCACCCAAAGGTGGGAACAGATAGGCTGGGCAATAGTGCTGCCTATTTAGTGAAGACACGAACCTTCTGTCATTCGGCCACTAGGGGTGGGATACAAATTTTGAAAATAACCTAAAGTTAAAATAAAATAAAAGTAATAATAATAGAGGAAAATCTAATCAAGGAATAATAATAACATTAATAACATACAAAAGTAATTATAATAATAATATAGTTTAAAAAAAAAAATAGAAGGTTACAAAAGAAAAGTGTCTACGAACAGGAAGTGTGTCGTTGCAGTGTTCGCAAAGGTTGTTGCGGACGAGGCGGCGGTCACCGAGATGACAGACACGCCAGTGCGTCAGAGTGAGAAAAATGAGGCGGACGGTGGTAATACCTTCGAGAGGCGGTCGAGGTTAGCGCAGTCGCCGCCGCGATCAGCTCCTCCAACCTCAGCCATGCCCGGGCCGGAGCGGATTGATTCTACGCCCGAATGCAAAGAGGACGATGATCATGCCTCACTAGGAAAGCTCATCGGTGAACTAAAGGAGGTTATTGGAAGTGGAAAACGGTCCATTAACCAAAACCTCAAACACTTAGTTAAAGCGATCTCAGTATCGTACGAAGAAGCAGCAGAAGCTGTGCCAGGAGGAAAAAAGAGAGTGGCCTCAAGGCAGTCTCAGACGTCGCCGTCACTGAGCGAGCAGCCACAGCAACAACGAGCTAAAAGGGGGCGAGAACGCGCTCCTGCTAGCACGCCTTCCCCGCAAAAAGTGGTCAAGAAGCAAAAAGATGCGCAAAACCAGCACCTAGGTTCTCCGACGTAGCGGCAGCCAAGGGCTCCAAAGCAGCGGAGCCACCACGGCAAGGAGCGGCATGGAAAACTGTCCAGAAGAAACACCCGAAGTCCAAGGCTGCCCGACCCGACGCTATCGTCATCAAAGCAACGGGAGAAAGCTCATACGCCGATATTCTAAAGGCTGTAAAAACCGAGGAGGCTCTTAAAGAAATGAGTACTATAGTTTGCAAGATCCGTAAGACCGCGAAAGGTGAGTTGCTGTTCCAGCTCACCAAGCAAGCAGAGGGCAGCAGCGCTAAGCTGCAAGCGGCAGTAGGGCAAACCTTATCTGGCAAAGCCGAAGTCAAGTCCCTGACGGAAGAGACCCAGCGCTCGAAATGCAAGCTACTAGCCAGTAGTAAAGTTAGAATAGGCTGGGTCGTATGCCGTATTCGAGCGAAAATGGAGCCAAAACGCTTCTACAGGTGCACGGACTTCGGACATATCTCGAGGAACTGCACCAGCGAAAAGGATGCAAAAGGGAGATGCCTTAAATGCGGAAGCGAGGGACACATCGCCAAAACGTGCACGAATTCGGCAAAGTGCATTCTGTGCACTGAAAGGGGAGTCAATAGCGTCGATCATCGTATCGGGGGAAACAACTGCCCGGTATACAGAGAGGCGGTCCGGAAACTCAGACCGTCATGAGATTGCTCCAATTCAAACTCAACCACTGTGAAGCTGCATAAGACCTATTGGCGCAAACCATAAGGGAGCTAAAATTCGACGTAGCATTAATAAGCGAGCCATACAGGAACCAGTCCTTAGATTGGCTACCCGATTTATGTGGCAAGGCAGCAATTTGGTCCTGCGGAGAAAACCCGTTGTACATAGAGCCCATTCTTAAAGAAAGAGGTTTTGTGTGCGGCAGGATAGGAGATATATTCGTATATAGCTGCTACATACCAACTAGCACCTCGCCAGAACCTTTAAAGAAGTAGTTGGTAAGATAGCCACAGACGCGACTACGAGGCAGCGGTTCGTCATAGCTGGCGACTTTAACGCATGGGCTGTCGAATGGGGCTCACAGCGAACTTCTCCGAAAGGGAGAGCTCTTCTCGAAGCATTCGCTTGCTTGGATGTAGCGCTTCTTAATAAAGGTGGGCAACATACATTTTCCAGAAATAGCTTCGGCTCCATAATAGACATTACGCTCGTAAGTGCACATATGTTTAGGATGTGCGAGTGGAAGATTAGTGAGTGCTATACTCAAAGCGATCACTCGGCCATCATATTGGACATCAAAGTAGACGGGGGAAGGACTCCTACCAACCGAACTTCCGTAAGGAGTCGAGGTTGGAAGGTCAACACCTTCGACTCCGATGTTTTCAAGCCAAATGCTGCCAGCATCCGAGTATACAGGCAGCGCGAACTTCATAGCCACTAAGGTAATGGCTGACATCAAAGGAGCATGCGATGCGTCGATGACCAGAAAGACCGTACGAAAACAGCAAAGCTCGGCATATTGGTGGAATGACAGCATACAAACGCTAAGGAGAGAATGTATTCGGGCAAGGCGCCGCTTCCAAAGATCACGAGATAGGCCAACCTTCTTAGAGTACAGAGTTGCCTATAAAGCTGCGCGTCATGCTTTGAAGGCGGCAATAGCGAATAGCAAACGACAATGCTTTCTCAACCTCTGGGATTAGGCTGAACACGACCCATAGGGAACGGCTTACAAATTGGTCACGGAAAGTTTAGTTATTTTTCCATCACAATTGTTAAGGCATCGTTAGACTTTGTGACCGTTTTTATTCTCAATTTCCTATCTGTGTGGTTTCACATCTCGCTCTTTCTCATTTATTTTGGCCTTAAGATGAACTGCTCACACCGTCACTACTACTAGTCATATGAATAGTCACATAACTCCAAATATCTATATATTAGTAGGCTAACAGTCTCACCATAGTAACTTACGCAACCCAACTTCATATAGTATTTATAGATAGAGCCTTATAATGTTTATATTGCCATCTTGGTATAGACTATTTCTGCTGTCTCGCGAAAAATTTTTTAGGAAAATTATGCTTTGTTTATTTGTTATTAAATAAAAAAGAAGTCTACAAAACTCTCCAGCTATTTTGCAATCTCCAACAGCACTATACAACACTATTCAGCACTGTTAGAAAAATATTTCATAAAAGCTTTCAGCATAAGCCAAAGCTGTTAACTACAGTATCTGACTGTTTTATTTTAGATACAGCAGTGCCGCAGGTGGTAAGCGTGCCGGCTATGATTCGTGCGTTCGCAGGTTCAAGCACGGGTTCAGGTCAGGTTAAGTTTTTATACCCAGCGTACTAGTACTAGTACAAGGGTATATTAATTTTGTCCACATAACGGTACTATGTAACGGCGCAAAATAATCGAGTTAGATATGGCGTTCCTTATATGAAAGTTCTTAGGTTAAAAAGAGGAATTGTCCGTCTGTCCGTCCGTGTACACGATAACTTGAGTAAAAATTTAGATATTTGCATGAAATTTTGCATACAGGTTACTTTCTGGCCAAGGTAGGTTGCTATTGAAAATAGGCTAAATCGGTTGATAACCACGCCCCCTTTTTCGATATCGAAAATTTCGAAAATCACATAAATTGACATAGCTTGCGTAAAAACTGAGATATTTGCATGGAATTTGTTATGCAGACTTCTTTCTGGCCAAGGTAGGATGCTGTTGAAAATGGACGCAATCGGATGATAACCACGCCCCCTTTTTCGATATCTAAAATTTCGAAAATCACATAAATTGACATAACTTGCGATATTTGAGATATTTGCATGGAATTTGTTATGCAGGCTACTTTCTGGCCAAGGTAGGATGCTATTGAAAATGGGCGAAATGGGATGATAACCACGCCCCCTTTTTCGATATCGAAAATTTCGAAAATCACATAAATTGACATAACTTGCGTAAAAACTGAGGTATTTGCATGGAATTTGTTATCCAGGCTACTTTCTGGCCAAGGTGAGCTGCTGTGAAAATTTTTTAAATCCGGTGATAACCACGCCCAATTTTTCGATATCGAAAATCACATAAATTAACATAAGTTGAGTAAAACTTGAGATATTCGCATGAAATTTGGTACACAGGTTACTTTCTGCCCAAAGCAGGTTGGTGTTTAAAATGGGCGAAATCGGATGAAAACCACGCCCCCTTTTTTGATATAGAAATTTCAAATAAGATTCTAGGGACTATATCATTGCCAAGTCATGGTATTTGTATCTCGTTCCTACTAATATTATAAATGTGAATGTAGCGATGTTTGGATGTTTGGATGTTTGGATGTTTGGATGTTTGGATGTTTGGATGTTTGGATGTTTGGATGTCCAGACGTTTGCTTTTGTTCCCTAAAAACGTGAGAATGGCTTGACGGATTTTGTTGAAATTTGGCACGCCTACAGGTTATAGTCTGGAAGGAGCTATAGGCTATTTTTTTTTTTAATTTTGGGGGTTCCGACCCTGCTAGGGACCGTTTCTTTTCGAAATTTTTTTTATTCCATATAACTCTAAGTATATTGAACCTATACTTATGATATTTCGCATATAGGTATAGAAATATCGTACAATATGGGTATCAAACGAAAGGGGAGGGCCCCAGGTTTCATTTTGGCTTCGATATATTTCGATAAATTGATCGATAACTAAGTTATCGGTCAAAATTCGATTGCCCAAAAAACTTAATATTAACCTACAATATGGGTATCAAACGAAAGGAGATGGCCCCAGGTTTCATTTGGACTTCGATATATTTCGATAAATTTATCGATAACTTAGTTATCGGTGAAAATGTTATTGCACAAAAACCTTAAAATTGCCCTACAATATGGGTATCAAACGAAAGGGGATGGCCCCAGGTTTCATTTGGGCTTCGATATATTTCGATAAATTTATCGATAACTGAGTTATCGGTCAAAATTCGATTGCCCAAAAACCTTAATATTACCCTACAATATGGGTATAAAACGAAAGGGGATGGCGCCAGGTTTCATTTGGGTTTCGACATATTTCGATAAATTTATCGATAACTGAGTTATCGGTGAAAATGTTATTGCCCAAAAACCTTAATATTACCCTACAATATGGGTATCAAACGAAAGGGGATGGCGCCAGGTTTCATTTGGGCTTCGATATATTTCGATAAATTTATCTATAACTGAGTTATCGGTGCAAATGTTATTGCACAAAAACCTTAAAATTGCCCTACAATATGGGTATCAAACGAAAGGGGATAGCTCCAGGTTACATTTGGACTCCGATATATTTCGATAAATTTATCGATAACTGAGTTATCGGTGATTGCCCAAAAAGCTTAACATTACCCTATAATATGGGTATCAAACGAAAGGGAGGGCCCCAGGTTTCATTCTGGCTTCGATATATTTCGATAAATTGATCGATAACTAAGTTATCGGTCAAAATTCGATTGCCCAAAAACCTTAATATTACCCTACAATATGGGTATCAAACGAAAGGGGATGGCGCCAGGTTTCATTTGGGCTTCGATATATTTCGATAAATTGATCGATAACTGAGTCATCTGTCAAAATGCGATTGCCCGAAAACCTCTATATTACCCTACAATATGGGTATCAAACGAAAGGAGATAGCTCCAGGTTTCATTTGGACTTCGATATATTTCGATAAGTTTATCGATAACTGAGTTATCGGTGATTGCCCAAAAAACTGATCATTACCCTATAATATGGGTATAAAACGAAAGGAGAAGGCAGCAGGTTTCATTTGGACTACGATAGGTTTCGATAAATTGATCGATAACTGAGTTATCGGTGAAATTGTGATTGCCCAAAAACCTTAAACTTGACCTACAATATGGGTATCAAACGAAAGGGGAAGGCCCCAGGTTTCAATTTAGTCTTGATATATTTCGATAAATTGATCGATAACTAAGTTATCGTTCAAAATTCGATTGCCTGAAAACCATAATATTACCCGGCAATATGGGTATCAAACGAAAGGGGATAGCTCCAGGTTTCATTTGGACTTCAATAGGTTTCGATAAATTGATCGATAACTAAGTTATCGGTGAAAATGTTATTGCACAAAAACCTTAAAATTGCCCTACAATATGGGCATCAAACGAAAGAGGGAAGGCCCCAGGTTTCATTTGTACTTTAATATATTTCGATAAATTTATCGATAACTAAGTTATCGGTGAAAATGTTATTGCACAAAAACCTTAATATTACCCTACAATATGGGTATCAAACGAAAGAAGATAGCTCCAGGTTTAATTTGGACTTCGATATATTTCGATAAATTTATCGATAACTAAGTTATCGGTGAAAATGTTATTGCACAAAAACCTTAAAATTGCCCTACAATATGGGCATCAAACGAAAGGGGATGGCGCCAGGTTTCATTTGGGCTTCGATATATTTCGATAAATTGATCGATAACTGAGTCATCTGTCAAAATGCGATTACCCGAAAACCTCTATATTACCCTACAATATGGGTATCAAACGAAAGGAGATAGCTCCAGGTTTCATTTGGATTTCGATATATTTCGATAAATTTATCGATAACTGAGTTATCGGTGATTGCCCAAAAAACTGAACATTACTCTATTATATGGGTATAAAACGAAAGGAGAAGGCAGCAGGTTTCATTTGAACTACGATAGGTTTCGATAAATTGATCGATAACTGAGTTATCGGTGAAAATGTGATTGCCCAAAAACCTTAAACTTGACCTACAATATGGGTATCAAACGAAAGGAGATAGCTTCAGGTTTTATTTGGACTTCGATATATTTCGATAAAATTATCGATAACTGAGTTATCGGTGATTGCCCCAAAAACTTAACATTACTCTCTAATATGGGTATAAAACGAAAGGAGAAGGCCGCAGGTTTCATTTGGACTTCGATAGGTTTCTGTAAATTGATCGATAACTGAGTTATCGGTGAAAATGTGATTGCCCAAAAACCTTAAACTTGCCCTACAATATGGGTATCAAACGAAAGGGGAAGGCCCCAGGTTTCATTTGTACTTCGACATATTTCGATAAATTTATCTATAACTGAGTTATCGGTAAAAATGCGATTTCAGAAAAACCTTAATATTACCCTACAATATTGTATCAAATCAACATTTGAAGTTGAATTCATCATGGCACAATTTGTCAAAATTGAATTCTTGAAAGGCCCCCTAACGTTACCAACGAATACCGCAAAAGAAAATTTTTGAAAACCGGTTTTCAATACTCTTTTTTCATAATTTTCAAAATATTCGAATTTGGTAAATTCTTCAGTAGGCAATAATATATTATATAAATATGAAATCTTAAAGTATATTATTGATTTTGAAAGCCCCCCTTACTACTTACATCCCGAGCAACGCCGGGTACCCTGCTAGTATCCTACTAATATTATAAATGTGAATGTAGCGATGTTTGGATGTTTGGATGTTTGGATGTTTGGATGTTTGGATGTTTGGATGTTTGGATGTCCAGACGTTTGCTTTTGTTCCCTAAAAACGTGAGAATGGCTTGACGGATTTTGTTGAAATTTGGCACGGCTACAGGTTATAGTCTGGAAGGAGCTATAGGCTATTTTTTTTTTTAATTTTGGGGGTTCCGACCCTGCTAGGGACCGTTTCTTTTCGAAATTTTTTTTATTCCATATAACTCTAAGTATATTGAACCTATACTTATGATATTTCGCATATAGGTATAGAAATATCGTACAATATGGGTATCAAACGAAAGGGGAGGGCCCCAGGTTTCATTTTGGCTTCGATATATTTCGATAAATTGATCGATAACTAAGTTATCGGTCAAAATTCGATTGCCCAAAAAACTTAATATTAACCTACAATATGGGTATCAAACGAAAGGAGATGGCCCCAGGTTTCATTTGGACTTCGATATATTTCGATAAATTTATCGATAACTGAGTTATCGGTGAAAATGTTATTGCACAAAAACCTTAAAATTGCCCTACAATATGGGTATCAAACGAAAGGGGATGGCCCCAGGTTTCATTTGGGCTTCGATATATTTCGATAAATTTATCGATAACTGAGTTATCGGTCAAAATTCGATTGCCCAAAAACCTTAATATTACCCTACAATATGGGTATAAAACGAAAGGGGATGGCGCCAGGTTTCATTTGGGTTTCGACATATTTCGATAAATTTATCGATAACTGAGTTATCGGTGAAAATGTTATTGCCCAAAAACCTTAATATTACCCTACAATATGGGTATCAAACGAAAGGGGATGGCGCCAGGTTTCATTTGGGCTTCGATATATTTCGATAAATTTATCTATAACTGAGTTATCGGTGCAAATGTTATTGCACAAAAACCTTAAAATTGCCCTACAATATGGGTATCAAACGAAAGGGGATAGCTCCAGGTTACATTTGGACTCCGATATATTTCGATAAATTTATCGATAACTGAGTTATCGGTGATTGCCCAAAAAACTTAACATTACCCTATAATATGGGTATCAAACGAAAGGGAGGGCCCCAGGTTTCATTCTGGCTTCGATATATTTCGATAAATTGATCGATAACTAAGTTATCGGTCAAAATTCGATTGCCCAAAAACCTTAATATTACCCTACAATATGGGTATCAAACGAAAGGGGATGGCGCCAGGTTTCATTTGGGCTTCGATATATTTCGATAAATTGATCGATAACTGAGTCATCTGTCAAAATGCGATTGCCCGAAAACCTCTATATTACCCTACAATATGGGTATCAAACGAAAGGAGATAGCTCCAGGTTTCATTTGGACTTCGATATATTTCGATAAGTTTATCGATAACTGAGTTATCGGTGATTGCCCAAAAAACTGATCATTACCCTATAATCCTACTAATATTATAAATGTGAATGTAGCGATGTTTGGATGTTTGGATGTTTGGATGTTTGGATGTTTGGATGTTTGGATGTCCAGACGTTTGCTTTTGTTCCCTAAAAACGTGAGAATGGCTTGACGGATTTTGTTGAAATTTGGCACGCCTACAGGTTATAGTCTGGAAGGAGCTATAGGCTATTTTTTTTTTTAATTTTGGGGGTTCCGACCCTGCTAGGGACCGTTTCTTTTCGAAATTTTTTTTATTCCATATAACTCTAAGTATATTGAACCTATACTTATGATATTTCGCATATAGGTATAGAAATATCGTACAATATGGGTATCAAACGAAAGGGGAGGGCCCCAGGTTTCATTTTGGCTTCGATATATTTCGATAAATTGATCGATAACTAAGTTATCGGTCAAAATTCGATTGCCCAAAAAACTTAATATTAACCTACAATATGGGTATCAAACGAAAGGAGATGGCCCCAGGTTTCATTTGGACTTCGATATATTTCGATAAATTTATCGATAACTGAGTTATCGGTGAAAATGTTATTGCACAAAAACCTTAAAATTGCCCTACAATATGGGTATCAAACGAAAGGGGATGGCCCCAGGTTTCATTTGGGCTTCGATATATTTCGATAAATTTATCGATAACTGAGTTATCGGTCAAAATTCGATTGCCCAAAAACCTTAATATTACCCTACAATATGGGTATAAAACGAAAGGGGATGGCGCCAGGTTTCATTTGGGTTTCGACATATTTCGATAAATTTATCGATAACTGAGTTATCGGTGAAAATGTTATTGCCCAAAAACCTTAATATTACCCTACAATATGGGTATCAAACGAAAGGGGATGGCGCCAGGTTTCATTTGGGCTTCGATATATTTCGATAAATTTATCTATAACTGAGTTATCGGTGCAAATGTTATTGCACAAAAACCTTAAAATTGCCCTACAATATGGGTATCAAACGAAAGGGGATAGCTCCAGGTTACATTTGGACTCCGATATATTTCGATAAATTTATCGATAACTGAGTTATCGGTGATTGCCCAAAAAACTTAACATTACCCTATAATATGGGTATCAAACGAAAGGGAGGGCCCCAGGTTTCATTCTGGCTTCGATATATTTCGATAAATTGATCGATAACTAAGTTATCGGTCAAAATTCGATTGCCCAAAAACCTTAATATTACCCTACAATATGGGTATCAAACGAAAGGGGATGGCGCCAGGTTTCATTTGGGCTTCGATATATTTCGATAAATTGATCGATAACTGAGTCATCTGTCAAAATGCGATTGCCCGAAAACCTCTATATTACCCTACAATATGGGTATCAAACGAAAGGAGATAGCTCCAGGTTTCATTTGGACTTCGATATATTTCGATAAGTTTATCGATAACTGAGTTATCGGTGATTGCCCAAAAAACTGATCATTACCCTATAATCCTACTAATATTATAAATGTGAATGTAGCGATGTTTGGATGTTTGGATGTTTGGATGTTTGGATGTTTGGATGTTTGGATGTTTGGATGTCCAGACGTTTGCTTTTGTTCCCTAAAAACGTGAGAATGGCTTGACGGATTTTGTTGAAATTTGGCACGCCTACAGGTTATAGTCTGGAAGGAGCTATAGGCTATTTTTTTTTTTAATTTTGGGGGTTCCGACCCTGCTAGGGACCGTTTCTTTTCGAAATTTTTTTTATTCCATATAACTCTAAGTATATTGAACCTATACTTATGATATTTCGCATATAGGTATAGAAATATCGTACAATATGGGTATCAAACGAAAGGGGAGGGCCCCAGGTTTCATTTTGGCTTCGATATATTTCGATAAATTGATCGATAACTAAGTTATCGGTCAAAATTCGATTGCCCAAAAAACTTAATATTAACCTACAATATGGGTATCAAACGAAAGGAGATGGCCCCAGGTTTCATTTGGGTTTCGACATATTTCGATAAATTTATCGATAACTGAGTTATCGGTGAAAATGTTATTGCCCAAAAACCTTAATATTACCCTACAATATGGGTATCAAACGAAAGGGGATGGCGCCAGGTTTCATTTGGGCTTCGATATATTTCGATAAATTTATCTATAACTGAGTTATCGGTGCAAATGTTATTGCACAAAAACCTTAAAATTGCCCTACAATATGGGTATCAAACGAAAGGGGATAGCTCCAGGTTACATTTGGACTCCGATATATTTCGATAAATTTATCGATAACTGAGTTATCGGTGATTGCCCAAAAAACTTAACATTACCCTATAATATGGGTATCAAACGAAAGGGAGGGCCCCAGGTTTCATTCTGGCTTCGATATATTTCGATAAATTGATCGATAACTAAGTTATCGGTCAAAATTCGATTGCCCAAAAACCTTAATATTACCCTACAATATGGGTATCAAACGAAAGGGGATGGCGCCAGGTTTCATTTGGGCTTCGATATATTTCGATAAATTGATCGATAACTGAGTCATCTGTCAAAATGCGATTGCCCGAAAACCTCTATATTACCCTACAATATGGGTATCAAACGAAAGGAGATAGCTCCAGGTTTCATTTGGACTTCGATATATTTCGATAAGTTTATCGATAACTGAGTTATCGGTGATTGCCCAAAAAACTGATCATTACCCTATAATATGGGTATAAAACGAAAGGAGAAGGCAGCAGGTTTCATTTGGACTACGATAGGTTTCGATAAATTGATCGATAACTGAGTTATCGGTGAAATTGTGATTGCCCAAAAACCTTAAACTTGACCTACAATATGGGTATCAAACGAAAGGGGAAGGCCCCAGGTTTCAATTTAGTCTTGATATATTTCGATAAATTGAGTTATCGTTCAAAATTCGATTGCCTGAAAACCTTAATATTACCCGGCAATATGGGTATCAAACGAAAGGGGATAGCTCCAGGTTTCATTTGGACTTCAATAGGTTTCGATAAATTGATCGATAACTAAGTTATCGGTGAAAATGTTATTGCACAAAAACCTTAAAATTGCCCTACAATATGGGCATCAAACGAAAGAGGGAAGGCCCCAGGTTTCATTTGTACTTTAATATATTTCGATAAATTTATCGATAACTAAGTTATCGGTGAAAATGTTATTGCACAAAAACCTTAATATTACCCTACAATATGGGTATCAAACGAAAGAAGATAGCTCCAGGTTTAATTTGGACTTCGATATATTTCGATAAATTTATCGATAACTAAGTTATCGGTGAAAATGTTATTGCACAAAAACCTTAAAATTGCCCTACAATATGGGCATCAAACGAAAGGGGATGGCGCCAGGTTTCATTTGGGCTTCGATATATTTCGATAAATTGATCGATAACTGAGTCATCTGTCAAAATGCGATTACCCGAAAACCTCTATATTACCCTACAATATGGGTATCAAACGAAAGGAGATAGCTCCAGGTTTCATTTGGATTTCGATATATTTCGATAAATTTATCGATAACTGAGTTATCGGTGATTGCCCAAAAAACTGAAAATTACTCTATTATATGGGTATAAAACGAAAGGAGAAGGCAGCAGGTTTCATTTGAACTACGATAGGTTTCGATAAATTGATCGATAACTGAGTTATCGGTGAAAATGTGATTGCCCAAAAACCTTAAACTTGACCTACAATATGGGTATCAAACGAAAGGAGATAGCTTCAGGTTTTATTTGGACTTCGATATATTTCGATAAAATTATCGATAACTGAGTTATCGGTGATTGCCCCAAAAACTTAACATTACTCTCTAATATGGGTATAAAACGAAAGGAGAAGGCCGCAGGTTTCATTTGGACTTCGATAGGTTTCTGTAAATTGATCGATAACTGAGTTATCGGTGAAAATGTGATTGCCCAAAAACCTTAAACTTGCCCTACAATATGGGTATCAAACGAAAGGGGAAGGCCCCAGGTTTCATTTGTACTTCGACATATTTCGATAAATTTATCTATAACTGAGTTATCGGTAAAAATGCGATTTCAGAAAAACCTTAATATTACCCTACAATATTGTATAAAATCAACATTTGAAGTTGAATTCATCATGGCACAATTTGTCAAAATTGAATTCTTGAAAGGCCCCCTAACGTTACCAACGAATACCGCAAAAGAAAATTTTTGAAAACCGGTTTTCAATACTCTTTTTTCATAATTTTCAAAATATTCGAATTTGGTAAATTCTTCAGTAGGCAATAATATATTATATAAATATGAAATCTTAAAGTATATTATTGATTTTGAAAGCCCCCCTTACTACTTACATCCCGAGCAACGCCGGGTACCCTGCTAGTATCCTACTAATATTATAAATGTGAATGTAGCGATGTTTGGATGTTTGGATGTTTGGATGTTTGGATGTTTGGATGTTTGGATGTTTGGATGTCCAGACGTTTGCTTTTGTTCCCTAAAAACGTGAGAATGGCTTGACGGATTTTGTTGAAATTTGGCACGCCTACAGGTTATAGTCTGGAAGGAGCTATAGGCTATTTTTTTTTTTAATTTTGGGGGTTCCGACCCTGCTAGGGACCGTTTCTTTTCGAAATTTTTTTTATTCCATATAACTCTAAGTATATTGAACCTATACTTATGATATTTCGCATATAGGTATAGAAATATCGTACAATATGGGTATCAAACGAAAGGGGAGGGCCCCAGGTTTCATTTTGGCTTCGATATATTTCGATAAATTGATCGATAACTAAGTTATCGGTCAAAATTCGATTGCCCAAAAAACTTAATATTAACCTACAATATGGGTATCAAACGAAAGGAGATGGCCCCAGGTTTCATTTGGACTTCGATATATTTCGATAAATTTATCGATAACTGAGTTATCGGTGAAAATGTTATTGCACAAAAACCTTAAAATTGCCCTACAATATGGGTATCAAACGAAAGGGGATGGCCCCAGGTTTCATTTGGGCTTCGATATATTTCGATAAATTTATCGATAACTGAGTTATCGGTCAAAATTCGATTGCCCAAAAACCTTAATATTACCCTACAATATGGGTATAAAACGAAAGGGGATGGCGCCAGGTTTCATTTGGGTTTCGACATATTTCGATAAATTTATCGATAACTGAGTTATCGGTGAAAATGTTATTGCCCAAAAACCTTAATATTACCCTACAATATGGGTATCAAACGAAAGGGGATGGCGCCAGGTTTCATTTGGGCTTCGATATATTTCGATAAATTTATCTATAACTGAGTTATCGGTGCAAATGTTATTGCACAAAAAACTTAATATTAACCTACAATATGGGTATCAAACGAAAGGAGATGGCCCCAGGTTTCATTTGGACTTCGATATATTTCGATAAATTTATCGATAACTGAGTTATCGGTGAAAATGTTATTGCACAAAAACCTTAAAATTGCCCTACAATATGGGTATCAAACGAAAGGGGATGGCCCCAGGTTTCATTTGGGCTTCGATATATTTCGATAAATTTATCGATAACTGAGTTATCGGTCAAAATTCGATTGCCCAAAAACCTTAATATTACCCTACAATATGGGTATAAAACGAAAGGGGATGGCGCCAGGTTTCATTTGGGTTTCGACATATTTCGATAAATTTATCGATAACTGAGTTATCGGTGAAAATGTTATTGCCCAAAAACCTTAATATTACCCTATAATATGGGTATCAAACGAAAGGGAGGGCCCCAGGTTTCATTCTGGCTTCGATATATTTCGATAAATTGATCGATAACTAAGTTATCGGTCAAAATTCGATTGCCCAAAAACCTTAATATTACCCTACAATATGGGTATCAAACGAAAGGGGATGGCGCCAGGTTTCATTTGGGCTTCGATATATTTCGATAAATTGATCGATAACTGAGTCATCTGTCAAAATGCGATTGCCCGAAAACCTCTATATTACCCTACAATATGGGTATCAAACGAAAGGAGATAGCTCCAGGTTTCATTTGGACTTCGATATATTTCGATAAGTTTATCGATAACTGAGTTATCGGTGATTGCCCAAAAAACTGATCATTACCCTATAATATGGGTATAAAACGAAAGGAGAAGGCAGCAGGTTTCATTTGGACTACGATAGGTTTCGATAAATTGATCGATAACTGAGTTATCGGTGAAATTGTGATTGCCCAAAAACCTTAAACTTGACCTACAATATGGGTATCAAACGAAAGGGGAAGGCCCCAGGTTTCAATTTAGTCTTGATATATTTCGATAAATTGATCGATAACTAAGTTATCGTTCAAAATTCGATTGCCTGAAAACCTTAATATTACCCGGCAATATGGGTATCAAACGAAAGGGGATAGCTCCAGGTTTCATTTGGACTTCAATAGGTTTCGATAAATTGATCGATAACTAAGTTATCGGTGAAAATGTTATTGCACAAAAACCTTAAAATTGCCCTACAATATGGGCATCAAACGAAAGAGGGAAGGCCCCAGGTTTCATTTGTACTTTAATATATTTCGATAAATTTATCGATAACTAAGTTATCGGTGAAAATGTTATTGCACAAAAACCTTAATATTACCCTACAATATGGGTATCAAACGAAAGAAGATAGCTCCAGGTTTAATTTGGACTTCGATATATTTCGATAAATTTATCGATAACTAAGTTATCGGTGAAAATGTTATTGCACAAAAACCTTAAAATTGCCCTACAATATGGGCATCAAACGAAAGGGGATGGCGCCAGGTTTCATTTGGGCTTCGATATATTTCGATAAATTTATCTATAACTGAGTTATCGGTGCAAATGTTATTGCACAAAAACCTTAAAATTGCCCTACAATATGGGTATCAAACGAAAGGGGAAGGCCCCAGGTTTCCTTTGTACTTGGATATATTTCGATAAATTGATCGATAACTGAGTTATCGGTCAAAATGCGATTGCCCGAAAACCTCTATTTTACCCTACAATATGGGTATCAAACGAAAGGAGATAGCTCCAGGTTTCATTTGGACTTCGATCTATTTCTATAAATTTATCGATAACTGAGTTATCGGTGATTGCCCAAAAAATTTAACATTACTCTATAATATGGGTATAAAACGAAAGGAGAAGGCCGCAGGTTTCATTTGGACTTCGATAGGTTTCGGTAAATTGATCGATAACTGAGTTATCGGTGAAAATGTGATTGCCCAAAAACCTTAAACTTGCCCTACAATATGGGTACCAAACGAAAGGGGAAGGCCCCAGGTTTCATTTGTACTTCGACATATTTTGATAAATTTATCGACAACTGAGTTATTGGTCAAAATGCGATTGCAGAAAAACCTTAATATTACCCTACAATATTGTATCAAATCAACATTTGAATTTGCATTCATCATGGCACAATTTGTCAAAATTGAATTCTTGAAAGGCCCCCTAACGTTACCAACGAATACCGCAAAAGAAAATTTTTGAAAACCGGGTTTCAATACTCTTTTTTCATAATTTTCAAAATATTCGAATTTGGTAAATTCTTCAGTAGGCAATAATATATTATATAAATATGAAATCTTAAAGTATATTATTGATTTTGAAAGCCCCCCTTACTACTTACATCCCGAGCAACGCCGGGTACCCTGCTAGTATGGGTATAAAACGAAAGGAGAAGGCAGCTGGTTTCATTTGGACTACGATAGGTTTCGATAAATTGATCGATAACTGAGTTATCGGTGAAATTGTGATTGCCCAAAAACCTTAAACTTGACCTACAATATGGGTATCAAACGAAAGGGGAAGGCCCCAGGTTTCAATTTAGTCTTGATATATTTCGATAAATTGATCGATAACTAAGTTATCGTTCAAAATTCGATTGCCTGAAAACCTTAATATTACCCGGCAATATGGGTATCAAACGAAAGGGGATAGCTCCAGGTTTCATTTGGACTTCAATAGGTTTCGATAAATTGATCGATAACTAAGTTATCGGTGAAAATGTTATTGCACAAAAACCTTAAAATTGCCCTACAATATGGGCATCAAACGAAAGAGGGAAGGCCCCAGGTTTCATTTGTACTTTAATATATTTCGATAAATTTATCGATAACTAAGTTATCGGTGAAAATGTTATTGCACAAAAACCTTAATATTACCCTACAATATGGGTATCAAACGAAAGAAGATAGCTCCAGGTTTAATTTGGACTTCGATATATTTCGATAAATTTATCGATAACTAAGTTATCGGTGAAAATGTTATTGCACAAAAACCTTAAAATTGCCCTACAATATGGGCATCAAACGAAAGGGGATGGCGCCAGGTTTCATTTGGGCTTCGATATATTTCGATAAATTGATCGATAACTGAGTCATCTGTCAAAATGCGATTACCCGAAAACCTCTATATTACCCTACAATATGGGTATCAAACGAAAGGAGATAGCTCCAGGTTTCATTTGGATTTCGATATATTTCGATAAATTTATCGATAACTGAGTTATCGGTGATTGCCCAAAAAACTGAACATTACTCTATTATATGGGTATAAAACGAAAGGAGAAGGCAGCAGGTTTCATTTGAACTACGATAGGTTTCGATAAATTGATCGATAACTGAGTTATCGGTGAAAATGTGATTGCCCAAAAACCTTAAACTTGACCTACAATATGGGTATCAAACGAAAGGAGATAGCTTCAGGTTTTATTTGGACTTCGATATATTTCGATAAAATTATCGATAACTGAGTTATCGGTAATTGCCCCAAAAACTTAACATTACTCTCTAATATGGGTATAAAACGAAAGGAGAAGGCCGCAGGTTTCATTTGGACTTCGATAGGTTTCTGTAAATTGATCGATAACTGAGTTATCGGTGAAAATGTGATTGCCCAAAAACCTTAAACTTGCCCTACAATATGGGTATCAAACGAAAGGGGAAGGCCCCAGGTTTCATTTGTACTTCGACATATTTCGATAAATTTATCTATAACTGAGTTATCGGTAAAAATGCGATTTCAGAAAAACCTTAATATTACCCTACAATATTGTATCAAATCAACATTTGAAGTTGAATTCATCATGGCACAATTTGTCAAAATTGAATTCTTGAAAGGCCCCCTAACGTTACCAACGAATACCGCAAAAGAAAATTTTTGAAAACCGGTTTTCAATACTCTTTTTTCATAATTTTCAAAATATTCGAATTTGGTAAATTCTTCAGTAGGCAATAATATATTATATAAATATGAAATCTTAAAGTATATTATTGATTTTGAAAGCCCCCCTTACTACTTACATCCCGAGCAACGCCGGGTACCCTGCTAGTATTATATAAATATGAAATCTTAAAGTATATTATTGATTTTGAAAGCCCCCCTTACTACTTACATCCCGAGCAACGCCGGGTACCCTGCTAGTTTATCATATTTGTAACCCAATCTATATCTATACTAATACTAGCAGACCCGGCAGACGTTGTCCCGCCCAAACATTAACTTGTTTGCATTTAAAATATGTGAGTCGCCCTCCTAACTTCAGCTCCACATCCTTCTCTCCGTCCATCCTCTTCATATGCTTTTGTCTTTTCATATTGCTTTTAAATTGTCATCCATATACCAATCCCTTTCTCAATCCTAATCCCAAAAATACTTAAAATTACTCCATTTTAAAACTCTCATCAAAATCTTTCATTTTAGACCCATTTTTTCACAGAAACCTTCTAGCTCCAATTTTGGTCCACGTTTTGGTTAATATCTAAAAACCTTCGTTTTATATGGGAAAATAGCTAAAACATGTTAAATCATTTGTCAACACCTCCCATGGCCAAATCTAAGTTGCAATGATTTTGCAAAAGTTTTCAAAATACAGTTTATAAATCTTATATTGAATTTTGACTAATAATTTTTGACAAAATTAGTTAAAATAATTTTACGGAAGAACAAATTGGTGAAAGTTGCAAAGAATAAGGTTGGCCAATACATAACGTTCCTATCGACGAAAAAGGGCGCAAAGCTGTTTGTCGACAAAGAAAGGCGCAAACTTTTTTTTGTTTGAAGAAAGACGCATTATAAATATCTTGAGAAAGAAAGACGCATTAAAATAATTTTTAAGAAAGAAAGGCGCTTTAAAATATTTTTTAGGAAAGCAAGACGCGTTTCGATAACTAGCTGCAATATAAGTTATTCAAAAAACGAAATCCTACTAATATTATAAATGTGAATGTAGCGATGTTTGGATGTTTGTATGTTTGGATGTTTGGATGTTTGGATGTTTGGATGTCCAGACGTTTCCTTTTGTTCCCTAAAAACGTGAGAATGGCTAGACGGATTTTGTTGAAATTTGGCACGCCTACAGGTTATAGTCTGGAAGGAGCTATAGGCTATTTTTTTTTTTAATTTTGGGGGTTCCGACCCTGCTGGGGACCGTTTCTTTTCAAAATTTTTTTTATTCCATATACCTATACTTATGATATTTCGCATATAGGTATAGAAAGATCGTACAATATGGGTATCAAACGAAAGGGGAAGGCCCCAGGTTTCATTTTAGCTTCGATATATTTCGATAAATTGATCGATAACTAAGTTATCGGTCAAAATTCGATTGCCCGAAAACCTTAATATTACCCTGCAATATGGGTATCAAACGAAAGGGGATAGCTCCAGGCTTCATTTGGACTTCGATAGGTTTCGATAAATGTATCGATAACTGAGTTATCGGTGAAAATGTTATTGCACAAAAACCTTAAAATTGCCCTACAATATGGGTATCAAACGAAAGGGGAAGGCCCCATGTTTCATTTGTACTTCAATATATTTCGATAAATTGATCGATAACTGAGTCATCGGTCAAAATGCGATTGCCCGAAAACCTCTATATTACCCTACAATATGGGTATCAAACGAAAGAAGATAGCTCCAGGTTTCATTTGGACTTCGATATATTTCGATAAGTTTATCGATAACTGAGTCATCGGTCAAAAGGCGATTGCCCGAAAACCTCTATTGTACCCTACAATATGGGTATCAAACGAAAGGAGATAGCTCCAGGTTTCATTTGGACTTCGATATATTTCGATAAATTTATCGATAACTGAATTATCGGTGATTGCCCAAAAAACTTAACATTACTCTATAATATGGGTATAAAACGAAAGGAGAAGGCAGCAGGTTTCATTTGGACTACGATAGGTTTCGATAAATTGATCGATAACTGAGTTATCGGTGAAAATGTAATTGCCCAAAAACCTTAAACTTGGCCTACAATATGGGTATCAAACGAAAGGGGAAGGCCGCAGGTTTCATTTGGACTTCGATAGGTTTCGGTAAATTGATCGATAACTGAGTTATCGGTGAAAATGTGATTGCCCAAAAACCTTAAACTTGACCTACAATATGGGTATCAAACGAAAGGGGAAGGCCCCAGGTTTCAATTTAGCTTTGATATATTTCGATAAATTGATCGATAACTAAGTTATCGGTCACAATTCGATTGCCCGAAAACCTTAAATTACCCGGCAATATGGGTATCAAACGAAAGGGGATAGCTCCAGGTTTCATTTGGACTTCGATATATTTCGATAAATTTATCGATTACTAAGTTATCGGTGAAAATGTGATTGCCCAAAAACCTTAAACTTGACCTACAATATGGGTATCAAACGAAAGGGGAAGGCCGCAGGTTTCATTTGGGAAGACCCAGGTTTCATTTGGACTTCGATATATTTCGATAAATTTATCGACAACTGAGTTATTGGTCAAAATGCGATTGCAGAAAAACCTTAATATTACCCTACAATATTGTATCAAATCAACATTTGAATATGCATTCATCCTGGCACAATTTGTCAAAATTGAATTCTTGAAAGGCCCCCTAATGTTACCAACGAATACCGCAAAAGAAAATTTTTGAAAACCGGGTTTCAATACTCTTTTTTCAAAATTTTCAAAATATTCAAATTTGGTAAATTCTTCAGTAGGCAATAATCCTACTAATATTATAAATGTGAATGTAGCGATGTTTGGATGTTTGTATGTTTGGATGTTTGGATGTTTGGATGTTTGGAAGTCCAGACGTTTCCTTTTGTTCCCTAAAAACGTGAGAATGGCTAGACGGATTTTGTTGAAATTTGGCACGCCTACAGGTTATAGTCTGGAAGGAGCTATAGGCTATTTTTTTTTTTAATTTTGGGGGTTCCGACCCTGCTGGGGACCGTTTCTTTTCAAAATTTTTTTTATTCCATATACCTATACTTATGATATTTCGCATATAGGTATAGAAAGATCGTACAATATGGGTATCAAACGAAAGGGGAAGGCCCCAGGTTTCATTTTAGCTTCGATATATTTCGATAAATTGATCGATAACTAAGTTATCGGTCAAAATTCGATTGCCCGAAAACCTCTATATTACCCTACAATATGGGTATCAAACGAAAGAAGATAGCTCCAGGTTTCATTTGGACTTCGATATATTTCGATAAATTGATCGATAACTGAGTCATCGGTCAAAATGCGATTGCCCGAAAGCCTCTATATTACCCTACAATATGGGTATCAAACGAAAGAAGATAGCTCCAGGTTTCATTTGGACTTCGATATATTTCGATAAGTTTATCGATAACTGAGTCATCGGTCAAAATGCGATTGCCCGAAAACCTCTATTTTACCCTACAATATGGGTATCAAACGAAAGGAGATAGCTCCAGGTTTCATTTGGACTTCGATATATTTCGATAAATTTATCGATAACTGAATTATCGGTGATTGCCCAAAAAACTTAACATTACTCTATAATATGGGTATAAAACGAAAGGAGAAGGCAGCAGGTTTCATTTGGACTACGATAGGTTTCGATAAATTGATCGATAACTGAGTTATCGGTGAAAATGTAATTGCCCAAAAACCTTAAACTTGGCCTACAATATGGGTATCAAACGAAAGGGGAAGGCCGCAGGTTTCATTTGGACTTCGATAGGTTTCGGTAAATTGATCGATAACTGAGTTATCGGTGAAAATGTGATTGCCCAAAAACCTTAAACTTGACCTACAATATGGGTATCAAACGAAAGGGGAAGGCCCCAGGTTTCAATTTAGCTTTGATATATTTCGATAAATTGATCGATAACTAAGTTATCGGTCAAAATTCGATTGCCCGAAAACCTTAAATTACCCGGCAATATGGGTATCAAACGAAAGGGGATAGCTCCAGGTTTCATTTGGACTTCGATATATTTCGATAAATTTATCGATTACTAAGTTATCGGTGAAAATGTGATTGCCCAAAAACCTTAAACTTGACCTACAATATGGGTATCAAACGAAAGGGGAAGGCCGCAGGTTTCATTTGGACTTCGATATATTTCGATAAATTTATCGACAACTGAGTTATTGGTCAAAATGCGATTGCAGAAAAACCTTAATATTACCCTACAATATTGTATCAAATCAACATTTGAATATGCATTCATCCTGGCACAATTTGTCAAAATTGAATTCTTGAAAGGCCCCCTAACGTTACCAACGAATACCGCAAAAGAAAATTTTTGAAAACCGGGTTTCAATACTCTTTTTTCAAAATTTTCAAAATATTCAAATTTGGTAAATTCTTCAGTAGGCAATAATATTATATAAATATGAAATCTTAAAGTATATTATTGATTTTGAAAGTCCCCCTAACTACTTACATCCCGAGCAACGCCGGGTACCCTGCTAGTATTATATAAATATGAAATCTTAAAGTATATTATTGATTTTGAAAGTCCCCCTAACTACTTACATCCCGAGCAACGCCGGGTACCCTGCTAGTATTTCAATATTTTTCTGTTTATGACATCTATCTTCGAGTGAAAAAACCAATTTTTTTGAAAAAAAAAGCTAAACAATTATTTCAATTTATCAATATATATTTTTTAAGAAATATATCATATTTAATATACAAAAAGTAAAAACGCAGGATATGTGTGTCGATTGGTCAAGATTTATGTAATTTTGGAAAAGTGGGCGGTGCCACGCCCACATTTTTTGTGCTATGTTTGTACTTCAATAATGTCCAAAGTTTATGGTCGATCTCTTTCAAACTTTCCAGATTGGTTCAGAAGATTGTTGTGTACGATTTAGGCTATATCAATTTTTGGAAAAGTGGGCGGTGCCACGCCCCCAGGCTTTATAAAATTTAATTCATCATAATTTTGAATATGTTTGATCTAAACTAATGATTTATGGATATGTGTGTCCCTTGGTCAAGAATTATATAATTTGGGAAAAGTCGGCGGTGCGACGCCCACATTTTTTGTATTCAGTACTTTGTTTTTACTTCAATAATGTCCAAAGTTTATGGTTGATCTGTTTTAAACTTTTTCAATACGTTAAAATCTTCGTTGGGTACGACATAAATAGGCTACATTTGTAAACTTTTTGGAAATGTGGACAGTTCCAAGACCACAAGCTAAGTAATATTTCAATTCGTTATATCTATCCCTGAATGTATTTGCTTTAGTGAGATTTTAACGTTCTTAAATCTTAATCAAAGCATATAATTTTTCTTTTTTGTTATTGCCGTTTATACATATCCAGAGTATTATAGTATTTTCATAAAATCATAATAGTGGCGTTAAGTGGTAGATATAGGATATAATTAAATAAATACTAACTACACATCTGCTCAGCAGCGCATAATGGTTTTTGTCATACTCATTGAGTTCAAAAGATCCGTTTTTTGAGTTGGACATCCACAAAATTTATATGTTTATACCAAAGAAGTTAAATCCAGAAATATTGTATACCCTAAAGCACTGCAATAAATGAAATGTTAAAAATTAATTGAAAAATATTTGAAAATGTATTTCTAGGGAAGTCACTGGTCAGGCAGAACAACGTCTGCCGGGTCTGCTAGTACTAAATAAAAATACATACGTATAATGGGTACTTGGGCTGGCCCAATTTTTTTCAATCCAGCACCAAATCCCTTGTGAAGTTTACTGTAAATGTATACACTGCGCCTTTCTTCCTCAAAATATTTTTTAATGCGCCTTTCTTCGTCAAAATAGTTTTTAATGCGCCTTTCTTCGTCAAAATATTTTTTAATGCGTCCTTATTTCCCGCAATATATTTAATGCGCCTTTTTTCGTTGACAATTTGTTGAATGCGCATTTCTTCGTCGGTAGCGACGTTAAGTCGGGCACTTTGAATTGCACTTGGAGCTTTCCGAAATTACATAGTTGTGTAGCGTATGGGCATTTTTTTTTAAATTTTACTGATGAAAACAGTGAGCAGTTTCAATTAACAGAGCGAATGAACTGCAAGGCTCAATTATATGAAAGATTTCGAGTGTTTTTTGACAATTTTTGTTGTAGGCGTAAAGAGAATTGTGAGAAAATGAACGTTGGAGAGCAGATGAGCGACACCGTTCAAATATTTGAATGTTTTCAAACATTTCTGAGGTTTTTTTTTATTTCACCTAACAGAAGGTAACGTTCGCATTTTTCATGGACGTTTAATAGTCTGGCGGCCACCGTGGTGTGGAGGTAGTGTTGTCGGCCTACCACACCGAAGGTCCGGGTTCGAGCCCTGGTATAGGTTACATCAAAAAGTAGTTTGAAAAAGTTTTTTCAAAACGGGGTCGCCCCTCGGCAGTGGTTTGGCAAACTTTCCGAGTGTATTTCTGCCATGAAAGGCTTCTCAGCAAAAATTCATCTGCTTTGTAGATGCCGTTCGGAGTCGGCGAAAAACCGTAGGTCCCGCCAATTTGTAGGAAAAATTTTCAAAAGCGGCACACCACAAATTGGAAGAGAAGCTCGGCGCAAAAATCTCCTAGGAGGTTAATGATATAACTGTTGTATATCGCGCCATATATATATATATATATATAATAGTCTGGCTTTGGTTTATTAATCGTCGAGATCTAAAACTGCTCAGCTACAGAGAAAACCTCATCAGCTAAGTAAGGTAGATAAAAAATAGATGACACAATTAATAAATAACACTGGTTTACAGCCAAAATGCACCAGAGAAATTCCTATGTAAAATCACCTCCTAATTCCGAAAATCAAGGTTATTTTTACTTGAATGGTACCGTTTTTGAGATATTTACGATTTACCGTTATTTCAAAAAACAAAAAAGATGGCTCCACTTAATCGTGTACATCTCAGGAACAAATTGAGCACATACAACACTTTTTGCTGGTCCTTCAGATTCAAACATATTGAGCAATCATTACGGATTTTTTTAATTTTTTTTGTAAAAATATAAAAAAAATTGTACTTTGCGAGGAAGCATCTCGAACACTTTTTGTTTTTTTGCAGATATTTTTTCCCCGCTCTAAGCTCTGTTTTATTACAAAAAAAACAAGCTATCAATGCACAAAATCGATGAACTAATACAAAAGTTATAAGCATTCAAGTAAATATATCCATTTAATGATTAAGTACCCTACTGGTACATATGTGTTAGTATCAGTTAGTTAGCAGGTCGATTTTCGAAAAGTTATTAGATACAAAAAGCTGTTAGTGTCGTTTTCTCAAACCTAGGTACATTTTAAACAAGAGCATATTTTTGAGGCACACAAAAATGCCTTCCTTTATTTTTGCTTCTGAAATCTCTGGGAAGATTGTCTTCAAATGATGAAAAGCTTCGCCTTCTTTGTCCAAAGCCTTCACAAAGTTTTTGATAAGGCCGAGCTTGATGTGGAGCGGAGGTAGAATTATTTTTTCCTTCTTTATAAGTGGAGAGTATTTTATGTTATCTACCCCAACTTGAAACTCGATTCGTTCTGGCCAATCCTTTATGATGTAGTGGTCCTGACGAGCTCGGCTATCCCATTTGCATAGAAAGCAACAGTATTTTGTGTATCCACTTTGTAGACCACATAGCATTCCAACGACTTTAAGATCGGCACATATTTTCCAATCATGTTCTTCGTATTTGATTAACTTGAGCAATTTTTGCATTATCTCATATGTTTCCTTCGTATTTACTGCATGCGCGATCGGGATAGATGGCTTTTGGTTGCCAATTTGCAATAATACGGCCTTTAAACTTAATTTATTGCCGTCTATGAACAATCGCCACTCTTTTGAATCATATGGTTCACCAAATTGTTTGAATAGACCAGCAATGTCTTTGCAGTAACAAACAATGTCCTCCTTCGTATAGTACTTGGAAAATTCTTCGTGACGAGTTCTATAATATGTTACCTTAACATCGGATGAAACAAATTTAAATTGTTGCATTCGAGAGGCGTGTAGTTCGGCCTTTTCCTTTGACAATTCCAAATCCCTTATCCAATCACTGAGTTGTGCTTGTGACAAAGAATTTCTTTCGTTTTCCGTTTGAAATTCAGTACAACATGATGCCGCGTAATCAGATACTACTGTTGACAATGAAACTGGAGCCGGAACTAAAGTTAAATTTGATTCTGGCAATGTCGCTTCTGTTGAAATTAGTTCTGGTAATGACACTGTAAATACGCTCGCATAGGTTACTTTTCTGGACTTTCCAACCCCAAGTACTTTTGTAGTACAAATATAGCAGTCCGTTGAATGGCAAGTTGGTTCCCTCCACTTCATTGGTGTAATAAATTTCACACGTCGCCTAAATAGATAGTTTCAGAAATTAGTCAGCTATGCATTAAAAGGGAACAAATTCCTAATTTTTACAACGTACCTTTTTGTTCCGGTTTCCGAAGAAATCAATTCGACTCGGCATGTGGTGCACACAGTGTTCGGTGTACATGGTTTTTAGGCTCAATTCCAAAACACTTATAGTATGTAACTTTCAAAGGATTTGAAAACACACGTCTCATACTTTTAACAATAAATTGACCGCAGATGAAACAGAACATATCTGGATCATTTGTACACTCAAACTCTCGCGCCCTTTTATTCATTTTTTATTTTTAAGTAAATGACGGGTTATAAACTGCAATTATAAACTGAACAGTATCCGGCGAGCCTTGCAGATATTATGAAGGAACAAGGCGCATACACTCTTATTTATACTTAGATCCAGTAAAAATTCAAGCCTACCTAAACAAAAAGGTTCCCTAGTTCTACAAAGAAAACACTACCTGCCTCAAAAATATGCTCTTGTTTAAAATGTACCTAGGTTTGAGAAAACGACACTAACAGCTTTTTGTATCTAATAACTTTTCGAAAATCTACCTGCTAACTAACTGATATACGAATACTAACACATATGTACCAGTAGGGTACTTAAGCATTAAATGGATATATTTACTTGAATGCTTATAACTTTTGTATTAGTTCATCGATTTTGTTCACTGATAGCTTGTTTTTTTTGTAATAAAACAGAGCTTAGAGGGGGGAAAAATATCTGCAAAAAAAACAAAAAGTTTTCGAGATGCTTCCTCGCAAAGTACAAATTTTTTTATATTTTTACAAAAAAAATTTTAAAAATCCGTAATGATTGTTCACTATGTTTGAATCTGCAGGACCTAGCAAAAAGTGTTTTATGTACTGGTTATAGTAAATTTTATAAGCTTTCAAATTTTTTAAAACGTTTTCGAAAAGCTCAATTTGTTCTTGAGATATACACGATTAAGTGGAGCCATTTTTTTTGTTTTTCGAAATAACGGTAAATCGTAAATATCTCAAAAACGGTACCATTCAAGTAAAAATAACTTTGATTTTCGGATTAGGAGGTGATTTTACATAGGAATTTCACTATGGCGTCTCTGGTGCAGAAAAAAAGTTGGAATTTGTGATCCAGTGTAATTAGTTGACAGCGAATAGTTATTGTAAAGAATAAAGATAAGAATCAAAGGATATGAAAGCAAATTGTTGATATGTATTTAGGATAGAAAGAATTGACTTTTTTATGCTGCATAGTGAGTCTGAAATATCAAACGTACCAGAATGAGAGTTATAATCTTGAAACAAACAACGAAAAGGCTCATTTAATTCAAAATTAGTTCGACACTGTTTCGAGATAAGTGGTTTAAAATGTCTTGATGGACAGAAGGTACATTGAAGTTCACTTCGCTCAAAAGAAACGGGCTTACGATTGAACCATTTAGTAATTTAGTCATGAAAACAGTTCCAAGCAGTTCCCTCCGACTAGAAAGGCTGTGAAGATTAATTAGTTTTAAGCGACTCGTATACGATGGCAAATTATACAAGGGATCCCAGTGAAGATCTCTTAAGGCAAATATTAAAAATTGTTTTTGAACTGATTCTAAGCGACCCACGAGGACCTGGTAACGTGGGTTCCAAATTATACAACCGTCTAATGTAGTAAAGAGTTTTAGTTACATAAATTCTTTAGACCATCGTTTAACAAATGCTAGAAAGCCTCTAGCTTTATTGACTTTTAAGTTAATGTGGCAGTTAAAACCGAGTTTTTAGTCCATAGTAATCCCAAGGTCAACAAAATCATACATTTGCTCAAGACTATAACTGTTAATTGTATAGGAAGCTGGCTGTGATATTCCTCTCGAAAAACCCATGTAAATACTTACATTTCTTTAGATTAAGCGGCATATAATTTAAATCGCACCAAGTAACTAGTGTATTTAGATCTGATTGAAGCTTCTTCGAATGACAAAGCTTTACATCGTCGGCATACATTAAAATTTTCGAAAATTATATTACTGTAGAAATATCATTTATAAACAACAAGAACAGAATCGGGCCACAATTTTTAAACACTACTTCTTGTGCTCTGTCGCTAAGGCAAGAGAAGATCTAGCGATTGAGACCCGACTGGAAACCCAACTGATCCAGTTTATGAATAAGTAAAGAGTGACACACTTTATCGAAAGCTTTACTGAAATCAAAGTAAATTCAAGTAAGTTTGTAACGGTGGACTTTCCCTTACAGAACCCGTGTTGACAGTCGGAAATCAAGGTAGAGATAGGATTCGTAAGCTGATTGGTAACAATATTTCTCTATAGAAGCCTTGCTTCCGCTTTTATGAAGCGGTATAAGAAACGACTCTTTCCATGCTTTTGGAAAAGCACCACACTTTAGTCACAGATTGAACAAATTGGTAAGGGGTTGGTAAATATGGTTAGCACACTTCTTCAAGAAGCATGTAGGAATCCTATCAAGACCGCATTTAAAAGATTCCTTCAAGGTTTTCAGATAAATAAGAACATCATTGGCACATATAGTTGGACAATTAATTAAATTGTTCCCATGTAGCTCATAGGGATAATTTAGAAAGTCAGAATTAGTGACTGCAGAATAGTTAGAATTGAAAAATTGCGCAAAGAAATTTGCGATATCTTGATTATCGCTAGATGAAATGTCTTTATGTTTCATGGCTGAGGGAAATCCCACAACTTTTCGTTTAGAATTTACGAAATCATAAAATGACTTCGGATTGCGAATAAGTAGTAAATAGTTTGATTAAAATGTAAAACGTTTGAATCGATATCGCCACAAAGCTCAGGCCAAGTTAATTTAGACAGTTCTCTATTTAATTTCTTATAGTTGGCTTTTGAGAAGTTAAAATCAAACTACTACTTGAGCAGCATTGTGTATATTGGCCATTACTTATGGTTTCGTGAAATATTTCCATAGAAGGGTGGTAGACGTCTTCTGGTAAAGCCAACGGATCACAACGATTTACAGAAAATTTGTTTTTATCATCAACATAAATTAAATCTAAGATTTTGCCAAACTTGTTAGCGGTAACATTTATTTGACTAACGGGTCGATTCTATAGTGGTAACAACATTCGATTTACCCGGCTAACAAATATCTTGGATACTTTTACACCCGTTTGGTATTCTGCCGGCTCAAGTTGCAGTTCAATTTCGTAACCACCGAAAGAGGTGGTAACGCCAGGTAACCGCGACAAATTGCACGTGTTTTGTAAATATTTTTTTGGACAGAAAATAGCCCAAATTTTATACACATACTAGTTCAGAAGAATTAATAAACAATATAAGCACTGTTTTACGTGATGTTTCGTGCGCGTTTGCCTTTTATTCTCATTTGCGCATTGTTTGTTTTTGACATCGTTACCATGCGCGCTAGAATCGCGGATACATACACTGGTTACGATTTTTGGTTAGATAATCTTCTGGGTACAAAGTTTCCGGTTACGCTCAGAATCGACACGTAAGGCAGAGATCAGAAATTCCATCCAAAAAGTCATTGAAGCTCAGTTTGGATGGATTTGGAATAATGTTTCCGTCAGATATGTTCCACGATATATGCGATAGGTTGAAATCACCTAAAACAATCATCGAGTCAGAAACTTTAGTCAATAAGTTAATAGTTCTGAGCAGAGAGACATTCTGCATGTAGATTGAAAGATCAGATGCTGGAGGGATGTAGCAAACAGATAAGTACATGTACACGTTCTCTAGCTGGATGCGGATGCATTTAAACTCAATGGAATCCGTGTTAGGTACATCAACCTCCTCTGAAGGAATAGAGGAATGAACGGCAAGTAGAACACCACCTCCGACTTTGTTCAAGCGATCATGTCTATAAACTTGATATACGTTACATAAAAACTCGGAATTGAAAACATGCGGTTTTAGCCAAGTTTCGGTAAAAGCAATTACGTTATAGTTACAATGGAAAGATTTCAAATACAGGTCATTTAATTTGGTATTTAAACCTCTGACATTTTGGTAAAAGATATTCACGGACTTGGTACTTAGTTTTTTGACTCAACATTATTACGAGTGATTTTAGCTACGTTTTGAATATTTCTATTCGGTCTGAACTCAAACTCCCGCACAAGAGCGCCGGGAGGCCAAAAAGAACTGTCCAAAAGAGAGTTAAAATCTTTTCCGGATACATCAATTTTAAACGATGACATATTACGTTGGTAAGCGAAATTAAATTTTCTAACGGTTAAGGTTTGATCTTTAACCTTCGAAGAAATATAGTACCTCAAATCATTTTCAGTAGTGTCTGGATGGAACCTAGTCACAAAAATCGATTTTTTTTGAGGGACCACAACCAGCTTCCTAGTAATTGGTTCGGGCTCCACCGTTGGAGGTTCCAAAGTTTTTAAGTTCAATGGCTGGAGGCAGGCTCGGCGCCATTGAAGTAGAAGGCAGATCATCCGTACGTCTGCGCTTGTTTTCGCGATTCTCTTCGCGATTGTCAGGGCATTCCAAGTTAGGCGAACTATCTAGAGGTTTTAGGGTTTTGAAAATATTTTCGTACTTTTTAAACTTTTCAGTCAGCAATGAAAAATCTTTGCTGATTTCAGAAAACCCGTTTCTAATGTGCCTAAAAGTTTTGCATAAGTGAACTTCCGTCGATCGACATTTAGTACAGGACTAGCGCAGGCCTTTTCCGTCGTTAATTAAGTCCGCTATTCTACCTGTTAACCCGGCGCATTTTGCGTGGATAAGTCCATCGCACAACCAGCATGCTACAAAGCGTTCGGACTCGCTTTTTATTTGACAGTTTTCAAAAATACACGAAATTTTTTAAAAAAGTAATTAAAGCACTATATAAAAATAAGGAGATGAGAAATTTAGTTTTATCAAAAATTAAAGAAAATATTAATTTATCAAATGAAAAGAAATACAACCCTGACAGTTTGAAATGCTCAGGATTAAGCGACCAATTTTTAGACACACTGTATTTGACGTGTAACAAACCACGCAAACAGCTGTAACAAAAGAGAGATCAAAAAGCAAATCAGCACACAACAACAATTGCAATGTAAAGTACGAGCCTTTCAAATGCAACAAATACAATATGCAAAAAACTGGGCTTGCAATCAGCTTATAAAATATTTCGAAGATATAGTTTATATTTTGGAAAACCAAAGTGTGGTTTTTCCAAGCGAAAATGAGGAAGCCAATCGCGCCATGCCTCAGAGCCAACAGTGCTCGCCACCAATAATACATATATACTCTCTCGTTCTCCAAAGAACATTTTAGGCAAACATGGTCGTCAGAACCTGAGCCAAATGAATAAATACCTTTTGAGCAAAACGGCCACATAGCACCTGAGCCAAATAATAAAATAAAATAAAAAATAATAATAACTTAAAAAAACAACTCGCCTTCTCTAAAGCTTAGACATAACTCTTTTGCGCATTTTGCAAATTCGAACGAATCGAAAGGAACATTGTCTGCCACTATTTCCAAAGGAATGCCATGTATAGAAAAGGCACCTACAAGCTTATCTGTGATAGCTTTTGATGTTTTCCTTGTTTATGGAACAATGTCTAAGTACTTGGAGAAATAGTCTCCTATTATCAAAAAATCTTTACACCCAACTGTCATTACATCCATTCCCAACTTTTCGTATGGTCCACCTGGTATGGCATGATTCAGTAGAGGCTCTTTTTTGTTTGCGGCTTTATATTTTTGACAAATGTTACATTGGTTGATCATTGACTCTATATCTTCAACCATACTAGGCCAATATACCAGTTGTTTTGCCCTGTTTTTAGTTTTTTCCATGCCGAGATGCGCCTTATGAACTTCTTGCCTAAGAGAATCTGGTACATACATCCTATCTTCGAAAAAGACCATACCATCTTCTAACATAAGGTTCATTCTATGTTTCCAAATATTTTTTAATATGGGATCAATGCTCTCTTTACGGTTTGGCCAACCTATTTTTAAATATTCTTCAACCAGTTTCAAAACTTTGTCTTTATTTGTTTCCTCTTGAATTTTAATCTTTCTCTCTTCGCTCACGTTGATGGTATGCACCATTTCATTTATCCCTTCAATTGCGTGTTCGGGTTCATTTAGTTTCGAATAACTTCGAGAAAGCCAATCAGCTAGGTATAAATATTTCCCTGGTAAAAAGTTAAAATTTAAATTGTATTTTTCCACTTTTAGCTTCATTCTTTGCAGCTTAGTTGATGGTATTTTTGAATAATCCTTTTTCATAATTCCTAACAGTGGCTTATGGTCAGTAATGACTTCAATGTTACGACCGTATATGTAAGAGTGAAACTTGTGACATGCGAACACAATTGCCAGCATTTATTTTTCTATTTGGGCATAGCGCGTTTCTGCGTCAGTGAGACTTCTAGACGCGAAACAAATAGGCCTTTTATTCTGCACAAGAACACTGCCCAGACCAGCCTTTGACACGTCTGTTTGTATATAGATTTGTTCTTTAACGTTAAAAGGTTTCAATGTAGGAGCGTTGAGGATTAATTTTTTTATACTATCTAAACATGCATCATGTATCGGCATCCATTCGAACACTATGTCTTTTTTCATAAGCGCTCCTAATGGACTGGATACTTCAGATAAATTTGGCATAAACTCTCTTAAGTAGTTTATGAAACACAATAGCCTTTGTAAATCTTTTTTATTTTTCGGCGTTCCAAAATCTTCAATTCCCTTCAACCTCCCCGGGTCATGCCTTATGCCTTCATTAGATATTAGATGCCCTAAAAATCTAACTTCTTTTTGTCTGAATTGGAATTTTTCCTTATTAAATTTAACGTTTCTTTCGCGAGCCCTTTGAATTACTAACTCGAGAGTTTTATCATGTTCGTCCTGATTCTCTGCGGCAATAAGGATGCCATCGATATAAACAATTACATTCTTTATATCACCGAAGTTATCTTCATTGGCCTTTTGGAAAACTTCAGGAACTATTTTAATGCCAAAAGGCAAACGTTTGAACCTATAGCAACCAAAAGGAGTACTAAACGTACAAAGCGTTTTCGAATTTTCATCTAAAGATATTTGCCAGAAACCTTCTTTTAGGTCTAGTACCGAAAAAATATTTTTGTTAGATATTTTAGTTTGTATGTGTTCAAACGTTGGGATCTCGTAGAAGTTATTTTTTATACATTTATTTAGCTCTTGCGGGTTCAGACAAATCCGCAATTTTTTGTTAGGTTTTTCCACTATAACAATATTTGATACCCATTCGCTGCCTTGTCCCATTTCTCGATGATTCCTTTTTCGCATAAAATCATCAACTCATCTTTTAATGGTTTCCTAAGCGCTAGAGGAATGCGAGATGCTGGTCTTGCAAACGATTTTGCATTTTCATTTAATTCAATTTTAAAATTTTCTAAAAATTTCCTAAGCCGTAAAAACACTATTATTTTTTGAAATAAACTCTTCTTTACTCATTCTCTTTATGCAATTAATTCGTTCGATGAGACCCAAATTACAACAAGCTTTGAGACCCAAAATCGGAATTGAGCTAACTACTCACTACTTATTATGAAAAACTTAATCATTTGCGTTTTCTCTTTTACTGAACATAACAATTCTACGACCCCGACACTTTCAATTTTGCTGCCGTTGTATGCTATTAAATATTCAGAGCTCTTCCCTACTTTTAAATTTTATGAACTTCTCAGGCAATACATTGACCATAGATCCCGTATCGAGCTTAAATTTAATTATTTTCCCATGTACATTTATGTTTTCATACCACATTTTTGCATCATCTAAATACTCAACAGAGTCCAAATATAAGTAAGATTGTTCCATATTTTTATTACTTTCTAAATTAAGCTCACCTACTTGCTTCGTTTTGCATACATTTGAGAAGTGATTTTTCTTTTTGCAAATGTTGCATATTTTTCCATAAGCTGGGCATTTGCCCTTCAAATGCGACCTAACACAGAATATCGACAGCCACACTGCAAAACCCTGTATGTCCAAAACCAAAAAGTTTTCAGGAGAGGGAAAAAACTGTGATTATAACATACGTATGTATATGAGCGACGGTTATTTCATTTCACCACTGGAAAGAAACGGGAAGGTGTAACCCGATTTTGACTGAATTTTAATGTGGGAAATATCACGATGTATGGGAAAGGCTCAGAACCTTATTTTTGGAAAAATAGTGACTTACGGGGTTTTGCAGTGTGGCTGTCGATATACAATTATCGATAAAATTCGTTTTGTCGCTCTTTACCTGTCTATCGTGCAATTGTTTTTGATTTTTCTTTTTAGAAATAAATGTGTTGCCTTTATGTAACCCATCTTCATTCTTACGAATAACATGCACTGCTGCGCTGCCTCCTTCAATTTTCGCCATTTGTTCATTTGCCGCCTCTGCTGCCCTTGCAAAGTCTATTGCCATTTCCATAGTTAGGTTAGCTGTGTCCAACAGCTTCCGCTGAAGTCTCTTATCATTTGTTCCGAGCACTATTCGATCACGCACCATTCTGTTCTCGTTCTCAAATCCACACTTTCTTACCGACTTTTTGATTTCCATCAGAAAGTTGTCAAATGGCTCACCTTCCCCTTGGGATCTGCTATGAAGCAAAAAACTCGGCACACACAAATTCAATAGAATGATTTAGACAATTAATCACAATTCAAAGATTTGAGTAATTTTTCACAGCAAGTAGTGAAGCACATTAAGTATTAAACTCTTTTAACTTTAAATGTAACTTTAATATTAGGATATCAAGAAGTTATTAAATTATTAAAGAAAAATACAGAGCAAATAAAAAACACAACTACACAGCTTGACGTTTGCGAACTAAAAAAAAGAAGAAAAAAATTTAAGAACCAACTTTTTTGCTATTTGCACCATTCGTTCAGCAAACCCATTCGACTTTGGGTACAGCGGGCTACTTGTTGTAATTTTGATATCTAACTTGTTTAAGCGACATACATACATAAGCTACGGTTATTTCATTCGTTTATTTTATTTGCATTGCATGCTATTGTAATTCGCAATCAGCTTATAAAATATTTCGAAGATATAGTTTATATTTTGGAAAACCAAAGTGTGGTTTTCCAAGCGAAAATGAGGAAGCCAATCGCGCCATGCCTCAGAGCCAACAGTGCTCGCCACCAATAATACATATATACTCTCTCGTTCTCCAAAGAACATTTTAGGCAAACATGGTCGTCAGAACCTGAGCCAAATGAATAAATACCTTTTGAGCAAAACGGTCACATAGCACCTGAGCCAAATAATAAAATAAAATAAAAAATAATAATAACTTAAAAAAAACAACTCGCCTTCTCTAAAGCTTAGACATAACTCTTTTGCGCATTTCGCAAATTCGAACGAATCGAAAGGAACATTGTCTGCCACTATTTCCAAAGGAATGCCATGTATAGAAAAGGCAACTACAAGCTTATCTGTGATAGCTTTTGATGTTTTCCTTGTTTATGGAACAATGTCTAAGTACTTGGAGAAATAGTCTCCTATTATCAAAAAATCTTTACACCCAACTGTCATTACATCCATTCCCAACTTTTCGTATGGTCCACCTGGTATGGCATGATTCAGTAGAGGCTCTTTTTTGTTTGCGGCTTTATATTTTTGACAAATGTTACATTGGTTGATCATTGACTCTATATCTTCAACCATACTAGGCCAATATACCAGTTGTTTTGCCCTGTTTTTAGTTTTTTCCATGCCGAGATGCGACTTATGATGTTGGAAAAGAACTTCTTGCCTAAGAGAATCTGGTACATACATCCTATCTTCGAAAAAGACCATACCATCTTCTAACATAAGGTTCATTCTATGTTTCCAAATATTTTTTAATATGGGATCAATGCTCTCTTTACGGTTTGGCCAACCTATTTTTAAATATTCTTCAACCAGTTTCAAAACTTTGTCTTTATTTGTTTCCTCTTGAATTTTAATCTTTCTCTCTTCGCTCACGTTGATGGTATGCACCATTTCATTTATCCCTTCAATTGCGTGTTCGGGTTCATTTAGTTTCGAATAACTTCGAGAAAGCCAATCTGCTAGGTATAAATATTTCCCTGGTAAAAAGTTAAAATTTAAATTGTATTTTTCCACTTTTAGCTTCATTCTTTGCAGCTTAGTTGATGGTATTTTTGAATAATCCTTTTTCATAATTCCTAACAGTGGCTTATGGTCAGTAATGACTTCAATGTTACGACCGTATATGTAAGAGTGAAACTTGTGACATGCGAACACAATTGCCAGCATTTATTTTTCTATTTGGGCATAGCGCGTTTCTGCGTCAGTGAGACTTCTAGACGCGAAACAAATAGGCCTTTTATTCTGCACAAGAACACTGCCCAGACCAGCCTTTGATACGTCTGTTTGTATATAGATTTGTTCTTTAACGTTAAAAGGTTTCAATGTAGGAGCGTTGAGGATTAATTTTTTTATACTATCTAAACATGCATCATGTATCGGAATCCATTCGAACACTATGTCTTTTTTCATAAGCGCTCCTAATGGACTGGATACTTCAGATAAATTTGGCATAAACTCTCTTAAGTAGTTTATGAAACACAATAGCCTTTGTAAATCTTTTTTATTTTTCGGCGTTCCAAAATCTTCAATTCCCTTCAACCTCCCCGGGTCATGCCTTATGCCTTCATTAGATATTAGATGCCCTAAAAATCTAACTTCTTTTTGTCCTTTGAATTACTAACTCGAGAGTTTTATCATGTTCGTCCTGATTCTCTGCGGCAATAAGGATGTCATCGATATAAACAATTACATTCTTTATATCACAGAAGTTATCTTCATTGGCCTTTTGGAAAACTTCAGGAACTATTTTAATGCCAAAAGGCAAACGTTTGAACCTATAGCAACCAAAAGGAGTACTAAACGTACAAAGCGTTTTCGAATTTTCATCTAAAGATATTTGCCAGAAACCTTCTTTTAGGTCTAGTACCGAAAAAATATTTTTGTTAGATATTTTAGTTTGTATGTGTTCAAACGTTGGGATCTCGTAGAAGTTATTTTTTATACATTTATTTAGCTCTTGCGGGTTCAGACAAATCCGCAATTTTTTGTTAGGTTTTTCCACTATAACAATATTTGATACCCATTCGCTGCCTTGTCCCATTTCTCGATGATTCCTTTTTCGCATAAAATCATCAACTCATCTTTTAATGGTTTCCTAAGCGCTAGAGGAATGCGAGATGCTGGTCTTGCAAACGATTTTGCATTTTCATTTAATTCAATTTTAAAATTTTCTAAAAATTTCCTAAGCCGTAAAAAACACTATTATTTTTTGAAATAAACTCTTCTTTACTCATTCTCTTTATGCAATTAATTCGTTCGATGAGACCCAAATTACAACAAGCTTTGAGACCCAAAATCGGAATTGAGCTAACTACTCACTACTTATTATGAAAAACTTAATCATTTGCGTTTTCTCTTTTACTGAACATAACAATTCTACGACCCCGACACTTTCAATTTTGCTGCCGTTGTATGCTATTAAATATTCAGAGCTCTTCCCTACTTTTAAATTTTATGAACTTCTCAGGCAATACATTGACCATAGATCCCGTATCGAGCTTAAATTTAATTATTTTCCCATGTACATTTATGTTTTCATACCACATTTTTGCATCATCTAAATACTCAACAGAGTCCAAATATAAGTAAGATTGTTCCATATTTTTATTACTTTCTAAATTAAGCTCACCTACTTGCTTCGTTTTGCATACATTTGAGAAGTGATTTTTCTTTTTGCAAATGTTGCATATTTTTCCATAAGCTGGGCATTTGCCCTTCAAATGCGACCTAGCACAGAATATACAATTATCGATAAAATTCGTTTTGTCGCTCCTTACCTGTCTATCGTGCAATTGTTTTTGATTTTTCTTTTTAGAAATAAATGTGTTGCCTTTATGTAACCCATCTTCATTCTTACGAATAACATGCACTGCTGCGCTGCCTCCTTCAATTTTCGCCATTTGTTCATTTGCCGCCTCTGCTGCCCTTGCAAAGTCTATTGCCATTTCCATAGTTAGGTTAGCTGTGTCCAACAGCTTCCGCTGAAGTCTCTTATCATTTGTTCCGAGCACTATTCGATCACGCACCATTCTGTTCTCGTTCTCAAATCCACACTTTCTTACCGACTTTTTGATTTCCATCAGAAAGTTGTCAAATGGCTCACCTTCCCCTTGGGATCTGCTATGAAATATAAAGCTTTCGTACACCTCATTACGTTTGGGTTTGCAAAATTCTTCGAAAGCCTTTGTCACTGCATCGTATTTTTTGCGATCAGTTTCACTTAGGTTTAGTGAGTTGAATACATCCAGCGCATCTGGCCCAATTGCATTGAGAAAAATTGCCACCTTCACGGGCTCTGCTTTTTTCTCCAACTCGATAGCTATTGCGAAAACTTGAAAATTTTGCCAGAATACACGATAGTTTTCTGCTATGTTTCCACAAAATTTCAACTCCTCTACTTTTTTGACGTATTCCATAGTGTGTGATTTTACCTTGATGTATTTTATGGTTTTTGGAGGCCTTCCACGTGGTTTCTTGCTCAAAACACTTGCGTTTAATTTGCTTCTTCCCATTAAAAATTGTGTACATCAGTTTAATAATTTTTTTTTTTTCTTTCCAAAACGGTTCTTTTAAACCGACTGCGTCATGTAATAAGAAATAGAATGATGTGACTCTTTCAAGGTACATTTATTGAGTGGCATGTGTGAAGTAAAGCTAGTTAGTATCTTAGGTGTAAATACATGAGAGCGAAGTACCTATGACAATGAATGTATGTATACATAGGTATATGAATATTAGTATAACAAGTGAGTAGTCAGTATGGAAGCACAAAGCATAAGTAATAAAGGGTGACACAACTATCTACTACAATATGATTCACAAAAGAAAAATTAGTGTCAAAGACAAGGCCTAGATCAACAAACTCGTTGACTGCCTGCTAAATAGAAGTGTGAAACAAAATTGAGGAGGTTCATAACAAAACGCAACAATTCCACTTTTCAAATATTTTGGTGTTTTAACTAAATCTAATTATACGCATTGAAACCTACTATTATTCAACACCAAAAATATTAGTTCAGACCAAAATGAAACATTTCCAAATCTATCCAATTAAATTAATTTTATTTTTATGTTTGTTAGAAATATTCTTTGATGAAACTACCTTTGTGAATAACTACTTTGCATTTTTATGCTAAATATTTTGAGAAAGCTTTGGAATGCATTGCAATTTTTCATTCTGGAAATATACGTATCCAAAATAAACGTGTTCTCGTGTGTTCTAATTCCAAGTACGCGTATTAAGGTAACATATAGTTCAACAGTGATAACTGTAGACGTTAGTGGAAGAAGGGGATATGCCGCACTTTGAGTGAAACGAGAAAATCTACTTTAAAGTTTAGCAAAAACATTTCGAGTTCTATCAAAACTGTTAAAATAAACTTGCATGAAAATTATGTAAATCAGTGCAAGACGTTGTATATTTCATATCAGGGGAGAAATAAAACACATAAATTTGTTTTTCGCATTTTATTTGAAAAAAATGGAACATAGCTTCTTCTTCGACAAAAAAAAATTCATGAAAATTTTAAAAACAATTTGGAAGTACCCTTCTTCATAACTTCATAAAAGTAAGTAATTTATAGGTTAAAAAGAATTAAATTTTTTGAAGAATCGACTCATAAAAGTACCGACATTCCGGCTTAATATGTTTTAACCGCACCCTTAGATTTTCAATTTTCTCTCCCTTCAAACTGCCATTTTTTCCTTCTACTCGTGGCACCACGTAATCAGGATCAATTTTTCCAGTTCTTTTAACAATTTCAATCTCTTTGAATGGTGTACTTTCATTGCATTCTTCTTTGTATAAATAGGAGCCATATTTGTTGACTCTGATCCATTTAACGCTATCCCTGAAATATATTTTTTCATTATCGGTGCAAAATAATCGATTTCTATAAACATGTTACATAGCTTCTTCTTCTTTCACAATTCGTATTGAAAACTTGTGTACATAGCCCCTTCATCCATGATTTATTTTCTTGAATTTTCATGATAGCGGTTATCTGATAAGCCAGAAATCTTTATATGCATAAAGACTATCCACCAATGCAAGAAATAGAGTTTGAGTGGTTTTGCGACATAGCCCCTTCTTCCACTAACGTCTTCAGATATTAAAACTGAACACAGCACAATGGCAACCAAAGTGTATTGAATTTTACGTTTTGGTGAGCTTAGGAGGCGCAGATTAATATAAAGTATTGGTTAATTTAGTTGCACCGAAAACAGAATCTGATTCAACCATAAGATTTGACGATGTAATTGAAAAATTATCAAAGCATTTCATGCCAAAGAAAAACGTAATTGCGGAGTGCTTTAAATTCTTTAAAAGGTCATAGAAGACAGGAGAGCCACTGCAGGAGTACTTTGTAGAACAGATTGCTCAGCATTGTGAGTTTGGAACCTTTCAAGATAAAGCTCTACTAATCCAGTTTGTGTGTGGAATTTCGGAGGAGAAAATCCAAAATCGGCTTTTGAACGATGCGGAACTGAAAACATTTGAAAGGGCGATAAACATTGCCACAACAATGGAGATGACAAACAAAAACTTGGTGGCTATGAAACACGATCAGAATCAAATAAATGTATTAAAGCCCTATAGGAAAGGCACGAAAGACTCGACCGGCGAGGTGTCAAGTATTTAGATGCGGTGCGTTCGGACATATACAACGATATTGCAGACAAACAAAGAAAATCAACTTAAACAATTTGTAGGCTGCCTATGAAAGCGAAAGCAGTGATGACGAAGAGAGTACCGAATACGATTGTAGGTATTTCAATAATTGTAAATCGGTAGAGAATGTAAAACCACATAAAGTGAAATTAAATATTATTGAATTTGAAGTGGACACAGTTGCCAGTGAAACTGTTATAAGTAATCTTCATTATAATTATTTTTTAAGAAATTGATTTCGGGAAGAAAAAAAATTTATATCTGGGGATTGTATAACTACAGTAGGTAAAGTAGAAGTAAGCGTGCGTGTACAAAAGTGTTCGTTTAAGTTATGTATAAACTAGCAGACCCGGCAGACGTTGTTCTGCCTGACCTGTGACTTCCCTACAAATACATTTTCAAATATTTTTCTATTAATTTTTAACATTCCATTTATTGCAGTGCTTTAGGATATACAATGTTTCCGGTTTTAACGTCTTTGGTATAAACAAATAAATTTTTTGGATGTCCAATTCAAAAAACGGATCTTTTGAACTCAATGAGTATGACAAAAACCATTATGCGCTGCTGAGCAGATGTGTAGTCAGTATTTATTTAATTATATCCTATACCTACCACTTAACGCCACTATTATGATTTTATGGAAATCCTATAATACTCTGGATATGTATAATCGGCAATAACAAACAAAAAAAATTAAGTGCTTTGATTAAGATTTAAGAACGTTAAAATGTCACTAAAGCAATTACATTCAGGGATATAACGAATTGAAATATTACTTAGCTTGTGGTCTTGGAACTGCACACTTTTCCAAAAAATTTACAAATGTAGCCTATGTACATATGTCGTACCCAACGAAGATTTTAACGTATTATTGAAAAAGTTTAAAACAGATCAACCATAAACTTTGGACATTATTGAAGTACAAACAACGTACTGAATACAAAAAATGTGGGCGTGGCACCGCCCACTTTTCCCAAATTATATAAATGTTGACCAAGGGACACACATATCCAAAAATCATTAGCTTAGACCAAATATATTCAAAGTTATGATGATTTAAATTTTATATAGCCTGGCGGCGTGGCACCGCCCACTTTTCCAAAAATTAATTTAGCCTAAATCGTACACAACAATCTTCTGAACCAATCTGGAAAGTTTAGAAGAGATCGACCATAAACTTTGGACATTATTGAAGTGCAAGCAAAACACAAAATATGTGGGCGTGGCACCGCCCACATTCCCAAAATTACATAAATCTTGACCAAAGGACACACATATCCACAAATCAATAATTTTGACCAAATATGTTCAGAGTTATGAAGAATTTCAATTTTTTATATCCTGGGGGCGTGGCACCGCCTACTTTTCCAAAAATTGATATAGGCTGAATCGTACACAACAATTTTATGAACCAATCTGGAAAGGTTAAAAGACATCCACCAAAAACATTGGACATTATTGAAGTACAAACAAAACACAAAATATGTGGACGTGGCACCGCCCACTTTTCCAAAATTACATAAATCTTGACCAAAGGGCACACATATCCAAAAATCATTAATTTAGACCAAATATGTTCAGAGTTATGAAGAATAGTAATTTATATAGCCTGGGGGCCTGGCACCGCCCACTTTTCCAAAAATTAATATATCCTATGCTTTAACCCTTGATCCCAACAATATACTGTGAAAATTGCATAAAAATCGGTTGAGTACTTTGGATGCCTATAAAGGACAAACATTCATTTTTATTTATAAGATGTTTTAGACTCTTACGACGAATTTACACCGTTGCTGGGTAGAAAGCTTTGGTACCATCGTGGCACAAATTGTAAGAATTCAAAAGAGATGAAAACTTTTGTCATTCAATAAAAGATACAGTTCCAAGTATAATTACTAAATATAAAAAAGAATTTACGAAATCAAATGATGCGGTAATAAAAGATTTCAAAGCCAAGACCGTAGTTAAGGAGGACGCATGTCCGATTTTTTGGAAAGCTTCAACAGTTCCCTTTGGGTTACGGGCCCGTTTCCAAAATGAGGTCAAAAGGCTATGTGATGGGGAGTATTGCTTCCAGTGACAAGAAGCAAATGGGCTAGCCCAGTAGTTATTGTAAACAAAGGAGATGGGCAGACTCGGCTTTGTGTTAATTGTAAGCGGACGATTTACAAATACGTGGAAGCGGAGCATATACCGATTCCGATAATCGATTATATTTTGGCTGGAATGGCAGGGTGGAAGGTATTTTATAAAATTGATTTGATGGGTGCTTATTTACAAGTAGAAGTGTCAGATCGGTCACGAGAATTTTTAACTATTAATACTCATGTGGGTCTTTTCCAATATACCAGACTAGTGTTTGGGCTGAAGACCGCACCACAAATCTTTAATGGCCTAATGTCTGAAATTTTGAAAGGCTTGGATAAAGTCCACGTATTTTTTGATGATATTTTAGTTGGGGTATCTACACAGGATGAACGCGAGAAGAATTTAACAATGGTACTCGAAAAATTAAATACGCATAACGTAAGAGTCAACCAAGATAAATGTATGTTTTTTTGTGAGGAGCTTTGCCATTTAGGGCATAGAATAAACAGAGATGGTATTCGGCCAAGTCAGGGAAAGATCGAGGTTGTTTTGAAAGCTCCTGAGCCGCAAAACAAAGCACAGTTGGCCTCGTATTTGGGTATGGTAAATTTTTACTATACGTGTATAGATAACTTGTCCAGAGAACTATCGTGCTTGTATGCGCTGAATGCAAAACATGAAGAGTTTAAATGGACAGCAGAACATAGTGCGTGTTTTGAGAAAAGTAAACAACTTATTCTCAACTTTGATGTTCTCACCCACTATGATCCATCAAAGCCAATTGTTGTTTCATGCGATGCTAGTCCGTACGGTGTAGGTGCTGTTTTGTCACACCGTATTGAAGGCAAGGAAAAATAGGTTATGTTTGCATCCAGCACGTTGTCCAATACGGAGAGAAAAGAAGTATTATATATATGATGTAACCGAAGGTCTATGTAATGGAGTAAGACTTATTGTGACAAGCCTTAGCAACAATATAATAAAAGCAAAAATAGTTACTGGTGAACAATCCATAAAAGAAGTGCATATATCCAGAATCACACTTGACTCATCAAAGGGACAACTCGGCTATAAAATGCAACGGCACCAATTTCCAGTAAGACCACCATTTTCCATGATTGTGCACAAAACTCAAGGCCAAACTTTTGAATACATTAAAAGTACTACTACACGGCTAAAAATGTTAGCCTAAACTTAACAATTTTTGGGGCTACATATATGACCAAACCAAATTTGGTTTAGAATTAAATTTACGCCGGTTGTCATTGAAATTCGAGTAATAAAAATAATTTAAACTTTAAACAGAAAATGTTTTTAAAAATATTTGTAATTTTTTAAAAAATGTTAGGACTCGAACCGACCTACACCAAATCAGTGCGCAATGTTCTGCCTACTGAGCTACGGCGCACTCATGAATATTGTGAGAAAAGTACACATAGTCGTTGTCTATACGACTTTTTTTGTATTTTTGTTTATCCCAGTTAAGTTTGAAATTTAGCGGCAAAAAATTTAGAATTTTTGTAGATAATTGAAAGGTTTGTACCAAAGGAGAACGAGAGACGTACTAGGAACATGGTGTGGAAGGCAGTATTGGCTTTGGCTTTCAATTTGTAATTTTCAAATAAATGGATAGCATTACCTAAATAAATTTAAAACAGAAATTTTTTGTCGAATCATCGAGCCCTAACCGCCAAACAGGCTTATGTGACTTTTTGGGGTTTGTGTTCGATATTTTGGAAATTTCTGCTCTTAGTAAGTAAGATTATGCGACAAATTCGAAAAACCAGGTACTAGATATTTATATACATAAAAATATCCCGGTAGTCATTTCTACTAGTTTTATATTAGTCAAATACTGGTTTGTTTAAATGGCTCAACTAGTTAGGGTTCTGTAATTTTTCCATATTACCAACTGATAATTTTAACACGGCGATTGCGAGAATGGCAATTGTCCGCTTCTGCATCAGCATCATACCAATTGACATACCAGTCCTCCTCTGCATCAACCCAGTAGGCCACCGAAGGTGGAAATCATGAATACTTTCAGCCTTACTCTTCACCAGCGGAGCATAACAACTTCCATGACTTTTCCCCATGACTAACGCACGGCGATGGCCGCCTTCGCATGAATGACTTTGTATAGTACAAAAAGGAATGAAGAGTGATCGTTCGGAAATAATCGTGCGTACATGCTAACATAGCTGCCTTTTTCATTTGGTTATTATGATACATACGTTAGGTGGAAGGAAGGTAAGATAGTGAGTATACGAACCAGCTCAGTATATAACTCCTTCATACCTGAAAATAGCAGCAGACCTCACTTCACAGCTGCCAGTTTCACGTACTCGTCAGTAGCTCTGACCACACGCGTAATTTTTTTTATAACATTAGCGCTTAACACCATTTTTATCACTGAAATCAGGTTTAAAAACATCAGCAAAATTATATTTTTGTAGCGATATTTTTCGCAATCATATTTGTTACTGCTTTTGTATCCGACATATTCCTAAAGATGCTGAATTCGTAGCTGCTCACAGCCTTACTTTGTCATCTGATAACTTCGGCTTCTCCTACTTTAAGCTGCTATAGTAAGGTGGAAAATGAGATACTCAAAAATGTCATGACCAGCTAACACATTTTAGCAGCACCTGCGATGAACCTAACAAAATCATGCATGCTGGAATGAATTACACAAGTAGGACCTAACGAAAATTCCTGGTGGGAACTACATACCACTTCACGTACTAGTCATTGCATACATCAATATTATACCATTCAACATACTAGTTCGTATAAACATTAGGATCATACAAAAGCAGAGAGTGATACGAGCTAAAAACTTGAAGCGACTTGGCGGTGCGCATGCAAATGTTCGCTCCCTACTAAGCATACCTGCTTCGCCCATGTCGCTGTAGACCTGAAATTAATACTTCAACCATGTAAATCGACTCTTAGCGTAAAAAATTTACTCAAACAAAAGTATTCTTCTCACTGAATTCAGACATAGGTGCCTAACAGAAATTCTTACGGAGAGTGTAAATATATCACTTTTATTTGCAAATCTAAACCATAAATACTTGAAATACAGTTTTTCCGGTTTCATTGGTCTTTTTACAACTGGTTAAAAGCTAGTTAGTAATGAAATAAAATGAATTCGTCCACAAAATGTATATGTATGTCAATGAACTAGAATGTTTCCTGAGTACCTCATTTGGCAGTTGACTGCAGGAATAGTTCCAAAATACTACCATTCATTGTTTATTAACTTATACAGAGAAATTATTTTCTACTTTTTATTTTATGCTGTTATAAAAGCGTGTTTCAAAAGCCGATATTAGCGCGTTTGGCGATGGAGACTTTTTTGGCGACTACCAAAATATGAAAGTTGAGTAAATTTTAACTCTATTTCATCCTTTATATAAGTTATCATAACGGACACGCTAATGTCCCAACAGTGCCGCCTTTACATATCTAGCCACACTTTACATAGTTAGCCAAGTCAGCGCGAATGCTTTCTCCCAGGTTGACAGCAGTCTCAGCTTCACACGGTCAACCAGAATCGTTGCACCTGTGACGATTGCTTCACACGGTTAACTAGAATCAAATTGCTTGTGTCAACATAATCGCTTTCTCACGACGGTAAGTGAAGTTCTAGAGCGATTGTTGGTTCTTAGTCTAGTAGAGCAAAAGGAATTCTATTTGTTTTTTCTCGACGCATGTGTGAAGAGGTGCTTAACAATCTGTTTAATCGGTTAAGATTAGAAGGCGTTAGGGAAGAGGAAAAAGTCATGGACGCACAACAAGTGAGCGAGCTAATTAGGGCTGAGCTGGACAGGGCACTAACCGCGCAGATATTAGAATTTGATAGAAGGATAACTCTTATCCAAAATCAGGTGGCATGACAAAGCCTAAAATAGAAAAATTCTCTAAGGTTACAATAAACCCGTTAGTGACGTGTGATATCACACTGGACGCCATAAAAACTCTTCCGGAATTTTTCGGCCATCCAGGGACATACGTATCTCAAAAGGTACGATGGTAGTGAACGACACTACCAAGCGGTAACAATCTTTAGGAATAAAGTGAGAGGTGCTGCAGATGCAGTCCTTTAGTACTGTCCTAAACTTCAACGCGATAATATCCCGTCTCGACTTCACTTACGCGGCTAAACGATATATCTAATTGAGCAAGAATTGTCCACTTTGAGACAGGGTTCGATGTCCCGTCTAGAGTTTTACGACGAGGTCGAGAAAAAGCTAACATTGTTAGCAAACAAAACAATTATGTCCTACGAAAGCGGCGTAGCGAACACCATCAAAGAAAAGTATAGGGCTGACGCACTTAGGGTGTTTATATCAGGCTTGAGAAAGCCTTTATGCGATATCCTGTTTGCATCACGGCCAGCAGATCTGCCATCCGCCTTGGCCTTGGCGCAGGAGGTGGACGCCAATAACGAACGTTATGCTTTCGCGTATCGGAGTCAGGAAAGCTCGTACGTTAGGAAACCCAACGGGCCCTAAAACTCTAATAACCAAAAGTCATTTAAACAAGAGCCCGCCTTGGGTGAAAAGAATCCGCACTACTCAGTGGGCAAACAAGGCAAACCGTCTACACAAACCCCTGGCGGTAACCATAGGCCTGGCCAGGACCAGAATAATAGGTCACAAGCATATTTACAGAAGCGGGCAGCAAATTCAAGCCGTTACACCGGACCTAAGGTGCAGCATGTTAATCACACCTGGGAGATGAATTAGATACCGAAACAAAGTATGAAAAGGAAGCCGAACAGGCAGCAGATAGTATCGAGAATGACGAGATTAATTTTTTAGGGCAAAGTCTCTCCTGCCTTGGATTATAAGGTCAATAGGGGGGAAAGACGTCAAACTTCTTGCCGACACAGGGGCGTCAAGAAGCTACATCAGGCCCTTTCCCGGACTGGTGGGTATAAAACCAGTAAAAACACCATTTTCGGTAAAATCTATTCACGGGGTCACACCCATTAAACACAAGTGCAAAGTCAATATTTTTGGGGTGGTAACGGAATTTTTTCTACTGCCGAACCTTACATCATTCGACGGCGTAATAGGTCTGGACTTGTTAAACAGGGTACACGCGTCTATCGATTTTAAAACAAATACAATCGCGCATGACTTCGGAAGGGAAACAATTCTATTCATCACGAACCAAGATATAAATCACCTACAGGTGCAAGTTAAATCGGTTCCAAAAAGTGTGGTAGATGCCTTCGTAAAAGTTATTAGTAATGTGAATGGTGTTACGGCGAGCCCGGGTAATGGCGGGGTTGCTCGCACGTAATAATATGTAAAGAAAAGGGAAAGAAAGGGCATCGAGTGAATAAATAATAAACACTGTATTTCAAATATAAATACAATACAATAAGTGAATCTCTTTATGTACAACCTTAATTATTGGACAATTAAGGCGTACAAGTACTATTTTATGAAAATGGACAATTAATATTTTATAACCGTAGATAATTAAGTGAGTTTACGGAAATTCTAATTAGACACTTGGAATGGATCTTACCTGGAGTAGTGGTAACCAGAATGAAAACGGCAAACGACAAGCGGCATCTGTCAAATTATTTTTACACGTGTTCTTATGGGGAGGAGTTTTTTGAACACGACGCGACAAAGCGGCAATCAATCACAGATGCCGCTGTCGCCAGATTAAATCTAATTCTATTTTGACAAGCGGCAGATGGTGGCGTTTGGTTTTTTTACAATAAAAACGAAAGAAAGAGTAAATAACTTGTAAAATAAGTTCCAATTATTACAGAATATGTCTCTTTCACACTTTTTACAACATTTTTTGCTACTTTTCAAGATGATTCGCACCTGCCGCCCCTGCTCTCATTATAACCATGTCGCCAATGCTTGACGTCAAATATCGTCAAGCTTCAGTTTTTCGTCGTTGTCGCTCGCCGCCGTCGTGTTCATTGTGGACGGGCCTAGTGGCTGCTGATAATTTGATTCGTGCTCAAAACAGAAGTGAAAGCACCTTCAGATAAAACTTAGCTCCGTACCGCCGCCGAATGCCTACTTTCGTAGGCTTCGAAGGGGTAAGAGCTGTTATCGGTCGAAAATATAATAAAAAAGTCGCGCGGGCAGATACTAGTATCCATTACGAGGGGCGACCGATATATTTAGGACGATGGCCTCAACATGCCGGCCCCCCTTGCGACAAGCAACATTAAAAGAAAGAAAAAAAGAAAAACTGAATCACCAGCAGCCTTGCCAAACTAATTATTAAAATTTAAATTATGACTAAGTACGTGTCTGCTTCCTGAGCCCTTGCTCTTCTCGCAGCTTCCGGCGAACACCTGTGGTGGACGAAAAAGAATAATTAGTACATTAACGTGGTTTTGCCTAGTTCATTGCACCTACGTGTCGATTTACTGAGGCCTTATTGTTGGTAAGCCCCAGATATGGTGAGGCCGAATATGGTGGCCTGGGCCAGTAGCCCGTTGATGGTCGATGGTGGGGTGCCCGGCAGCATAAGGCTAGCGTAGACGTCGGCGCCCAATGTCAGGGCCACTGGTGACGACCTGGAAAAGTCTGGGTCAGCCAGCTTCATAAACTGAAAGGGCGCGGCAACGGTGGCGTCTATATTCGAAGCTGGATTCATTCGATGGTGACTGGCCATGACCGTAGCTTGTGTGGTGACCCTTCTTGCCACCCCATATTCTCCGCGCAAGACGAGTGTGCACCTGATCGGCCGAGTCCCCCCAAACCGTTCTAAGCCGAGCTTGGAAGCGAGCTCGCTGTCAATTACCGATGTGGGTGAACACGAGTCGATCAGGGCACGTACAACATGCAGTTTGCCGCCGGATTCGATGCAGGCGGAAGCAGTGGGGGAAATGGCGACAAACGACCTTAAAATAATGCTTTCGGTGGGCGTATTTGCTGCTCTTCACGACCAGAAAGTGGCAGGCAGATTCCTATGGCGGACTACGGTGGTGTCGCTGACAGCTGTGTGGGCCGAGTAAGGTGCCGTGCGACCCACTGTAAGGCGTGATTAGCGGAAAGGACGCGTTTCCGCGTCACCCCGTCATACCGCAGTGGAACGGCGAGATGGTCGGAAAGGACGCGTTTCCGAGTCACCAGGATTCACCTTACCGGGCCTTTGCTGTGGTCGGAAAGAACGTGTTTCCGAGCCGCCGAGCTGTGGAGAGCGTATCGGTGGTGACCTGGCCGCCTCCTCTTCTTCTTCTGCTTCGGCTACCTGTTCTGCCCAGGATTTGGTGGTTTCGGTGATGGCGATCGACAACGCGCCATCGGAGATCTCTCCATCATCCAGTCCGTCGACGTTCGAGCCGACGTGCTCAGAGGGGCGGGCGGCAGAGTCATCGATGTGCAGCGTCGTATGGTGTTTCTCGTCACACCGGTAGCAGCGGTCCTTGCTCGGGCATGTTCCAGGACCGTGGAATGGCGATAGGCAGTTGGAGCAGTACTTGTGGATAAGTACTACCCTCAACCGCTCTTCAACCGCCATCCCACGATATTTTTGGCAAAATCGGATGCCGTGGTTATTCCCGCATAACCGACAGGGGATGGTGAAAGGCCGAGACCTTTGTTCGGTTTTTACGCGTGTTGCGGTGTAGCGAGTCATACTAAAACAATAGAAAACCCATTAATACCTGTGGGTGGCTTGTGTACCTGTATAGTTGGGTGGCTTGTATACCTAATCACGAATTTTTACTTTTTCGTATAAATTTTGTTTACCTTCAATTGGGTAAGTTTGGCATTTTGTTTGGCAATTTTTACCTTACTGGCAGCTTTGTCACGAATGACAATTCCCTGCAACCCCAGAACGCAGTACATAATGGTGAGTGTAGTAACTCGTTGGAGCGCGAACTGTAATATTTGTCGGTAACCTGGCGTAAAAAGGGAGAAATGATGCGAGGTCCTGCAACTTTTGTTGTAGTTTGGTTATCATTAAGCGGTATGTGCATGCATTTGCTCTGAAAAGACTAAGTTTGTGGTCTCATCACATCTGGTTCTTGAGTTGTGCATAACCAGCTGATCGACAACGTGTTCACTCAGCTCGTAAATTACCCACATTTGCAGTTTTACAGACGTGGTCAGCAACTCTGTGCTGCCACATCCCACCGCTGACGACTGTGTCACTTGTCAATGTAAAGGTGCAGACAGATGTACTGCGACACCCGTGAAGGAATTAAACATAACAAAGCTCATTGCGGTGAAAAATCTACCATACTGAGATATTTCCCTTTTTTTTGCAAATAAACTGGCTATTGTGGACAGTTGTAGTGAAAAAATAATGGTGGAAGCAAATTAAATGTTCTGTGAAAAGTGGTTAGGGTAAATATTTTTGACCACGCTATATTTCGTCTTTGCGATTAAATTAATAACGTACGGGCAAAGACATTAATTTCCACCAACATTCTTAGGAGTGCAAAATGCGTATAAGGGTACACATTCATAGTGACCCAGATTTCCCCTCACACCATGCGAAAAAATTTCACCCGCCCAATATGGTACGCCACAAAAATTGATGGATTTTTGTAACGAGTACATACCCGTTACGATTATGTGGTACCGATCGTTACGCGAAGTGGCTACGCTAATTCATTCAGCACTGCATACATTCCTGAATGAAATGTCATTGTTGGAAAATACACACGAGGTAAGTAGTAAAATTTGTGTTGTTGATAATTTTTCTGTAATTAATTAATATTTCTTTTATGTGCGTGTGTGTATCACTCGCTGTGGTGGCCGGCGCCCAGCGATGAATACATACATGAAAATTATTCAGATATTCGATTCTAATTTTTTGTCTTTTAGGTTTTATGGGCAGCTTTCTATATGCCCCATCATTGAGCAGCCAAACATATGCTCCATCAATGGGCAGCATTCTATATGCCCCAACGGTGTACGCCACATAAATGTGTGATGAAAATATTAATGCCCTATTGTGGCATGGCGCATGGGCGGGTGAGAAATTTAATTGATGCGCCGGGGGAATAAAATGTGCAATCCATAGTTTTTACAATTGTTGGTTTTTACCAAATTACCGATTGCCGTGTGCTGCTCACAGAAACCACAGGGCCAAATACGACGGATCTACCGAGTCGGGGATACATTAACAACAAACACAGTAGCTGGTCCAACGGACTGCACATCTTAATGGCTTCTACTGGCAGTGGTGCAGCTAGTAGTAGTACCCCGAATAGTGGTGGTAATAGCAGTGGCAACAATGAACTAGGTTTAGAGGACAGTATTCAAGCAGTTGTGAGGTGGAAGAAGCTGAGAAATGCAGTCTGCGGTGGAGACAGTGAGAGGCAGTACATCACCAGCGGTAGATTTGCAACCAGTGAAAATTAATGGTTTAGAAACTCGGACGACCAGCACTAAGCACGGCGGCTTGTTACTTGAGATTTTGCACCGTGATTTCGGGTGAGTTGTGTGTAGGTTTTTTATATTGTTTATAATATGTTTTTTTTTTTAAATGAATTATTGAAATATTGCGATTTATAATAAATTCTTACTGGTGCAAGAGGAGATTTTTGGTGTGCTGCTTGCAATTTTTTATACAGTCTGCTTCTGCCAGGCAAATGTGTAAATTTCTTCTGAAAAGCCTTTCATGGCACCCGTTTTAGAGAACCTTTTCAAATAATTTCTCATGTTGCCTCTAGGGGGAATCGAACCTAGGTCCTTCTGTGTGGCCGTCAGACCACAAAGTCCATATAACAAAATACATATAGAATTTAAAAAACAGAAAACTGAGAAACTTTTCACCTCTCTGAGAGTTCATTCAAAAACATATCTAAACGTTTGTGTAATTTTTTGTTACAAAATTGTTTGGAAACCATTTACTTTTTACGCTTGGAGAATATTGTTTAACAAACTAGATTACTTCTTTGTTTATTGGGTAATATTGTCTACAAAGACTTCACGGTATTTGTTTCTGTTGTGTGAGTGTGTGCCTAGTAAAAATTAAACCCGTGTGCCGAATTTAGCACCATAGATATGTCATAAAGGTAGCCCACTTTTGGTTTATTTATCAAATGTGGTGTTCATAAATAGACCCATAAACATGACAGAAACGAACCTAGCTGGTTCCATTATCATTGGGTACAATATATGTATTCGTGGGGGTCCATTTCTTTTCATGAAATGGCTAAAAACTTACGGATCAGGGCATGGGTTTTTCCTCTTCGATTCCTAGATTCCGGCTCGAAGGACCAAATGTTACGGCGAGCTCGGGTAATGGCGGGATTGCTCGCACGTAATAATATGTAAAGAAAAGGGAAAGAAAGGGCAGCGAGTGAATAAATAATAAAACACTGTATTTCAAATATAAATACAATACAATAAGTGAATCTCTTTATTGAGTATAATGTACAACCTTAATTATTGGACAATTAAGGCGTACAAGTACTATTTTATGAAAATGGACAATTAATATTTTATAACCGTGGATAATTAAGTGAGTTTACGGAAATTCTAATTAGACACTTGGAATGGATCTTGCCGGGAGTGGCTGCTAATATTTTGATTCGTGCTCAAAACAGAAGTGAAAGCGCCTTCAGATAAAACTTAGCTCCGTACCTCCGCCGAATGCCTACTTTCGTAGGCTTCGAAGGGGTAAGAGCTGTTATTGGGCGAAAAGATAATAAAAAAGTCGCGCGGGCAGATACTAGTATCCATTATGAGGGGCGACCGATATATTTAGGCCGATGGCCTAAACAAATGGAGTATTTGCAGACCCCAACGAGGCCCTTCCGTATAACACAAACGTAGTGGCAACCATGCGCACTATAAATGAGGACACGGTATACTCCAGGTTATACCCATATCCATTGGGAGTTTCGGAATTTGTGAACAAAGAAATCCAGGACCTTCTATCCAACGGCATTATCCGCCCGTCTAGATCACTATATAACAATCCTATTTGGGTGGTTAAGAAGAAGGGCATCGATGAGAACGGCCAAGAAAAAAAGCGATTGGTCATAGACTTTCGTAAACTAAACGAAAAGACCATCAGTGACAAATACCCTATTCCCGATATTACAGGGATATTGCTGAATCTTGGTGGAGGCAGGTTTTTCAGCACTCTAGATCTGAAATCTGGGTTCCATCAAATTAACTTAGCAGAACAAGATAGAGAGAAAACTGCATTCTCGGTAAAAAATGGGAAATATGAATTTAATAGATGGGCCTTTGGCCTTAAAAACGCCCCCAGCATATTCCAGAGGGCAATAGATGACGTTCTAAGGGAGCATATTGGAAAAATATGCTTTGTCTACGTAGATGATGTTATAGTATTTTCAAAGGACGATCAGCAGCACTTGAAGATGTCGAGTCCGTTTTAAGGAGTCTGTTCGAATCCAACATGAGAGTATCCGCGGAAAAGTCGAAGTTTTTTCAAACTGAAGTCGAGTACCTAGGGTTCATGGTCCCACGGGGGCGATTTAAAACGTGCCCAGAAAAAGTTGACACAATTCGAAAGTTTCCGGAGCCGGCCACTCTGAGAGGGCTAAGGTCATTCTTAGGGTTAGCGGGATATTATCGCTGCTTTATAAAGGACTTTTCGAAGATAGCCAAACCGCTATCAAACATTTTGAGGGGAGAATTCGGCCGATTTACTGCAACCTAGTCAAAAAAAATTAAGATAGATTTGACTGAGGAACAGAAAAAGGCATTCGATATTCTTAAACAAATATTAGCATCCGAGGAAAGCATTTATCGATGAATGCAACGCAAGGCTAATCTACAAACCCGGTAAAGAGAATGTTGTCGCGGATGCGTTATCTAGACAGCATATGAATAATTTAGACGATATGAGTGTTGAGACGATTCACAGCGAACAGTCATCAACCAACACCATCGAAAGAACCGATAAACCGGTCAATTGCTTCCGTAACCAAATATTGGTAGAGGAAGGTATAGAACCACGAAGAAGAACATTTATAATTTTTGGGAAAAAGACAAGTCACTTAATTATATATAAAACCAAGGAAGACTTAATGAGGCTTCTACAGGAGGCTGTAAAGGTGGATGTGGTGAATGCACTGCAATGCGACCTACATACCCTGGCGCAGATCCAACATAACTTAGTAGAACTTCTCCCGACCGTTAAGTTCAGGCACACAGAGAAACGCGTCACTGATATAACAGACCCTAACGAACAAGAAGAAATTATCGCCATGGAGCATATCAGGGCTCACCGAGCAGCTCAGGAGAATGTCAAACAGATAATAGAGGATTATTTTTTTCCCAAAATGGAAAAGAAAACTAAACAGTTCGTGTTGAACTGCCGCGTGTGCTCTTTGGCAAAGTATGATCGCCACCCAAAAAAACAAGTTTTTCCTCGTACACCAATACCAACATATTGTGGGGAAATACTCCACATTGACATCTTCTCCACCGGAGCAAAACATTTCTTGACGTGCATCGACAAATTTTCCAAATTTGCGATAGTACTCTCACTTCGGTCCAGAACGATTGTGGACGTTAAGCCACAACTCTTACAGTTGTTAAACGTGTTCTCTGGTACTAAAACCATATACTGTGACAATGAAAAGTCACTAAACTCACATAGCGTCAAAGCTATGCTAAAAAACCATTTTGACATCGACATCGTGAACGCCCCACCCCTTCATAGTACGTCAAATGGCCAGGGGGAGCGCTTTCATAGCACACTGATGGAAATAGCGCGATGCCTTAAACTTGATAAGAATTTGGACGATATAGAGGAAATAGTCCTTTTAGCTACCGTGCAATACAATCAGTCTATCCATTCAGGGACCGGAATGAAACCAATCACAATTTTTTTATATTGGACAGTAGGGAAATAGAATCAATATTACAAAAAGAGCACTTCATGAACCTTACGGTGGCCGATATTGCGTCCTTAGCTAAGATTAAAGTCGTCCAATATAATAAAGAAATTTACTTTTTGATAAAATATCCTATACCTAAGTTTAGATGTAAGAAAACAATAGTTTTACCAGTAGCTCACGGCCACCAAGTCCTACACTTACAAGAATCTACGTTAGCGACATGTTATAACCACACCATATCAGTGAGAAATTGTAGCGACACTACCCTACATTATGCGCACTACAATTAATGATACGCAATACAGCTAACTGTGGTACGACATTTAAAAATTTGGCACCCATTGCACCAATTGGCGACGGTGTTGTTGTCATAAACGATGAAGTGGCCACCATAGAGGAAAATAACGAGTTGCCAATTACAGTAAACGGCACCTTTTTGGTGGTCTTCGATAAACAGGTAAATCAATGGCACCTTGTTTTACAATGAAAATTCCACCAAGCCGCTATAAACCTTACCGATCACCGCTATAAACCTTACCGATCACCACCAAAACCTGGAGCACATTAAACACCTGCAACGTGGCATCGAGCGTAGTCACATAACGAGTTTCCCCGTTTTCGGAGCACTGCTAACTATGGGACTGCTTGCATACGCATATCAACGCATACGAACAAACAAAAAGAAGGTCTCTATAACCAAATCCTTCAAAGCGGCAATCGAGAGCGTTGTGAAGAGGCCCGCGGACGTCCCTCACTTAGAGGGGGAAGAGTTATCATAACGGACACGCTAATGTCCCAACCGTGCCGCCTTTACATATCTAGCCACACTTTACATAGTTAGCCAAGTCAGCGCGAATGCTTTCCCACAGGTTGACAGCAGCCATCAGCAGAATTGCTTTACACGGTTAACCAGAATCGTTGCACCTGTGACGATTGCTTCACACGGTTAACTAGAATCAAATTGCTGGTGTCAACATAATCGCCTTCTCACGACGGTCGCGCAAGTCAGCATCAGCGCCTGCAGAAGATCATCAGCGCAGCTTGACGTGGTGGCTGGTTAGGGATTTATGGTAGAATAAGTTGTTCAGTTTGTAACAACTCATCATTCGCTCCGCTACATATTGAGTATTAAATAAAGGATAAATTCTAAAATAAAGATTTAAAACTTATACACCTTGTCAATAAAGCTTACGAGATGTAGAAAGCAAACGAGAATTTGAAGCAGATTAATATGCAGGTTAATGACTCGTATCATATCTTAAAAAGTAATACGTTCCTAAGTATTCAAACACACTGAGACTGGGTAAATATTGGCACCAATTCGGAATTAATTTTATTGTGATATTTGTACTTTGAATAAATGGAACTATAATGGAACGTCGTATATCTTCTACAAAATCTAATGTAGGAAAACGTGAGACACCCACGCTCCAGTATAATAAAAAGTGGGGGAAAGAATATTGGTTTTAAGTTTCGTATTTAATTCAATATTATTTACTTTATTTCATTTACTTAACTTATTTTTAATACAATAGAATGAATGCTTGCGCATGTACGATGAGAAACCAACTGATTAGTAGAACCCGCTCGCGCTGTCATAATTATTATGCAGATAAATGTAATCTCTCTGTAGCTAACAGTGAAGAGAACGCATACTCAACACTCCTTAACGCTCAGAATAGAACCCCGGTGGTTTTCTCAGTCTCAACGGCCTATCAGGTTCAGCCGAAGGCGATGAGTTTACCACTGGATTTATTGTTGGTGTATATTCGGAAGACGGTGACTGCATATGAGTAGGTTCATTTTGTGGAGATTCTGGTTCAACCTGCATGCTAGAATCTACGTCATCGGAATCATCGTTTCCAGTTAGTATAAGATCGTTAGGTTGACTCGTTCGAGCACGGATCTGGTCTATGTGACGCTTGTTTAAACGACCATCTTCCAGTCGTACTGTATAAGAGACTGGTCCTGTTTTCGATTCAATGGTAGCTTGTTTCCAACGAGGACCAGATGCATAATTGCGTATCCAAACATGATCGCCCTTTTCAAATGATTTGACCTTTGGACTGTCACCACCGTGTACTTTTTGTGCAGTCAACTCGTTTGGGTGAATCTTGTCAAAATAAGACTTAAGCTTTCTATTGAACATAAGTTCTGCTGGTGATTGACCCGTTATAGCGTGCGGTGTGATATGCTGGTTGAAAATGAAACGAACAAGCTCTAAATCAAAGTCGCATTTTGCTGGTAACTTTTTGAAAAAATCTTTTGTAGTTTGTACCATGCGTTCGGCCTGGCCATTCGAAGACGGGTGAAAAGGCGCGCAGCGTATGTGTCGAATTAAGTTGTCATTCATAAAAGACTTAAACAGCTCCGACGTAAACGCAGTGCCGTTATCAGAAACAATAGCGTCAGGCAGACCGTGTGTGGCGAACAGCGAACGTAATGGCTTAATCGCTGCTAATGATGATGTTGACTTCACAGGAAAGACTTCAAGCCACTTGGAATATGAGTCAACAACCAGAAAGAATATTCGACCTTGAAACGGTCCGGCGAAGTCGATATGCAGACGTGACCATGGAACTCTGGTCGACTCCCAAATGTGGAGTGGTGCCTGAGGATTTTCGTGACGAGTCTCCTGACATGGTGTACAGAGTTTAACCCTCCTCTCAATGTCGGCATCTATTTGCGGCCACCAAACATAACTCCTGGCTAATGCCTTCATGCGAACAATTCCTGGGTGGCTCGAATGTAGTGCGTCTAATATTGCTTTGCGGCCAGAGGCAGGGACGATTACTCGATTTCCCCATAGTAAACACCCTTTTAATGTCGATATTTCACCCCTGCGTATATAGTACGGATACAACCTATCTTCACGAGACATCGTATTCGGCCATCCCCTTAACGCCCAGCTGAGTACCATCGATGTTTCGGAATCTTTTTTTGTGAACGAAGCTATTTGTTTCGCGTCAAGAGATGGGGTCGCCACTGTTTCAATCATCAACACTTCCTGTATCTCCAGGTCATCTTCATTATTGAGCTTATTTTCCATTGGAAAACGGCTTAAAAAGTCTGCATTTCCCACCTTTTTCCCAGCCTGATGAATAAGCTCAAAATCGTAGGCGTTGAGAAAAATGCACCTTCTAAGCATTTGATTAGATATAACTGCAGGAATCGGTTTGCTTGTAGTAAATATACCAAGCAGCGGACGATGATCGGTAATAATAGTGAAACGCCTACCGTACAAATAATCGTTGAACTTTTTGACGCCGGTTATAATTGCTACAGCTTCCCTATCGATTTGAGCATAGTTCCGCTCAGCTTTGTTCAAGGTTCGGGAATAAAAGGCGATTGGTCTTTCGGATCCATCTGCCATACGATGGCTTAATACAGCACCGACTCCAAAGGGAGAGGCGTCACATACTAATATGAGGGGTAACTTTTCGTTGTAGTGTACCAGCACGCGATCCAACTGTTTAAGCCTCTCGAAAGCTTCTTGATGACGCAATATCCATTCCCATTGCCTGTTTTTATCTAACAATCGATGTAGTGGTTCAGCAATAGTTGCCTTATTCGGTAAAAAATTGTGGTAAAAATTAAGGAGTCCTAGGAATGATTGGAGCTGTTTTTTGTCACGGGGGGGTGCTGCATTTTGAATTGCGTCTACCTTTCCGGGTGAGGGGCGTATGCCAAAAGAATCTAACTTAAAACCAAGGAACTCTATTGACGGTTCATTAAATCTGCATTTATATTTACGTAAGCGAAGCCCAGCCTCGCTGAAACGACTTAAAACTTGATGTAGTTTTTGCGCTAATTTTTCCTCTGATTTTCCCATGATTACAATATCATCAAAGTATGGAAGAACACCATCGATACCACGCAAGAGGCTTTCAATAAAGTTTTGAAAAATGCCTGGTGCCGAGGAAATACCAAACTGTAGACGATTGACTCGAAATGCACCTTTGTGGGTTACAATGGTTTGTAGCAGTGAAGATTTCTTATCAACTACCAATTGCTGGTATGCTTGTGCTAGGTCGAGTTTAGCGAAAACACTCCCACCTTCGATTGATGACAATAGGACACTGATGGCTGGAATTTGGAAACAGTGAGGTTTAAGTGCCTTATTTAAAGTCGACTTGTAGTCACCACATATTCGTATAGTTCCGTCCTTTTTTTGAACGGGTACAATGGGTGTGGACCAATCTGAATATTCCACTGGTTCTAATATACCTTGATTTGCTAATCGCACTAACTCGTCTTCCACGAGGCTGCGTATAGCTAAAGGTATTCGTCGAGGTGGTAGGCGTACAGGTGGTACTGTGGTGTCGATTTGGAGTGATACAGGCGGTCCCGTGCATTCGCCCAATTCTTTAGAGAAAAGATGGTTGAAACTCTTAAGAACAGTTTGAACCGATAAGGTTCCACTAATTTGGTGGATGCCCTGAATGCTGATTCCCAATGGCTCAAACCAGTTACAGCCTAACACATTTGTTTGATTGCCCTCAGCTATAACGATAGGTAAATTGGGTAGTAGTTTGCCGTGGTAGCAAATCGGCGCGTCAACTACTCCCTTAATTGGAATGTTACATTTATGTAGTTTCGGTTTTGTGCCCGACCATATACGCTCAAATGTCGATGATGACATAATCGTATAGTTTGACCCCGAATCAACTTCGAAGGTACATGATTGCCCATTTATTATTACGGTAGCAGATTTCTTAAAACTCACCATTGGTGAAATCTGATTTACAGATTGATTAGGCTTATCTTTTTCTCGCGATGACTTCTTTTGTTTAACTTGGTGTCGTACGTTTGAAGCGTGCGATAAGGTAGATGAGCGGCAAACGCGTTGTAGGTGCCCCTTAATCCCACACGTGGAACAAATAGACTCTTGATGTGGGCATTTGCAACGTGCATGATTCCCACCGCATCCTTGGCAAGGTTTCTGCGTCGTTTTATTACGGATGTTTTGTGATTTATTACTGTTTTGCTGGATGTTGTAGTTTTTTCTATTACCGCTGGTAACCGAATGGACGTGGTCAGTTTGTCGCATCTCGAGTGCGTTCTTAGCAGCTGCTTCAGCCGCGTTGGCTCGATCAATTACCTTTTGCAATTGCAGATCAGACTCTGCTAGTAAAACGCGTTGCACAGCTGCGTCACGCAATCCACAAACGAGGCGATCACGCAACATGCGATCCAGCGCGGTACCAAAGTTACAGTCAACGGCTAGTTTGCGTAAACCAGCAACGTAATCAGCAAAACTTTCATTTGGCTGTTGATCCCGCTTGTGGAACTTGTAAAACGCCGCAATTTCCGAAGGTTTGGGAGAAAAGTGATTAGTCAAAGTACTTTTGATTTCTGAAAGTTTCAATGCGCCTACCTGCTTCGGCGCCACCAATGATGTAAGGAGATCAAAGAGACTTGGGCCAGCCAGTGTCAGGAAAATGGCTTTTTGACGCTCTCCCTCCTTTACATCATTGGCCAATAAATAATGTTCAAATCGTGAATAGTATGAAGTCCATCTTTCCGGTTGACAGACGTCGAAATGCTCCAGATTTCCCACGGTGGACATAGTGTGTTTTACTACTGTTACTCCTGCAGTTGACTGTTCTTCAGTTTTAGGTATAGTGATGTCCTCTTCTTTCGGAGGCATTAAAATTCCAAATGGAGGACAATAATTTTTGCTACGCGACTTGTGACGGCTGTACTACAATTATGTGTGTAATAATTTTTGTACACTTGCATAAACAAGTTGGTTGATCGCGCGATGTTTTTTCTGTACCGGTGCCTGACCTAACTGTTATGCATTCTTCGTATTTGTTCTTTTTTTTTTTGTTTTGCGGGGATCACGTCACAATGTATGTACATATGCTGTGAGTTGTTGAGCCGGTTTCTCATATGTATATGCGAGGGCTATCTATGTAATCCCATCCTCGTCGCCAGTTTTAAGTTTCGTATTTAATTCAATATTATTTACTTTATTTCATTTACTTAACTTATTTTTAATACAATAGAATGAATGCTTGCGCATGTACGATGAGAAACCAACTGATTAGTAGAACCCGAACGTTCACTTAGACCGCTCGCGCTGTCATAATTATTATGCAGATAAATGTAATCTCTCTGTAGCTAACAGTGAAGAGAACGCATACTCAACAATTGGGCAACTGGTAAGTCGTACTATTCTTTGCACATTTTACGGGGAAAATTTGTTGGGGAATTTGGGGCGACTTATTTGGCGAAATGTTAGTAAAATTTGGCGGTTTTGGTGATTTTTTGGGAGAATCTAGCGACACATTTAAAAAAGACTGGCAACTCTGGATGCCGGTGCTGCGCAATCAGTATCACGCTTAATTGTCATGGGCACACAGTAGTCTTGGATCAGTTGTAGACTACAGAAACAGATGTCATCGAGTTTGTTTATGACACCAACCAAGCCCACAAACATTCAAGTGAAACTAATAAGAGCGTGGTAGAAATAGAATGCATACGGTATTTAAAGATTTTTACAGACAAATACACTCTTTTTACATTGACAGAGGTAACATGCAAAATGATTATATTTTATCTCCAAGCAAGAACATCGCATACCTAGCAGTAATAAAAATGCAATGAGCAAAAGGGGCCAGTCCCTTCATATAAACATACACACAAACATACATAAATAGCTTAAAAACATAGTTTTAAAAAATTGTATATAAACAACTGAAAATATTATATAAAACAATTCAAAATACAAAGCAATCGTTGATTTTCCTCCACCAACGGTAAGGAAATCTCCTCAATTGCAAATCACCTCAACTGCTACTGTACATGTTTTTATAGAAATAAATAGTTGCATTCCTGCGAAAAAATTAAGACATGAGTGCTAACACAATTTTAATTCATGACCATAATACGGCATTATAATTATAGTACTCCATATTCAGAAACTAAACGATGCTTAAATATTATAATAATGTTCGTACGAAATTTTATTGGAGATGTGCATTTTTACATGTGTACTTTTGCAAAATCCTAAAGTAATGATATCAAAATTGCTAGTCCAATCAACTTATATAAGTAATTATTCGATTGCTTTATCCATAAACTCCAGAAATCTTTTAGCATATTGATCAGGATCACAAGTAGAAATTCCATCTACGTTACTTCCGTACTTAACAGTTTTTGCTGCCTTTGCTGCCTGAAATGACATACGAAAACGATTTGTATTAGTTAAATAGTAAACAAATAATACATTTCTAATATATTCTCTACTAACTGAACTACAACGCGACAACCAGAGCATTTACAATTATTGTTAACTGGTCTCGAGCTTGCAAAAAACTTACAAATTTGTTAACAAAATAGACCGCAAAACCAACAACAAAATACATTGAAACCATAGCACGGGTTTACGTACATATGAGCAATTTTTCGGTTGCTAACGTTACATTCGCATGAAGTTTTTATTTAGTTTATACCAGGGCTGAAAAATAACGTTATTTTTATTAATAAACGAAAAAAACTTTTTATTTCGTTTTGTTTTTCAATAATAACGTTACAAGCTCAACAAAAAAATATATCGTTGCGTTGAAAATCAAAAAATAATTATCAAAATAAATTTCGTTTCGGTTTTTATCAAAACAATTCACAAAAAATATTTGAATATTTCAAAATAATATTGGTTAAGATGGGACGCAAAAGAAAGAGGAAATCAGTGCGGTCGTGCTTTAATTTTGTAATTGCAAAAGACCACAAAAAAAAGCCATTTGTTGCTAAAGCATGAAAACCTTTTCTTGCGCTCTCAGAACAGAATCCACCAAAAGCCGAAGAGGTGGTTGAAAAAAAAAAATTAAAAACATGACTTTTCGATGGGGCCTAATGTAGATGCGCCCATTTGGTACTTAGTAACTATGTTTTCTTGTTGTGTTCCTTGATTTATTAATGATTGTACTTGACAAATAAATTCAAATAACGTGGATTTCCGACCCAGCTTAATTTGCAAAATGAATAAACGATAACGAAAAACATTTTTTTGTTATTTTTTGATTTGATATTCAACGAAAAACTTTTTTTTTGATATTTTTTGATTTTGATATTCAACAAAAATTTTTTTTTTTGATATTTATCAAAACGAAATATATTTTTGATACTTTTTTTTGATAATTAACAAAACGAAATTTTTTCGTTTATATCGTTGTGCAGCCCTGGTTTATACGAAATAATAACAAAAATGTTATAAACGTCCAAGGTTTTGCTACTTATGCTATCAGGTAGGCCTATACCTTCATTTTAAGAGTAAAGTTAGTTTTTGGCTACCATACCGTAAAAGTTATAAGCGCGTGACACGCACTACTAACGTTACATCATTTGGAAGAGAGATCAAGATACAGATCATGTTTGGTTTAATTTCTGCGAGCTTGCTGAGACAATCATCCCAATTTTCCTTCATGTTATATAGCAAGGAAGCCACAAGCTCATGGCATACCGCTTTACCAATATCTTTAGAATTTTTTACCGTAACTTAACATAAAATAAGGCACTGCCTACGTTACACAGAGCACTGCTACCGTTACGCGTGCGAAAACTGAGTATCTGTAAATATAATAAAATTGTAACCGTTGATCTCTCAACCAGTTTTGGAGTTATCGACCAATATGTGGACCAAGGGCGATCCAAAATGTGTTAGTACAAAATGGTTATCAAATAAAAGGTGCTGATGAGTGCTGCAATAAGTAATTCTATTTATTTTTATGATATCTGTGGTCACAAGAATAATCGCTTATATTGCTTATTATATATGGCTGATTCCTTGGAAACTGATATATTTGTATTCACCGACAAACCGACACTTTTTTAAATAAACTGATATGCAGTCTTATGAATCTCATCGAGTAATATAAATCAAGTGCAAAATTTAATCATTTAATACCATCGACTACTTTAAAACAGACAAAAAAGAAAAAAAGTCACAATTTATAGTGTCCCTTTGCTGAGGTCATGTACTTTTATTGGCATTATATGCTATACATTGTGATCAAAACAAAATTTGCATGAAGAAGCTTTAAAAGAGGACAAAGAGCGTAACAATATGCCACAATTGTTTTAAAAATAATGTGCTAATGTAAGGTCCTATAGAGGACTAAACTTTGTTCTCCAGTTTTGTAAAAAATCAAAAAATGGTGGTCACAGTCGGCGTGTGCGAATATTAATTAACATATAATATTAATTTTTTTTGACACATGTTCAGTCTAATGTCAACATTTACCTAAGTTAGAGCAGCTCCCATTTTGAAGACGTGTTGGGAAGATTTTGAGTTTAATATATGTGTCACACTTTCTCATGTCACAACTTTACCACAGCTTTTCTTCTAAACAAGGTGTAATTTTTCCTTGAAAATTAGAACACATATAGACCTTGGTGGCATACATCTAATTTCTAACGGAAGTCCAAAAATATTAAGCCATATTAAAATGAGAATAGATTAAACATGAAATGTCACAACCCTAAAATGTCACAACTTTTTTTCTACTGGTTTTGATACAGGAATAACTGTTATTTAGTGTCAATACATGAATAAACTGATCTTGGAGCATATTGTTCCCATATATATATAGCCCACCGTTAAAAAAAACACAAAAAAAATACAATAATTCTTGGTTCAATTTCCACCAAATATATATGTGTTCTCATAAGGGGTTAATAGTTTAAATATGAAAACTTTCCCAGAAAATCGGTCATATGAATAAAAATTCACTTAGTTCGTCAAGAAAATAACTAAGGGTGCTTCTCTAAAACTTTTGTTCACTTTTTTTTTAAATTTCAGCTAAATCAAAAATCAATGGTATAGGTCCACTGCCGTTCCATGTGGGTATCAGCATATTTTTAATAAAACTCTAGAAAAGTTGTGCCTGTATATTGAAAAGTTCTTTGAAAAATGACTGGGGATGACTTGGGGAAAGTTTATTCACAGCTAAAGATTCAAACGGAAGGGAGATAACAAAATGTCGAAGATAGACTTTTTAAAAATGCCTTTACTTTACTACGTTGCCGTAGACATAAGCGGGATATAAAGTGGAAACACAAATATTGGTCTGAACCTTCTCAGCCCGTAAATTGGTTACGCAATTGAGGGTAGCAGGAATTTATGAACTACTTATGTACATCCCAAGCAACGCTGGGTACCCGCCTAGTAAATAATATTTTAGTGTGATAAGGGCGACGTCGTAATTAAAGACGTACATATGTTTGTTTGGGCTAGCGTTGAAAGCAGGGTTGGGAAATGACACTTCATGAATTGTACTAAATCTATTAACAAATCGTACTGTTTTCGTTCAAATTGTACAGAATTTTTTTTGTATGGATTCGCATATATTGCCCTATTACTCATTTTCTTTTTTTTTTTAGTACCGCAATAAAAGTACATTTGAAATCAGTTTTTCTTTGTATTTATATAGAAACATTTTTCTTAGTTCAGTAAAAGTTTTTGAAAAACATAAATATTCTTTCCTCATACATGAAACGTATTATTATTACATACTAGCTGACCCGGCAAACTTCGTTCTGCCCAAAATAGATATATATATGTATGTATATTGTGATACACTATTTTACCCTACAAACATCGCCCTGCAAACATCGGCTACCGAAACTCCGAACACAATCATAAAAATCTCAAACTCACTTATACCAATAAACTGGAAGTAAATAAGCTTTTGGTAAAATTTCGGAAGCCCTCCTTAATAGCTACAACTGTGATGGCCACGGGCAAAGGACCTTCCACGGACAAACTTTGTACTAGACTAAACGACTATCTGCGACCTTTCCTGCTTCTTCACAGAGCGGAACCTGACTCTTTCACCGACTAAATCTACGGCGACGTTGTTCACCACGTGGACTGCGCAGATGGGGCAGCAGTTGAATGTCCACGTAGATGGTGTTCCACTACCTACTGTCAACCACCCCAAAATTCTAGGGGTTACATTCGACAATAGCCTCACCTTCGCTACTCATGCCACCGCAATAGCTTCAAAGGTACAAAGCCGCAACAAGATCCTCAAGTCACTGGCCGGCAGTACTTGGGGCAAAGACAAAGAAACGTTGCTGGTCACCTATAAGGCTATTGGCCGACCGGTTATTGATTATGCTGCGCCCATATGGTCGCCTAACCTTCACGACACCAACTGGAGGAAATTGCAGGTCTGCCAAAACACCGCCATCAGAACTGCGACGTGTTGTTTGCTTATGTCTCCTGAGTCTCATCTCCACCAGGAGGCTCAAATGCTCAACGTTCGCGAGCATGCGGAACTTTTAAGTAGGCAGTTCCTTCTGAATTGCCACCGACCCAGTCATCCAAATCGACAGCTATTGGATGAAACTCCGCCCCCTAGAGACATAAGGAAACATCTCCGGAAGCATTATGATGAGATCCGGCATCACATCTCGTTGCCGTTTGATCTGCGGGACCATAGGCGGGCCCTAAAGGACCTCCATACTGAGTCGGTGGACAGATCCCTCAGATCCCGGCCTGTGAACCCCGTTATTGGTGCCCAACCACCCGTTCTTGCTGAGGAAGAACGTGTCCTTTCGAGGGAGACTAGAGTCATGCTGGCTCAACTTCGGTCTGGATATTGCAATAGGCTGAACTCCTATTTGTCCAGACTGAACCCTACCATACCAAACACATGCCCTGCATGCGGTATGGCCCCCCACGACAAGCAACATCTCTTTTCATGTTCTTCGGAACATACTCTTCTAACTCCCTTATCACTTTGGTCCAACCCTGTTGAAACAGCGCGTTTCCTTGGACTTCCGTTAGAAGAGCCCGATGACAACTAGGAGTGTTCTGGCCCTTTGGGCAGGGCGAAGCACTGCTAACAACAACAACAACAACAGCTACAACTTTAAAAATATAGTACCTAATATTGAGGTATTTTCCAGTGTTTTTGCTTTTTTTACATAAATAATACCATAAGTTTCCAGCAAGTAAAATCTTGGTATAATTCCAAAGAAAATACGAAATTCAAAGTTATACAGTGTCGGACGATACTATAGCACCCCCTATATAACATCGAGCTTTAACAACAACGTCTTTCATATGCGATTTCGATTTATGTCATTTACAAACATCGTTTACGTTGTAATGAATACCACTAAAGCCATTTTTGAACATTTTGTACAAAATTCAAAATAACTCTGCGAATTTTGACCTAATTTTTCAACTTTTTTCCTCGGCACTTTAGAAAAATTCTGAGTACGCAGTTTTGTAGCCCATTCAATTTGACTCTGATAAAGTGCAAGTATTAAGTAGCTCCGAAAGCGCCTTGATTTTTAATAACTTTTTATGTGTATTTTTTCTCCATACAACGAAATCACAACATTATTTTTTATATGGAGAAAATATGTACATAACTTAGTTCGGAAAAAAATTTATTAAAAATCAAGGAGCTGTCGGAGCTACTTAATACTTGCACTTTGTCAGAGTCAAATTGAATGGGCTACAAAACTGCGTACTTAGAATTTTGCTAAAGTTCCGAGGAAAAAAGTTGAAAAATTAGGTCAAAATTTGCTAAATTATTTTGAATTTTGTGCTTTTAGTAAAACCTTGAACGACGTTTGGTACAACAGTAAGTACAGTACAATAAGTTAAACTTTTATATGAAATTATCTGAAACTTTATTTGTTGGACGTCTTGGTTTTAGTTCAAACAAAAAGGGGGTGCGATTGTATTGTCCGACACTGTATATGTACTTCTTCCGGTATTCTTCAAATATTTTACAAGTGCAATATTTAATATTTACCACGATATTTGAAAATTTACACTACGTTGAAGCAGGCTATAGCAGAATGATCAATTGGTCTTTCAAAATTATTCATTAGTTTTTTTTTTTTTCAAAAAATATGGTATGTTTATTAAATGCTAGCTGACCCGGCAAACTTCGTTCGGCCCAAAATAGATTTTATTATTAAGTTCATATAATGTAAGTTGATATTCGCAGACACACTAAATCACTTTTACCAAATTACTCAGACTCAGACTGTTCATTTCGTAAATCTAAACTATTTACGTAAGTAAGTAAGTAAGAGTATCAATATAAGTAGTATATCTTCACAATGGCTTTCAGGCCCTTACCACCAACTCTTTTATATATATTCAACCTCAAAAGTTGAGTACGTATGGGTGGTCCAACGCCCCCTTTCTTTTTAAACTTTTCTTTGAACATTGTATTGATTTCGTATATCTCTATTGTGATTTTTATGTCCCTATCTTAATATCTTTTGTAGATATTCAGATTCCAGCATTAAGTATGTTGGAGGTGCCACCCTACCTTTTCTGATAACTCCCATTTATCTGCTCTATATCAATTTTCAGCACCCTACCTTGAACTCTTTTAGAGGTAATCAGCTTGAAATAAACGAATCTTACGATTGCCCCTGTTCGCATTTCGTGTGAAATCTCCGGAATCATTTGAGATATTAAAATAAATCTCACACCACAGTACTCATTTCTAAATTTCGTTTGATAGCCTTGCTGGAAACAAATTTGGAAGCGGATAAGATATCCTGATGGAAGATGTCTTAAATTTTAGGATATGCGTCTAGTAATATAACGGCGAAAGTCTCATTCATTCAATGGAGTAGTTTTTGTGTGTAGTGGGCATAATGGTAAAAAAAAAAACACATTTTTGGTCACCCTGGGCCCACATTTTGGTCAATAACTCCTTAACTGGATGAGATATCCTAAATTTTAAGTAATACGTTAAGTGATAGAATGGTAAACATTTCATTCAATTTATTCAGCGGAATGGCAAAGCTGCAGGAAGGGGCAAACGAATACGAGAAATATCCAATATTTGTTCCAAATAAGGTATTTAAGGTAATTTTTCGTAATGGATACACGTTTTCTGTTTTTCTAAGCTGTATTTTAAATAAGGAAATTAGAAATGAAATCTCATATTCCACAACGACGAGAAATATGAAAATTAAATTTAAATTTGATAACAAACTGTGATATTTCATAACACTTTTTTCTATAGATGCATTTTTACTCAGCAAATAACCATCTGGGGCCAGGTATCGGGACTACAAATAATATTTTTTTAAATGTTTTATAACGTTTGTTAATAAATATTTTAATGCCCGTTTTCCTTTTATAAAAAACTAACACTAACAATAAATTTTTAATAAAATTCATGAATTCGTATTTAATTTAGAATATGGAAAAAGTAAGTATGTAACTAACAAACAAAATATTGGTACCTTCCCTGTAATTTACCGAGTATTTGCCAGAAAATCGCAAACTAACTATTCACGCGAATACTTCGAAGCTACAGGTGTTAAAGGATATATTTACAACTAAATTACTAATACCTATTAAGTAAAATACCTGAGTTTAGTCAAATAAGCCTGGAAACTCTGAAACATGTAATCCTATCCATCGCAGTTGATTTAACTTTGTAATTTTTCTCAAATTATCAATTTTTCCCAAAAACCGACAGTATTAATTCATTTAGAATTATTATTAACTGGTCTCGAGCTGCAAAAAACTTACAAATTTGTAAACAAAATGGACCGCAAAGCCAACAACAAAATACATTGAAACCATAGCACGGGTTTACGCACATATGTAAATATATACAAACAACAAGACCAACACTCATAATAAAATATATACAGCTTGTCTTAAGAAATTTGTGTATACTGTTGGCTAGAACAAACAAACAAAAAGGGAATTAATTGAAGTGGAGACGATTGCATCGTGGCGTCACAGGGCATCATAGTTTAGTGTTAGAAAAGGGATCTGGGCCCGAATCGTGACAGACGTGAACGAGTGCACTAATTGTTAGTTTGGCTATCGATTGTTTTCTCCTTCTTCTTCAGTTTTCAAGGTTACAATAGGGTTTTAAACGTCAAAATAATGTTGTCAAAATATAAAATTGGTGCGAAGAGACAACGCAACCGATTTTATGTGTTATTTAAGCTCTAGTAAGAGTGAAAACGACGAAAGAGAAGTGCGCAAACACCTTAAAAACCAAAGTGACCCCCGGAAGCTTTTAAATAATGCGTAAATGTGGCCTATGCATATGCATACATTTATGAATTAACCTCTGTGTTTTTTTATATTTTGCAGCTTTATTAAACGATGTGGGATGAACAAGAGGTATCCAATTATGTCCCCACTAAAATTAATCTTATATCTTATGTGCCAAGATAACAAATCCGTTCCTTCAGTCCTGCAACTAACTACAACTTTTTCAGCCCTTGCGAGTGGCGGGGATCAACACGCTATTGGCAGTGATTATTTGTTTGAAATGTGTCAGAGCACCATATCAGTCCACACTATTCCTTCAAATCTGAGAAAGAATCGTGCCCGGAGTTTGCAAGTTTCGAAACGGATGATTCGCAGAGCAACAAAAAGTGGTTTGTGGAAAACCTAGAATTCTTCGAGGTTGATCTAAATTAGCACAAGTGTTTGGGTGCTATTTCATATTTTGTCATTTTCAGTTATTGGGTGCCTCAAAGCTACTTCCAAATTTGTTTTGCAGCTGTTTTTTTACTAACAGTTTGGTATCAAAGTTTTGGCTAAATCGGGATGTTCGCTAATAAATTTCACAATAATGTCCTTTTGCGTTAAATTAAATTAATTATAGTTTGCCATTTATCAAAATAATAAATATATAAAAATTTAAACTCAATACGCATTCATTTTCAAATATTTGCTTCTATTCGTTTCGCCTTCGATCAACAATTTGTGTACGAGCGGCAATTCGAACGAACGAGTACGTTCATCTACTCGTTAACGTTTGTCATCATCAGGGGTGGGCACGACCACATATACACGTTTGCAGAAATGCGAGTGTGTTAGTAAGCACGATCACGTATCGACCACGGATGCAAATTGAATTATTAATTCAGTTTGATTTTAGCGCTTGCAAAGGTAACAGGTACCACGTGCAGTTGCTATCAGACTAACAACAACAACGTCAGACAGTGGACGATCGTACAATAAATACATGTTTAAGGTCGAATGTGAAATGGAGTTTTTTTTTGTTTTAAACGCTACAAGTAAGCCGCAATGCTTGATTTGCGGAAAAGTATTGAATTACGTCAGCAAGCAAAGCTTAAGTAGGCATTTCGCTTCACAAGACAGAGAAGTAAATACCCTGAGTGCTGATGAAAAATTAAAATGAGCTCCTCCAAGTGATCATCAGTGTGAAGTTAATATGAAACATTTCGAGCTTATCTGATAACTTCATTTTTAACAAAATTTATAAAGGGTTTAGTTTTATTTAAATCATGAAATCTTTGCTCATAACATTTTTGACATCTTTAAAGGATTGGAAATATTGACAGATCTTGTTTTGTATCTGAAGTCAGTAACACATCTAAAGCTGCGGTATAGTCAAAAATCAATGGCTTGTTTCTTGGAGTAGGTACATTTAATTCCAATGTAATAATACTGAGTTTCAGTGACAAAAAATTAAATTCTTCCCTTAATTTTAAGTGAAAATACACGAAACTTTCTAGGCTTGGCCCACCTTGAAACTTTTGCTCTCGATGCAGCTTTGAAATGTTGGCACGTTTATGTAGTTACTAAAATACTGAGTTTTCAACTCAACTTCCAACCCAACCTAAAAAGCTTAACATTCATATGTAAGTACTGTTCGATCATCCTGTGTACTAAAACTGAGTGCTTCGCCGTGCGACACACCCTTACTGTACGAATGTTGAAATCAAACTAAATGTGGTTGTCGTTGATTTTGACGAAGAAGTCACTGTGCGCTCGCTTTTCGTATACGTATATGGTGCTAAGCTGATGCCCACCCTTGGTCATCATCCAAAATTTCGATAAATTTGTACGTCCACGGCTGTCATAATCCGATATTGACATTTTTACGTAGCGAGTTGCTCGTTCACGTCTGTAACGATTCGGGCCCTGATGATGAGCCTGGAAACTCTGAAACATGTAATCCTATCCATCGCAGTTGATTTAAATTTGTAATTTTTCTCAAATTATCAATTTTTCCCAAAAACTGACAATATTAATTCATTTAGAATTATTATTAACTGGTCCCGAGCTTGGAAAAAACTTACAAATTTGTAAACAAAATGGACCGCAAAGCCAACAACAAAATACATTGAAACCATAGCACGGGTTTACGTACATATGTAAATATGTACAAACAACAACAAGACAAGATAACATATAAACAGCTTGTCTTAAGAAATTTGTGTATACTGTTGGCAAGAATAAACAAACAAAAAGGGACTTAATTGAAGTGGAGACGATTGCATCGTGGCGTCACAGCGCATCATAGTTTAGTGTTAGAATTTTCTAAAAGCGGCTTTGATGAAGACACTGGTTCATATCCCAGTGTCCGAAAAGGGATCTGATGATGAGCCTGGAAACTCTGAAACATGTTATCCTATCCATCGCTGTTGACTTAACTTTGCAATTTTTCTATAATTATCAATTCTTCAAAAAATTACATTAAAACTGACAATTAAAATTCATTACGAATTATTGTTTCTCTGTGTCTCGAGCTTGCAAAACTTACAAATATGTAAAAACAAGAAAGACCGCAAAAACCAACAATAAAATATTTATATTTATATTTATATTTATATATATTTGTAAAGTTTGCAAGCTCGAGACCCAGTGAACAATAATAATTGGTTTCAATTATTATATTCGATTTTGTGGAAAAATTGATATTTTGGAGAAAAAATTACAAAGCTAGTCACAGCGATGGATAGGATTACATGTTTCAAAGTGTCCCCACTTATCATCAGACCCCTTTTCGGACACTGGGATATGAACCCGTGTCTGCACCAACGCCGCTGTTAGAAATCTAACAACTCAGCTATGATGCCCTGTGACGTCACGATTCATTCATCCCCACTTCAATTTTTCCTTTGGTTTTTGTTGTTTTAGTCTTGCCAACAGTATACACACATTGCTTAGACTATCAGTCCATATCAATGCGTGTGTTGGGCTTGTTTGTTTGTACATTGTTATTGTACTTAACCCGTGCTCTGGTTTTACTGTACCTATTTTTGTTTTTGGTTTTTACGGTCTTTCTATTTACATATATTTGTAAAGTTTGCAAGCTCGAGACCCAGTGAACAATAATAATTGCTTTCAATTATTATATTCGATTTTGTGGAAAAATTGATATTTTGGAGAAAAAATTACAAAGCTAGTAACAGCGAAAAATAATAAGAAATATAATTAGATAACAAAGGATAAGTCTGTTCTTTAGTAAATAATATATTTATATTTATATTTACATACATATATTTATATTGAAAAATATTTATATTTATATTTATATTTATATTTATATTTATATTTATATTTATATTTATATTTATATTTATATTTATATTTATATTTATATTTATATTTATATTTATATTTATATTTATATTTCTGTGGTCGTAAGCAATAATCGCCTAAGTCGACTTAAGAACGAAATGAGTTATGTATACTACCATATTCAACTAATCAAACTTTATATTTACGCGAAATCCCTATAATCCTAACTTGTTTTGTTATTTAGATATTAATAAAGTTATTATAGCTTAACTCGCTAGGTAGCCCTATCACATTTACTATACGAGCCAAAGTATACTTAAGAAAATTTTCAGATACAATATTGTATTTATTAAAATGACCTATATTAACTTAAGTTTTTTTTGCACATTGCATTTTTGTAGTTTGCCACAAATAATAAAGTTGTTATAAGAGCCAACGTAAAGATAAGATTTTATTGATAATTGCGTTTGTAAATTTAAATGTACTTAATTCAATATATGCCACGTAAAAAGCAAAACATTCCTTTACAATAAAAACCTTAGTCAACATAGTCATTACTATCCGATATTTTACGTTTGTAAAAAGCACTTTTATTTCTTTTTTATAAATATCTCTTAAAAAGAGGCAAGTTGCATTACAATTTTTAACCAAAGCATTCTGCCTACAAAGATCTTCGATGTTCGATATAATTGTTTCCATATCTCCTTTCAGAATTTTTCAAAAACGCTTCCTTATATAAAAAGCTATTTATCTCGGAAGTATACTTTTCGACTTAGGCGATTATTGCTTATGACCACAGATTTATATTTATATTTATATTTATATTTATATTTATATTTATATTTATATTTATATTTATATTTATATTTATATTTATATTTATATTTATATTTATATTTATATTTATATTTATATTTATATTTATATTTATATTTATATTTATATTTATATTTATATTTATATTTATATTTATATTTATATTTATATTTATATTTATATTTATATTTATATTTATATTTATATTTATATTTATATTTATATTTATATTTATATTTATATTTATATTTATATTTACATTTATATTTATATTTATATTTATATTTATATTTATATTTATATTTATATTTATATTTATATTTATATTTATATTTATATTTATATTTATATTTATATTTATATTTATATTTATATTTATATTTATATTTATATTTATATTTATATTTATATTTATATTTATATTTATATTTATATTTATATTTATATTTATATTTATATTTATATTTATATTTATATTTATATTTATATTTATATTTATATTTATATTTATATTTATATTTATATTTATAATTATATTTATATTTATATTTATATATATATTTATACTTATATTTATATTTATAATAATAATAATAATTCGCATGACGCGCGGATTGTTCATTCGTGCCGAGTCTTTGAAAGGCTTTGGTTTGTTAATTGTCGAGATCTTAAACTGCTCAGCTACAGAGAAAACCTCATCAGCTAAGTAAAAAAGATTACACAATTAATAAATCATTAGTTGACAGCGAAAAGTTAATTGTTAAGAATAAAGATAAGAAATAAAGAATATGAAAAAAAAAAATGTTGCTATGTATTTAGGATAGAAAGAATTGACTTTTTTATGCTGCATAGTGAGTCTGAAATATCAAACGTACCAGAATGAGAATTATAATCTTGACACAAACAACGAAAAGGCTCATTTAATTCAAAATTAGTTCGGCACTGTTTCAAGATAAGTGGTTTAAAATGTCTTGATGGACGAGAAGGTACATTGAAGTTCACTTCGCTCAAAAGAAACGGGCTTACGATTGAACCATTTAGTAATTTAATCATGAAGACAGTCCCAAGCATTTCCCTCCGACTAGAAAGGCTGTGAAGATTAATTAGTTTTAAGCGACTCGTATACGATGGCAAATTATACAAGGGATCCCAGTGTAGATCTCTTAAGGCAAATAGTAAAAATTCTTTTTGAACTGATTCTAAGCAATCTAGCTTTATTGACTGTTACGTTAATGTGGCAGTTGAAATTGAGTTTGTAATCCATAGTAACAACAAGGTCAACAAAATCATACATTTGCTCAAGATTATAATTGTTAATTGTATAGGAAGCTGGCTGTGAAATTGCTCTCGAAAAACGAATGTATTTACATTTCTTTAGATTAAGCGGCATATAATTTCAATCGCACCAAGTAACTAGTGCATTTAGATCTGATTGAAGCTTATTGCTATCTTCGGAGGATGCGAATGACATGAAAAGCATACATTAACATTTTCGAAAATTCTATTACTGTAGAAATGTCATTTATAAACAAAAAGAACAGAATCGGGCCCAGATGGCTTGCTTGAGGAACTCCAAAGGAGACATTAATAACATCGGATTCACAGTTTTTAAACACTACTTTTTGTGTTCTGTCACTAAGATAAGAAGAGATCCAGCGATTGAGACCCGGCTGGAAACCCAGCTGATCTAGTTTATGAATAAGTAACGAGTGACACACTTTATCGAAAGCTTTGCTGAAATCAGTATAAATAACGTCGGTGTGTAGATTTTTTCTACAGCCATTTGAGACATGATTTGTAAACTCAAGTAAGTTTGTAAGGGTGGACTTTCCCTTACAGAGCCCGTGTTGACAGTCAGAAATCAAGGTAGAGATAGGATTCGTAAGCTGATTGGTAGCAATAGCTTCAAACACTTTTGGGATGGCAGACAGCTTTGCTATGCCACGATAGTTCTCTATAGAAGCCTTGCTTCCGCTTTTATGAAGCGGTAGAAGAAACGACTCTTTCCATGCTGTTGGAAAAACACCACACTTTAGTGACAGATTGAACAAATTGGTAAATATTATTAGCGTACTTCTTCAAGAAGCATGTAGGAATCCTATCAGGACCACATTTAAAAGATTCTTTCAAGGTTTTCAGACAAACAAGAACATCATTGGCGCATATAGTTGGACAATTAATTAAATTGTTCGCATGTAGCTCATAGGGATAATTTAGAAAGTCAGAATTGGTGACGGCGGAATAGTTAGAAGTGAAAAATTGCGCAAAGAAATTTGCGATATCTTCATTATCGCTAGATAAAATGTCTTTATATTTCATGGCTGAGGGAAATCCCACTACTTTTCGTTTAGAATTTACGAAATCATAATTTTTGTTTTAGAGATATAGGCTTTATAGCACTTTTTATTTAAGTCGATGTACCTCTTACGTAGACCAGAATACAACAAGTAGTGTTTGTTTAACCCCGATTTCTTAAATAATTTGAAAGAACGCGTTTTTCTATTTTTCTTCTCAAATAAGTTGTAAATAGTTTGATTAAAATGTAAAACGTCTGAATCGATATCGCCACACAGCTCAGGCCAAGTTAATTTGGAAAGTTCTTTATTTAATTTCTTATAGTTGGCTTTTGAGAAGTTAAAATCAAAGTTACTACTTGAGCAGCCTTGTGTACATTGGCCATTACTTAGGTTAGGTTAGGTTGAAGTGGCTGCCAAAGAGGCACACTTAGGCCAGTAACATTAGGCCCGTTGTGATACCACATAGAGACACCTTTATACCTCCTCCTCTTCGAACCACTTGGAAGACTTGATGAAAGCCATCACGTCCTTGATGTCATACTTCGCAATTTGGCGAATGTTGTCCAGGAAGGGAGCACCCAGGCAGCGACGTCTAGCGCCGCTAAGTGCGGGGCAGTTGCAGATGAGGTGTTCTACAGTTTCTTCCATTTCGTCGTCTTTGCAGCTCCTGCAGCAACGGCGGTAAGGCACGCCCAGTCTCTCTGCGTGCCTCCCAATAAGACAGTGGCCAGTTAGCACTCCTATTATCTTGGAAATATCAGCCCTTCTTAGGGTGTAGATCTGTCGGGATCTCTTTGGATCCCTTTTTGGCCAGGTTTGTTTGGATATCAAACAACCTGGGGTTTGAAGCCATCTTTCGTTGGCTTGTCGATAGGTGAATTCGTTTAGCATTAGCCTGCACGTTGCAAAGGGTATACCCAAGCGTTCTTTATCAGGAAGAACTTGCTTGGTAGTACCCTGCCTGGCAAGCTCGTCTGCCCTACAGTTACCCTCAATGTCCCTGTGGCCCGGTACCCACGTGAGGTTAACACAGTTCTGCTTGGCCATCTCCTGAAGAGATCGGCGACAGTTTAGCGTTAGTTCAGAATTGAACGAGTTGGAGCCAAGTGCTTTGATGGCGGCTTGGCTATCGCTGAAAATGAATATTTCCTTGCCGATAGTGTCCCGTTCGATCCGGGCTGTGGCCTCCATGATTGCACAGACTTCGGCCTGGAAGACACTACAGTGATCAGGTAGTCTGAAGGAGAGCTCTAAGTCGCAATCTATTGAGTAGACCCCTCCACCGACTCTCCCGTTTAGTTTGGAGCCGTCGGTGTATATGCAGATACTGTCTTCTGCGCCATAGCACCAGTCCGGCTCAACCCAGTCTTCCCTGCTGGGGATGTTTACCGTAAAGTCGCACTCCGTGACTGTAGTAGTCACGCAGCGATCCGTACTTCCGGGAATAAAATTGAAATTATTTAGTATGGTGGAATGTCCTTTGGTCCGAGTAATCCAGATAGACGATTCCCGTAGACGCAGGGCTGATGTCGCCGCTGCTCGGTAACCCTCTATGTCTAGAGGGATGAGGTCTAGAATGACCTGTAGAGCTTCGCTCGGAGTAGTTCTCAGAGCTCCGCCTATGCTGATCATGCTAGACCTGTGAACCTTCCCCAATAGGTTCAGGTTTGAGGCCTTGCACAGGGCAGGCCACCACACGACGACCCCGTATAGCAATATGGGTTTTATAATAGTCGTGTAAATCCATTTGCATATCTTGGGGCTAAGACCCCATTTCCTGCCTATGGCCCTCTTGCACGTGTATAATGCAATATACGCTTTCTTTTGGCGCTGAATGACGTTTTCTTTCCAATTCAGCCTTTTGTCCAGAACTACACCTAGAAATTTGGCCTTATCGGCCAGATTAAGGCGCACGCCGTTTAGTTCTGGTAGTATCAACGGTGGTATTTTGTATCGCTTAGTGAATAAGACAAGTTCCACCTTCTCGGAGTTGACGCTAAGCCCGCAGCGAGAGGACCATACTGAGATCTCTCGCAACGCCGCCTGCATCAGATCGCACAGGGTTTGTGGGAATTTGCCTCTGTATGCCACGGCCAGGTCGTCGGCATATGCCACCACCTTGCCGCTGCCCCAACATGTGTCTCTTAGCAGCGAGTTAACTGTTAAGTTCCACAGGAGAGGCGAGAGAACGCCGCCTTGAGGAGTGCCTCTTGTGGCGTATCGTGTTATATCAACAGACCCCAGAGATGAGAGAATTTTTCTCCCTTTGAGTAGTTGGTCAATCAGTCCCACCAGGGACCTGTTTACCCCCAGATCTGTTAGTGCGGTGTTAACAGCAGCTGGGCTAATGTTATTGAAGGCTCCTTCGATATCGAGGAAGGCAACCAGACAGTAGTCTTTCTCGTCCATGGATGCCTCTATGGAAGAGACTAGGGTGTGGAGCGCAGTCTCCGTAGATTTACCTTTGAGGTAAGCGTGTTGACAGCTTGATATATGGTTGCTGTCAATTGTGGTAGTGAGGTAGTTATTTATTATCCTCTCTAGGGTTTTGAGAGCAAAAGACGTTAGACTTATCGGTCTGTAGTCTTTCGGCTCATAGTGAGAGGCCTTACCTGCCTTCGGAATAAAGATGACCGTTGCGCTTCTCCATAAGCACGGAATATGGTTGAGAGACAGACAGGCCGTGAAGATGTGATACAGCCAGTTAGCTGATGTCTCCAAAGTATTGATTAGCTGTGCGGGAATAATCCCGTCCGGTCCAGCGGACTTGAACGGCTTGAAGCTCTTGACCGCCCATTTAACTCCCTCCACAGTTATGGGTATATTTACGGCCAGGTTGGTTGCAGGTGCAATTGGAGCACAATGCATGTTTCCCGGAAAGTGAGTATCCAAGAGCAGTTCTAGAGTCTCCTCTTCTGAGCTGGTCCAGGTACCGTCGTGTCGCCGCAAAAAGCTCATGGCCGTTTGCGACTTTGATAGCACACACCTAAGTCTTGCTGTGTCGTCGACACTTTCGACTCCAGTGCAGAAGTTTCTCCACGAAGTTCTCTTCGCTTGTCTCAGGGCTTTTTTATAGGCCCTCAGTTTGTTTTTATATTCAAGCCATTGACTCTCACAATCGAGGTTTTTGGCTATATTAAACTGTTTCCTGCAGGATTTCCGTAATGAGTCCAGATCCCGGGACCACCAGTAAGGTTTATGTTTACCTCGCGGTTTTGGTACTGGGCAGGCCTTTTCTAAGGCGTTTGAGAGTGCCGTTGTGAAGGTCGTAACCATGTCCTCTAGCTCCGCTACAGAAGAGGGGCATTGAGAGGGTAGTTCTGGCAGACCTCTATCAAACAGCTCGTTATGCAGTTCCCAGTTTGTGCTACGTGGGTTCCGTCTCATAATGGCCGTTTCGACGGCAAGGTTTAAAACCACCTCAATATAGCGGTGGTCAGAGAAAGAGTGGTCATCAAGAACCCGCCAACTCCTAATTAACTCGTAAGCGCTTTCGCTACAAATAGTAAGGTCAATGACCTCTCTTCGATTTTTAGTAATAAATGTTGGTTCATTACCTACGTTGCAAACTACGAGGTTAGTCGTTAAAAGAAAATCAAAAAGAGACTCACCTCGAGCGTTTATGTCGGAACTTCCCCACTGGACGTGGTGGGCATTTGCGTCCGTTCCAATAAGCAAGTGGTCCCTGCTGCAGTCGGCCACCAGTATTTTCACCTTGTCTTGCGGTGGAGGATCTTCCGCGTCGTAAGGCATGTAGACCGAGGCAATAATTAACTTAATGTTGCCAACTGTGAGATTGGCCGCTGTGACGTCGCCATTGCTGTAGTTAGGTAAAAGAAAAGTTATTAGCTCAGACCTAACCATAATGCAGGTTCTAACTTTACCTTCTCCATCAGCTCTGATGAGCTTGAATTCCTTAGTCCCCAGTCCGCAAATCCGTGCTTTGTTGACCCACGGCTCTTGGATGAGGACCACATCAACGTCGCCTTTAGAAAGGCGACCAATTAAAGCAGCCGAAGCTGCCTTCGATTTATGTAGGTTTATCTGAAGCACCCTCAACATGAGTGTGCCCAGACTCCCCTACCAACACCGTGACGTCGAGGTCTTCCCCGTCGCTGTCCAGCAGGGCATCCTCCATCGACAAACTGTGCAGGGCGCCTGCGCAATTTGACGTGGCGGACACCATACTGCCAGCGTCAGAGAGCTCCGCTTCCTCTTCGGGTGTTTCGATGTCCATGTCCACCGGAGCACCCGAAAAGGATGCGCGCTGCGCGTCGCCACGGTAAACGTGGATTACGACTTCGCCAATGCCGTAATGCACACGTCCATTTGATCTATTCAAAGGCTCGAGCGCCTCCTTATTTAGGGCCAGAACTACCTCCCTTCTGTGCCCTTCAGCGTCGCCGACTTGAATGATCTTCCAGTCCTGGGCGGGGAGAGTTGGGTTCATGACTCGAAGCATAGCCAGGATTCTCTCCGGCTCTGCAGGGATTGCTGGAACCCAGGCCCTCGCCCTAGGCCGAGCTGGAATGTCCTTCCAGTCGACGACCTCTATCTTCGCCCCAGGGTAGACCGGGCCTAGCCTTGCCGCTGCTGCCTTGTACAGCGCAACAGTTCTTGCGTCTTCGCAAGCGAGGATCTTTATTTGACCCTGGTACCAGCCCGCATCAGCACCACGCGGCGGACTGCCCGGAGCCTCCATCAACACGTCGAGAACGGCGTCGCCGATGGCGTTCCGGACATACGGCCACTGATCTTTCGGGATGGCCCCACGGTCGTTTCCCCGGTCCAGGATCCCTATAAGGATCCGGTCCTTTGCCACCTCGGCAAAGCTCGGTTTGCCCACCCCAGGGTGATTCTGGTGCCTTTTGGAGGGAGGTTTTATGTCCTCATCCGACCTCTGGCGTTTGAAGGGGGTTGCGCTTTCCCCAGTTGCCACCGCAGTGCTTTGGAACTCCGGTAGCAGAGCTCGCGCCCTCGTCACCGCGCTCCTGGCATTTTGGGACAACGTATCCAGCGGAACCCCCACGTATTTTTTCAGTACCTTAGAGGCCTTCCTTTTCTCCCGATGCGTATGGCGATTGGGAGGGATATTTAAGGGGATCTGACCCGTAGTTGCCCTCGCGGTCATTCCCCCGGTTGGTGGATTGGTTGCGGCCTCCTTCTCCTTTGGCTCTTTGTGGCTAGGTCGTGAGACCCCTGCCAGAGCTGTGGGGAGAATGGCTGCCGTGCCGCTTCCTGAAGGGCGTTCAGCATCAGTGGATGCGGCGCCGTTCGCCGTTGCCAGCGTAACTGCGTTCGCTACCGCACTGGTGCTGACCCCCTCCAGGTCGCTTTTGCCTGTCATTTGCGAGGTTGCCCTCGAAGTGTCCAGAGGGAGCCGACCCGTAGTTGCCATCGCGGTCGCTCCCCCGGTGAAGTTAAAATTGTAGCCGGCCACCTTCTCCTTTGGCCCATTGTGGCCGGGTCGTGAGACCCCTGCCACAGCTGTGGGGAGAGCGGTTGCCGTAGCTGTCCGTGATGGACGTTCGGCATCAGCAGGTGCAGCGTCGTTCGCCGTTGCCAGCGTAACTACACTTGCCACCTTGCTGGTGCCGACCCCCATCAGGTCGCTTGAGTGTTGTGGGTGTGGGGTTGCCCCCTTACCCGAAGAGCCGCTTGGGCGTGAAAGTGTTTTCGGCGCTTGCGCCGTGGCTGTCCTCCCCCGTGAGGAAGAGGACGAATTTGTTGCTTTATATTTGTTTTTGTTCATCTTGTTCGTACGACCACTCGTTGGACAGGGCCAACTTGTGGTCAAAGTATAGTAAAGGGGAAGGGTATCGTCCGCCGCGGCAGTGCCCCATACCGCGGTAAGACCAAGGTTACTCTCTGAGGTGGTCCGGTGTCAGAGAGGCTCCGTAGAAATACAGCCACGATTTACCTCCCGGCTGCAAACGTCCAATGGGCACGGTATCGCATAACACCCTGGATTGGGAGGGGGTAGACCTTAGTCATCGCTATCCAGAGGAAGTGCAGCTAGCCCCGTGACAGAGCTCCTTACGGGGCGGTGTCCCGAGGATAACCGCATCCTGTTTCAGCGACTAAGCCTTCGCACCACGGCAAGGTATCTACCCTCAGCGAAGGTGGCCATTACTTAAGGTTTCGTGAAATATTTCCATAGAAGGGTGGTAGACGTCTTTGGGTAAAACCAGCGGATCGCAACGACTTACAGAAAATTTATTTTTATCATCGACAAAAACTAAATCTAAGACTTTGCCAAAGTTGTTGGCTGTAACGTTTATTTGATTAAGACAGAGATCGGAAATTCCATCTAAAAAGTCATTGTAGCCCGGTCTGGATGGATTTGGAATAATATTTCCATCGACTATTTTCCACGATATATGAGGTAGGTTAAAATCACCCAAAACAATCATCGAGTCAGAATCTTTAGTCAAAAAGTGAACCATTTTGAGCAAAGAGATAAGTTGCATGTACAAAGCAAGATCTGATGCTGGAGGGATGTAACAAACAGATAAGTACATGGAGACATTCGCTAGCTGAATGCGGATGCATTTGAACTCGATGGAATTAATGTTAGGTATATCAACCTCCTCTGAAGATATGGAGGAATGAACGGCAAGTAAAACTCCACCCCCGACTCTGTTCACGCGATCATTTCTATAAACTTGATTTTCGTTACAAAAAAAATTCAGAGTTGAAAACATGAGGTTTTAGCCAAGTTTCAGTGAAAGCAATTACGTTATAGTTACAACAGAAAGATTTCAAATAAAGATCAGTTAATTTGGTATTCTCTGACACTTTGATAAAAGATAGTCATGGTCTTAGTACTCAGTTTTTTGGCTCAACGTTATCACGAGAGATTGTTGCTACATTTTTAACATTTCTATTTGGTCTGTATTCAAACTCCCGCACAAGAGCACCGGGGGCCAAAAAGAACTATCCAAAAGAGTGTCGAAACCTTTTTCAGCGACATCAATTCTAAATGAAGACATATTTCTCTGATACGTGAAATTAAACTTTTTAATAGTCAAGTTACGATCTTTTACTCAATCAACTTCCGTCGATCTACATTTTGAACAAGACCAGCGCAGACCTTCTATCATTAATAAGATCAGCTGTTCTACCAGTTAAGCCAGTGCACTTTGCGTGGACAAGTGCATCACACAGCCAGCATGCTACAAAGCGGTCCGACTCGCTTTTTATCTGGCAATTTTCAAACGTGCACGACATTATATTATTAATAATTACGAAAAATTAACAATTAAAAAAAATTATAAAATTCAAAAATTTAGTAGTTAAAAATAAAAAGCTATAAAAATAACCCTGACAGTTTGGAAGGCAATGTACTGAGCGAACAGTTTTAAACACACTGTACTTGACGTTTAACAAACCACGCAAACAGCTGTAACGGAAAAGGAGTGAGAAAAAGAAAAGCAAGTCAGCACACAACAACAATTACAATGTAAAATGTAAGCCTTTCAAAAGCAACAAATACAATATGCAAAAACACAACTCGGCACACACAAATTCAATAGAATGAATTTATAATTATTTAATTTTCAAAAATTTATCAAGAATTTAAACTTTTCACAACAAGTAGTGAAGCACATTAAGTATTCAACTCATTAACTTTAATCTCAAACTTAAAAATTTACAGATATATGACAAATATGATTAAATTTTTAGATAAAAGCACAGAGCAAAATAAAAACACAACTACACAGCTTGATGTTTATATTATATTTATATTTATATTTATATTTATTGTAATACCGCCAATGAAACAAAGTTTCTTACAGACTACTAACAACAAGTACATACATTTTAAAATGAAAATTACAAGTATGTTACAAGCTAACTTGAGAAATTTATCTGCTAAGCATTCAAAACAAGCTTAACCTTTGTGTCAATACGACATACCCGGGTATGTATTTTGAACTTTGTCAGAATATAAAAACTTTTCTAATCACTTTTGAAAATCCAGACTTCTAGTATTCCAAAAGCTCTTAAATATCTTTAAATTCCATAAAAAAATTTAAATGTTGGTAAATTTTTATAGGCGTGGCAAATCTTTTTTCAATTTCCCACTTATTCCCAATACGTACATACCCGGGTAACTATGTACATGCAAGTTGGTTAAATTTCGAATTTGAAGTTGTACGCAATGGTTATTTTAGTTCAATGTTGTAATGATGACGGCGACAATTTTGATTGCAGACCCGAAGTTGCTCCCTAGGCCGTACCTTTTCTGGAACTGGGTGGAACAAAAATCTAAAAACTGACCGAAAATATCTCGTGTGCTGTATCGTTATTCGGAAAACAAATAAAAAAGCAAACCGATTCCTCAAAAAGTGGAATGAGAAGAATCCTCATAAAAAAAAGAGTGGAACCAGCTTACGACCAAAGAAGCTGACGCTTGTCTTAGTATCTTAATAACTGCGGGTGTAATTCACTTAAGTCATGAGCATACAAATGATTTCTGGAAAACCTGTTTCAACCCGATATACCGAGCTAGTATGGGTCTTAACCGTTTTTGGAGCATAACACAATTTATTCTATTCGATAATGAGAATACGCGTTCTCAATGGCTGGTCACTGATAAGGCCTCACGAATATCGGAGCTATTTTTAATGCTTACGAAAGTATTTTAAGCCATACGAGAAGGTAACAGTCGTTGAGCAATTATTTCCATATCTATAGCGGACAAAATTTACTCAGTATATACCCTCGAAGCTAGCGAAATATAGCCTTAAGGTTTGGTGGGTTTGCGACTCAAAAACAAAATACCCTTTACAAGGTGAATTGTACACAGGAGAAAAAAATCGTACGTGCCAAAAACAAGTAAGTAAGTCTAAGTTCGGGTGAGCCGAACATTAAATACCCAGAGTTAGTTTTCAGAACGAGATACAAATACCATGACTTGGCAATGATATAGGCCCTAGAATCTTATTTGAAATTCTCTATATCAAAAAAGGGGGCGTGGTTATCATCTGATTTTGCCCATCTTAAACACCAACCTGCCTTGGTCAGAAAGTAACCTGTGTGCCAAATTTCATGCGAATATCTCAAGTTTTACTCAAGTTATCGTGTACACGGACGGACAGACGGGCGGACATGCCTTAATCAATTCCTCTTTTCAACCTAAGAACTTTCATTTATGGAACTTCATATCTAACTCGATTATTTTGCGCCGTTACATAGTACCGTTATGTGGACAAAGTTATAATACCCTTGTACTAGTACTAGTACGCTGTGTATAAAAAAAGAAAACTGTAATACTTCTTTCTACAGTGCACTGCAGGAAATAAGTCTCCGGTATCAAAAATAATCCAGTTATTATTCAATACTATAATTCGAAAAAGGGAGGTTTTGATATCAAAGAGGTCGTTCAACAAGAAAAATGTGTTCTACAAGTTGCAATAAACCTGTTTGTGTTGAGCACAGTATTGATATTACGAAATGTTTAAATTGTCAATAAATCCATTTTAAATAAAAAACTTAAAAATATATTTGAAGTATTGAATAAAATATTTTAGGTTCCCAAGAAGTTAAAACTGTATACCTCATCCTCTACTAGACGTACAATTTGTATGTACATACCCGGGTATGCCCGTATTGGGAATACTTTGAAAAAACTCGTATTGACTCAAAGGTTAAATATCTATAGATAATGAATGAAAAAGATTTACAAAAGCTTCCCTTCGTCATTGAAAAGTCAATGACGATTGTTTGATCTTGCAGGAGGAGCATTGCTGGCGAATGTAGTTTTGACCTTTTGGCAGTAAAAATTGTAAGTGACCCGGAGGTTACGCCTAGGAACATTAAAAGTAATCCTTTCTATGAGAGAAGGACAATCAAGGATACCTTGAATAAATTGTATATTGTGTATATAAAAGTCAGCGACAACATACACCTACGACTATCCAAAGATTGAAGGTCAATAAGCATGAGACGCGAAGCATACGAAGGGACAAGGTCGTCGAATTTTTTTTTTTCTTAGAGCGAATTTAAGAAACACCTTTTGAATACGCTCTAATCTTTTAACAGACACTTGGCTATAAGGCCTCCATATGAAAACATGATTATTAAAGCTCAACTTCGGATCAAAGATAACCCCTAGATCTAGCACTTCAGTAACATTGCGGAGGAAAGTATTAGAAATGATATAGTTTGTAATACGAACATTCAATATTTTAGCAAACGTCATCTTAAACAATTTTTTAATATTTGGAGAGAGTCTATAAGGTATGCGCCACGAATGAACAGCGTCAATATCACGTTGAAAGTTGGCTTCATCAGAAGTATCCGTGACTACCGCGAAAATTATGAGATCATCTGCGTACAGTAAATAATTTGCAAATAAAAAGGAACTACTTATGTCGTTGATAAAAAGAACAAATAGAAGGAGACCTTGCGGGACACCGGATGAAGCAATGAAAGGATCTGACAAAACACCTTGGATAGTAACAACACAGTGTCTATTAGAGAGGTATGATTGTATCCCATGGGAAACCCATCTGAGCAAGCTTATCAAGTCGGACTCCATGACAAACTTTGTCAAAGGCCTTCGGGAAGTCTGTATATAAGCAGTCAGCCTGGGACCCAGCTGAGAAAGCAGTATTACATTAATTTACAAATACAGCTAGATTCGTGGATGTGGACCGCCCAGACACAAACCCATGTTGATTTTGGCAAATAAGAAATTGGTTGCAAAATGCAGTTTATCTTTTTCAATGCACTCAAAACGCTTAGATGGGGTAGAGGCTTCGAGATGGGCCTATAGTTGAGAACATCGTTTTGTGACAATATGAGCAACTTTCCAGTAATTAATAAAGATTCCTGAAGAAAGAGATTTATTAAATATAATTGTCAACGGTTGAATTAGAGCAGGGCATTTTTTTAAAAGGACTGCCGACAGTCCTTCAACATATGTAGGTTTGAGAGGACGGCTTAAGTGTGGCAAGCCCTTTGGCAATGTCTTCTGAAGAAAGAGTAAGAGGACTCCACTCGGTACCTCGAATGAATTTTTTGTAAAGATATTTAGATAGGCGATTGGACTCGATAGCAAAGTGTTTATATTTGCAATAAAAATATATATTATTAGTGAGCAGAAAATGTTTGTAATTTTTGTATCTTAGGTTTTTAAGCATCTTTAATTCTTTTGTGTAGGAGGATGGGTCCGTGTGTAGAAGTCCACGTAAGTGGGGAAAGTTGGGAATGGCCAGAGCGATTCTTTTGATTGCGGTACAAGCAGCTCACTACTTCCGGGCGCTTGCGTCCAAGTATCCTCTGGGTAGACACCAAACACCCGTTTGGTGGTGAGCTAATCGTGAGAAGGCGACAACCTGGCAAGGCCACTCCGACATAATCGGTTTAAGGGCTTACCAGGGGTTTACAAGCAGCGTCTTATTACCTAGTGGTGCGTCTGCAAGCGGGCGTTTGTCTTGGATCAAGCGGCTCGCTATATAAATGTGCACTTAAATAACAACCTCCCGTGGAACGGGTTGTGCATTGGGCTTGGAACCCACCACGTAACACAACGTACCAATTAAATCCAACAAAAAAGCCTCGGATATGAGAACTCCCTTTTTAGATGACGACACACGCAAACGAAATAAGGACTATGATTTAAGAGCATGCCCCTGGAATGTCCGGTCTCTCAATGGGGAAGGTGGCGCTGCCCGGTTGGTTGAGACCCTGAGGAAGGCAAAAGCTGACATCACCGCCATACAGGAGATGCGATGGACGGGGCAAGGCAATATGAACAAACCATCTTGTAACATTTACTGGAGTGAGCATGTCGACAAGCGCAGATTTTTTAACATCTCGTTTATCTGCGCCCACGCTCCGACGGAAGAGAAAGACGACGTGGAAAAGGATGCATTCTACGAGCGACTGGATGAAGCAAACGAGCGCTGCCCCGTCATGACATCAAAGTCGTGCTTGGTGACTTTAACGCCAGGGTGGGCAAAGAGGGTGTATTTGGACCCACATTCGGGAAGTTCAGTCTGCACGACCAGACTTTGCCAAATGGGTACAGGCTGATCGACTTCGTCGGTGCCCGAAACATGGTCATAGCCAGCACCAGGTTTATGCACAAGAAGATCCATCAAGCCACATGGCTGTCCCCCGATCGAAAAAAGCGAAACCAGATCGACCAAAATGTGGTAGACGGACGGCATGCTTCTAGCGTTTTAGATGTTCGCACAAAATGAGGGCCAAACATCCATACCGATCACTACCTAGTAGCAGCTAAGATTCGTGCCCGCCTCTGTACGACAAAACAGGTGCAACAGAAAACGCAAGGAAAGCTGGACGTCGAAAAGCTGCAATCGCAACAGACCGCCAATGATTTTGCAGACCGCCTCTCACACCTGCTCTCTGATAGCACAATTCAACACAGTGGAATGCATGAGCAGTAGGAGCACAACACAGGAGCACTCCGTACCGCAGCCGAAGAACGAGAAGAAACAACTGGTACGATGATGAAGAGTGCCGAGCTGCCACGAAAAGAAAGAAGGCAGCCTACAAGGCAACGCTAAGATCGAATGCAACAAGGAGCGTGAACACTGCAGCGAGTTGAAAAGGGAAGCGAGGCGACTTTTCCGGGCAAAAAAAAGAGAGGTAGAAAAGCGTGAAATCAATGAGCTTGAGATGCTAGCCAATGGGAATAATGCCCGAAAATTCTATCAAAAAACTCGGCGAATGACGGAAGGTTTCAAACCCGGGGCAAATTCCTGTAAGAACGAGAAGGGCGACCTGGTGACTGATGTTCAGAGAACACTAGAGATATGGAGGGATCACTTCTCTGTCCTTTTAAATTTATAAGTTGAGCAAGAAACCAGAGAAGAGTTCGAACCCGAACCCAAATCGAAGATGACGAAATTGACGTCCCGGAACCCGACTATAATGAGGTGCGAATAGCAATATCCCGGTTAAAAAACAATAAAGCAGCTGGCGCTGATGGTTTGCCTACTGAGCTGTTCAAGCATTTCGGCGAGGAGCTGGTAATGCGCATGCACCAGCTTCTGTGCAGAATATGGTCGGATGAATGCAGGCCCGAAGATTGGAATCTAAGTGTTCTCTACCCAATCCACAAGAAAGGTGATCCTGCAAACTGCACCAACTATCGCGGAATCAGCATTTTGAATATCGCATATAAGGTCTTGCCAAGCGTATTGTGCAAACGATTGAAGCCTGACGTGAACAGACTGATTGAACCTCATCAGTGTGGCTTCAGACCTGGAAAATCTGTCATCGACCAGCTTTTTACAATACGCCAAATACTGGAGAAACCCCGTGAGAAAAAAATCGATTTTAAAACGCTTTCGATAGCACAAAAAGGGGCTGCCTATATGCCGCTATGTCTGAATTTGGTTTCCCCGCAAAACTTATACGGCTATGCAAAATGACATTGCGCAACACCACCAGCTCAATCAGAATTGGGAAGGACCTCTCCGAGCCGTTTGAAACTAAATGAGGTTTCAGACAAGGTGACCCCCTATCGTGCGGTTCCTTTAATTTGATGTTGGAGAAAATAATACAATCTGCAGAACTTAACCGCGCTGGAACAATATTCTATAAAAGCGTGCAACTGTTAGCATATGCTGACGACATTGACATTATCGGCCTGCTGTCATCAAGCGAAAAGTTCGAAATAGTGGAGGACTTCATTTACCTTGGTTCCAGCGTTAACTCCAACAATAATGTCAGCCTAGAAATCCAACGAAGAATTGCGCTTGCAAATAAATGCTAGTTTGGACTGAGTAGGCAATTGAAAAGTAAAGTCCTCTCTCGACGCACGAAAATCACACTCTACAAGTTACTCATCGCTTCCGTCCTGCTATATGGTGCAGAGGCGTGGACTCTAACAACATCTGACGAGGCGGCATTGGGAGTACTCGAGAGAAAAGTTCTGCTAAAGAATTGTGGGCCTCTACGTGTTGGCGACGGCCAGTACCGAAGAAGATTTAATGATGAGTTGTATGAGCTTTACGCAGACGTCGACATAGTACAGCGCATTAAAACACAGCGGCTTCGCTGGCTAGGCCACGTCGTGCGAATGAACGAAGACGCTTCAGCCCAGAAGGTATACTTATCGGCATCCGCTAGTGGAAGCAGAGGAAGAGGAAGACCACTACTCCGACGGATGGACCAAGTGGAGAACGACCTGCGATCTCTCGGGTTCTCCAATTGGCGCCAGTTGATGCAGCGAAGAAATGGCTGGCGAGCTATGTTGGATGGTCAAAATCGCGTACCATGGAATACTGTGTTGTCACTTCTTTTTAATGGGTATGTTATTCATAAGTCTCGTGAGAGGCCGTTACATTAGATGGCATGACACAAGAGTTACAAGCATTGTCAGTCCAGAGGACGTTACTCAAGTTAAAATCACTTAAAATACATAAGTTATCGTTTAATACATTGTTTTCGGCTAGCGATGTGATACTATCGGCATGTATTTTATAAAGTTCAAAATCACTACCAGGAGGAATGGATGGAGAAAGATATCGTAGGCATTTAAATCGAAGAATTCACCATCGAAAAAATCAGAGTTTAACCCAGTCTCGGCTATGACAATAATATCAAAGTCCATTTGGGCGCTGAATTGGCTAAAAATTTGAGATTTAGTTCTTAAGCCGGAAATATTTTGGAAGCAGATCTGAAGATCAGAAGAAGCGGTAGAGGACGTAGGACGTTGTGAGTTAGGGAAGTCAGAAAAATCGCTTACATCTAGGTTTTGTTTGCTCCTAGCCCAGGCTTTTGGAAAAAAAACTTAATCCTGACATGTTTAGGCCATTCTGATTCATTTGGGACCATAGCGACAGAATCTGTTGGTACGCCAAGTTCAAAATTAAATAACTTTCGCGCAGTACTTTCATCTTCATCTTTTCTATGGAGTTTGAAACACACTTGTCTTTGCCTTGAGTATGTTGGTTTGTTGTTGGACCCACCACGCGCATTATTCACATTTACATTTGATATTGAGTTTTTGTTATTCAGCGAAGCAGCGAGTGCAGTATCAATACTGTGTTGGTTGCGAATAGGAGTAGGCAGAATATGCGATAAACCATCAGCACAGGCTTGATGCTCAGTAGTTTCAGCCATAGCGACGGCAGCAGTAGCAGAATGCACACACGAGCCAACGCGATTCTCACTATCTGTGCAAGGTGCTGGCGCGTCATTGTCAGCTGTTTGTACTTGGGTTCATTACCATTTTTTTGAGAGCGCGTGGCAATTGTATTAGCACACTTTTCAGCAATAGAGGGAGTGAGATTTGCACTAACACCACTAACACCCACCAAAACTTTTTTGTTTTACAAAGAGCCATTACCACACAAGCCGGTTTTATCGAACCTGAATGACTGGGGCTTAGAAGACTAAGTACTCGTATTTCGATATGTTTGTTACTACCGTTAATACTGTCATCCCGGGAGTAGATTTTTGCAGCGGGCTGTTCTTTACTCTCCTGTTTAATGTAAACGGAGAAGATATTAAAATGCATAAAACAGCTGTCATTGGTGCCAGCCACTCCGTCAAAACGGAATGAAACTGACTGGTAAAATGTTAAATTTCACATAAATAAAGAAGAATACTCATATACACAATTGAAATTTACAAGTGCGTTTGTATGGCTCGATACTTTTTGCAATAAAAGTTTAGCGAAACCCAATAAACAAATTTATACTTGACCAACAATTCATTATTAAAAGTATTTAATAATTTAATTTGCAATACTTCGACAAACACAGTTGCAAACGTTATAGAAATATTGTAGTTTACAGTAAAATTCTAATGTAGTTACATACATATGTATGTAATCGCAAATCAGATTAGAGAACTAGGGTATAACATGATTAAAGAGCTATTAGAAAAACGAAGGGAAAAGTTCGCACGTTAGAATTTGATAACAAAACCAAGCTTTTCCTCTATATCGAAACTAGGTCCCCTTTTTGTAGAGAATGCTATAATTCTGAACAGTTTCTCAAAGTGTTCTCTAATTTTCTACCTTAGAGAAGTGCATTTAAATTCGAGTCGTCATAGCCCACATTTATGTTTGCTGGGACTCCAATAACGCTACGAGGAAAATGCACAGGTAGTCTGCTTTTCATAAAATACTAGTAATACCCGGAGAGCGTTGCTACGACAAAGAAAAACACCTGAATAAAATTTTACCATTTAAAAACGTTTCTATTTACCTTCATGCTAACGAAAAAACAAAAAATAATTTCAATCCTGTGGTTCAGATGAAACGATTAGTAGAAATAGACGTGGGTTATATTTGGTGCACTGTACTTATTTAATTGATCATTGCTGCTGAGCCCCAGATATTATTAAGAACAAAATTATGGTTTGGTCAGGAGCCCGCTCAGGGTAGACGGTGGCGTACCACTGACCATTAGATCGGGGTAGACGTCAGCGCCAAGTGTGAAGTCAAGAAGTGAAATGGCGTTGCTATGGACGGATCCAGCGTGTTTGACGGGATAAGCCGTTAATATTGAGCCACGACTGTAGCCTGCGTTGTGATTTTCCCGGCTTTCCCATATCTATCACGTAATTTCATGGTGGCTTTAGTATGATAACAAAGCGTATGTTGCGCGACTCTGACATAGTCGGCACGGGATAGTAAATTGGGTTACGTGTGCTCCGTTTTGGCACGCTTGACTGTGAAGCCAGTCATTCTGGAATTTGTAATTCTTTGTTAAAAATATGCTCGATATTGGCGGGCTGGGTGGCCGTGGGCTCGGAGATCGGGTTATGGTTTGGCTTATTCGTACACATTATGGATTCAAACCTACTAATCCAAGCATTGATTTGTGGCGGGAGTTTGTCGGGTGTCGACCGCAGGGTGTAGCGCGACTACGCAACACAATATCGTCTTAGACTATTAACGTCTCCCGCATACAACCCTGTTTCGATTGCTGCAGGTGTGGAGAGATCTGACTTTATCATTTCAGTTATTGGTGTTGTGGGACCCTAGGATATTGAGCTGTTGGGACTTGGATTTCAGAACCGAATCGCGTAACATGTCAGGCAGGCTTCGGAGAATTTTGATGTATGTATGTTTTGGTACGGGCATCCAATAAGCGGTTACCGACTCCTGGACCATAAAAATGAAAATTTGTTCTTTTGATCTTTATAAGCTAAGGAGAACCGATGGAGCTCGTTTGGACCTGTAGCTGTCAAAGTATATGTAGGTTGTGTTTGTGTTCGCTTTAGTTGTCGTTGTTGGACTTGGGACAACCAACGAGTATTGCCACCCACAGAAATGAAACAAAAAAATAAAAAATTTTAAATTAAAATTTATTATTTATTTATATATATATTTTTTGGTTATTATACGAATTACGCGTTTATTTGATTGAATTCGATGGCTGTACCCGGTATGATTTTGCATATCGGGTTTTCATCAAATTCGACATCACTAACATCGACCTTATGATTGGGTCGATAATGCAGGTCATATTCGAAAATCTCTTTGTGAAGTCTGCAAGTTTCATTCATTTCAAGCAATAGAGTGAAGAACAACAAACAAAACTACGAAAAAACACGCCATCGTTCATTCATTTGCCAATTTAACAGAGCTTGAATTGGCAAATGAATGTAAAATTTTCTCCACTATAGCGTGGAAAGGAAAGACGACCGGACGAAAATTGGTGAGTATAGCAGCATGTTGCTTCTGCTAATTTTGTATGATAGCAATTTACTTTTTAGGTAATTTTTCTTTTATTTTCTTTGCAGGACATTGTGTATCAGTACAAGTGTGATATGTTATCTGTCAAACGTTTGACCGGCATATCAAAATGAAGGTCATTGTTTACATCCGAGTCACTGGAATATGGAGGAGCATCCGCTTCTCCTATCTTCTAACGAGTAATCAATATAGAATATAAAAAATAGGTGTTACATTTTCTCTAAATTTTGCCGCCTATGCTTAGAATATCACACAATGTTGCAGGGTGCCATACAACGAAAAATAAAATTTTCTTCTAATCTTTATTTCATTGAACTAAAATATACAGTTTATAGCAAATATTAATGGGCGAAACGGCGGCAAATACCTTTCCAATGTAGAATCGATAATGTCGTTGAAATGTCGACAGCCAAGAAATTATCATTGTCCAGCAATGATTTAGCTGAATTTTATAATTACAATTTTATAATTACAACGCGAAACTTCGCTTGGATTGAGACGAACAGCATAAAACCCTTTTAGGGTCCATGGAAAACTGAATTGGCAAAAGTTAATAAACCAAATTCGTTCCGTCACGCGATGGCTGATATTAATGGTTATATTGAAGATCCAAATGTTTACATAAATCGGTAACAACACCAGATCTCGTCGCAATGTTTTGGCGCATATTAGTAGCAGCACATCGCGACGCACAGTGGTCGGAATGAGAATTCTAGGTGGACAAAAGTCCCAAACTCGAACTTAGAAAACCGGCTAAATTCTGTCACCCAGCTATTATAGAATGTCCAGTGACAATACTGCCCAATCCGTAATTCATTCCATGACTCTACCTGGTATTTACGCGTCATCAAGAGTTGGAATTACATCGATTAAGGTAAGTGGCTATAATTCCGTGGTAGTACCTTATTCCGTGGTATTTCGATTTTTTATGCCAAATAAGGAATTAGAAGAAATTTTAGTTAAATTAAAAATGCAAATATAAAGATCTATCTTTGAGAGATACAAATCGATATACTTTTTTGTTTTCTAGGCTATATTTATTTTATATGACACGATCAAAAGTTGTTAGTCTAGAGAAAAAGTGTTTTGTATGACGGTGTCTTAAGCAAAATGTTAAGGAGTCCAATGAAAATTCTTAAGGCTGTAAAATTTTAACCGTATACTTTTGTTTCATAATTATTACATTTAGGTGCTCAATGAACATTTATTAACTATTTTTTATAACCAGCATATACAGTTAAATAGTTTTTTTTACTTTTTATTCATTATTTCTGATCCACGGAATTAGGTACACATTTCGTTTTTCAATGTACGTAATTCCGTGGGGCAAAGCGTAGATAGTTTGTTCGCAGAACTTCAAACCGGAAGAAAGAATGAACGCGAAGAGCTCTTTTAGGGGCATTGAAAGTTAACTGCCTAAGCAGATCAGCACAATCAATGGTACCCGAAATAAGATCATAAATGAACATTATATGTTGAACAGAGCGCCGGATTTCTAGTGGCAGAACATTGATAAGCATGCACCTCGCCTCGTAAAGTGGCATAGGAATGTCAAAATTAAGAGGTAAAAGAGCGAAACGTATGAATTTATGTTGGACTCTTTCGATTCTTGGAGAGTGTGAGGGATAGATTGGATTCCAAATAACTGATGCATACTCTACTTTCGAACGCACTAAGGCATTATGTAAAATTTTTCTGGTATAAGGATCTTTAAAGTCTTTCGCATATCGTCGCAGAAACGCCAAGTTAGCATAAGCTTTCGGGAGAAGAAAATCCACATGATTGGCGAAAGTAAATGATGAGTCAAAAATTACGCCAAGATCACGAAACTCTTCAACAGAAACAAGAGCTGAATTTGAAATCGCATAAGTAGATGAAAGCAAGTTCATTGACTTAGAAAATGTTATTTGACAGCATTTACTAATGTTGAGATGTAAGTTATTTCGAGACGCCCAGGCATTAATTGAATTCAAATCATCCTGCAGACGCAATGCATCCGAAATACAAGTGATCCTACTAAAAAGTTTAAGGTCATCTGCATAAAGTAAATAATTAGAGTGTCTCAAACATGTGCCAATATCATTAATAAAAAGAATGAACAAGATTGGACCGAGAATACTGCCTTGCGGGACACCCGAAGTCGCTAAAAAGTTATAAGACTTGGTCTTTTCAATTTCGACAAACGAAATTCTATTTGACAAATGAAGGGCGAGAGTGCAAAAGAGCCTAACCCACAATTTCAAAATTTTTCAAGGCGCGAGAAAAACGTTCGCATTTTTCGAATTTTCAGTGTATTGATCTGAAAGTGAAATCACTTTTAGATCTTGATAGCATTTCTTAGGGGTTCAAATTTCATGGGATTCGGTGCAGTAGTTTCGGAATTACGAGACTTCGAATTTCTCATGGGCCTAACCCAAGGGGTGCCGAGAGTGCAAAAGGGCCTAACCCGAAGATGCCTTTCACTTTGCCTGCGTCAGCTATTGTTCATTTCCTGTTTTTATTTAATTATTATTGCACACTCACATCAACAGTCGGAGACTGTTTCGCACTGATGTTTTTCCCCTTGGCTGTCGTATACGCGTGACCCTGGCGTCGCGATTCGCGACGAGAGTCTCGTTGTCTTAGCATTTCTCCGCTAGTTTTCAATCTAGAAAAATGAAATAAAGTGGAAAATCATTACTGGGGATTACTCCACAACGCCTTGATTGCGGTTTTTTGAAATTTTGATTAAAAATTGCCAATACAAAACGATTTACATAAACGTCAACATACCGATCGCACTTTGAACTGTCACAACATAACCTATGAAAACACAATCAACAAACACTGTCGTAGGATAATTACTTGAAGCTTCTCATTAACGCTAAACACCCTAGATGTCGTCGCAGACTTATGGTTTTTGTTTAAACTTGAGCGATATGAACAAAAACACGGTTTCCCCATAAGGCGCAATGAGGGCTTAGGCCCTTTTGCACTCTCGCTACCCCGCGGGTTAGGACCTCGGCCAACTTTGGAAATTCATAAAATTTTCAAAAAAAATTTTAAAATTTTTTGGTCAACGCCTACGTGACAAGACGTGTTTTGGCAAACTGAAAAAATTAAAAACTCAATTTCGAAAAAAGTGTGGGTTAAGCCCTTTTGGACTCTCGCCCTTCAAATATGATTTCAGCCATGTCAGAAAAACTGAATGGAAGCCAATACTTTCAAGTTTCCATAGAAAGATTTTGTGCGAAACTGTGTCAAATGCCTTAGAGAAATCTGTATATATCGTGTCAACTTGACATCCGTCTTTGAACGCAGATATACAGAACTGAGAAAAAACTGCCAGATTTGTAACGGTTGATCGCCCTGGAACGAAACCATGCTGGCATGGATCAATAATTCTTTTGATAGCAAAAGATAGCTTCTCATTGACGACTTTTTCAAAAAGTTTGGAGCATGTCGACAATTTAGATATCGGTCTGTAGTTTTTAACTTCGTTTTTATTGCCCGATTTGAAGATTGGGGTGACTGACGCCAACTTCCAACGATCGATAAAAACTCCAGAGGATAATGAAATGTTAAAAATATGGCACAACGGCACACAAAGAGAAATACTACACTTTTTAAATACGAAAGAAGACAATCCATCAATATCACTTTTGAGTGAGGATTTTAGGGAGGATATACCGTTTAGGATATCAGTTTCCGAAACAGATAACGACCCAAAGTCTAAAGGTTGAGGTTCATCAGTACCGAACGTGTTATAGGTATTATCTACATCAACAACAAAATTGGATTTAAAATAATCGGCGAAAAGATTTACGGAATCTGTCAGATTCTCAGAACAGACACCATTAAGTTTAACACATGTCGGAATATTGGAGCAACCTTTTTTCGAACGAACGAAATTCCAGAAAGATTTGGGATTCGATTTCAATCCATCCTCAAAGCGAGAGATATATTTATTATATAGGAACTTATCGAGTACGTTAAACTGATTCATATAATATATATATTGATTCTTGAAAGAGACATCACTAGTAGCTTTGTATAAATTGTAAAAAATTTGTTCCTTTTGTTTTTTAGCGCTTTAAGCTTAGTGTTGTACCATGGTAGTTTATGTGTTTTTACCGGAATAAAAGAAAGATTACTACTGAATATTTCAAACAGCTTTTGAAGGAAGACATCGAAACATTCAGTTACATTTTTCACGGAGAAAATATTTTTCCAGTCAGTTTCGGATATGGCAGAGTTCAGAAGGTCAAAGTTTGCATCTTTAAAATTAAAGGAACGAACAACCTGATCCTTGATTTTTATAGGAATTAGTTCCAAAAACTCTATGGACAATGATAATGGAACGTGATGCATATCCGACCTACAAAGTGGAAAATTACACTCAGTCAGATGGGTAATTAGATTCTCATCAACAAAGATTAAGTCCAGAATATTATTAAGCGCGTTCACAAAATTATTTATCTGAATGAAATTGACACTAAAGAGAGTATCTAAGAAAACTATCTCATGAGCGCAATTCACGTTAGTCGGAGTTAAGAGATTATCATTTAGGAGATTTGACCAAACAACCTTATTTAGGTTAAAATCGCCTATTGTTTAATTCGCTTGGAGAGACTGGATGCTTTGGTATTGCACCAGTATTTTGCTTTTTAGATACTGCTTTGTCAGCATTCACATTCACCTTGCTTTTGTTTCCCGTCGTTTTCTTGTTATTAGCAGACACTACATTGTGTTTGTTGCTCTTTGAAACATTGGTGTTATTTGTTTTGGTTTCCGAAGTCAACGAGGAAATTTTAGCATTCTTATCATCGATAGTTGAGCGTAGTGACATTTTTGAGTTCTCATCTTGCAAAGCTTTCAATGCATTAAGTATATCCGCATAATCAGAGCGTAGCGCAGAGATCTCAGATGTTTGTTGTTCCCTACTACTCATACTTAAGTTGACACTATCAGCAGAACAGGTTTTACAGAAATATGACTGATTTGAAGAGATGTGAGAATCGAGAGCAGCCGATGACAAGTTAGCACACTCAAGATGAAAAAGGTCGTTGCACTTCGAACATACCACCTTCTGTTGGCCTCGCTCAACCTTCTGTCCACAATCACACGGCATTATTAGATGTAATTTATTTATTTTATTTTTGTTTTTGCTATTATTTCATGCTCATTAGAGTAAAATAAAGCGATTAGGATTAAAAATCCAAAAAGTCACTGTTATAATGCAGCAAATTATGTACGAATAATTAAGCAATAGCGATAAATAACTTAAAAGAGCCGAAAAAACTACGGAGCAAAAAACAAACACGTCCGTTCAGCTTCACAGTTTCTTCGTTTACGTTGCAGTAGCTAGACGAAAAGATCTGTTTTTCAGTGGCGCGATAAAAACGCATTTTGTTGTTGGTTTTTGCGATCTTTCTTGTTTTTACATATTTGTAAGTTTTGCAAGCTTGAGATCAGAGAAACAATAATTCGTAATGAATTTTAATTGCCAGTTTTTGGGAAAAATTGATAATTGGAGAAAAATTACATTGTTAAATCACAGCGATGGATAGGATTACATGTTTCAGAGTTTCCAAGCTCATCATCAGATCCCTTTTCGGACACTGGGATGCGAACCAGTGTCTGCACCAAAGCCGCTGTTAGAAAAATTCTAACATCTAAGCTATGATGCCCTGTGACGTCACAATGCACTTATCTCCACTTCAATTAATTCCCTTTTGTTTGTTTGTT
>OX608078.1:117811960-118004768 GCA_951509765.1 Sphenella marginata
ATCATAGCTTAGATGTTAGAATTTTTCTAACAGCGGCTTTGGTGCAGACACTGGTTCGCATCCCAGTGTCCGAAAAGGGATCTGATGATGAGCTTGGAAACTCTGAAACATGTAATCCTATCCATCGCTGTGATTTAACAATGTAATTTTTCTCCAATTATCAATTTTTCCCAAAAACTGGCAATTAAAATTCATTACGAATTATTGTTTCTCTGATCTCAAGCTTGCAAAACTTACAAATATGTAAAAAACAAGAAAGATCGCAAAAACCAACAACAAAATATTAAGAACCGTAGCACGGGTTTACGTACATACATACATATGTATGTACAAACAAAAAAGTCCAGCACACGCATTCGTTCGTATGACCGAAGGTCTAACAACAATGTGTGCTCACTGTTGGCAAGAACAAACAAACAAAAGGGAATTAATTGAAGTGGAGATAAGTGCATTGTGACGTCACAGGGCATCATAGCTTAGATGTTAGAATTTTTCTAACAGCGGCTTTGGTGCAGACACTGGTTCGCATCCCAGTGTCCGAAAAGGGATCTGATGATGAGCTTGGAAACTCTGAAACATGTAATCCTATCCATCGCTGTGATTTAACAATGTAATTTTTCTCCAATTATCAATTTTTCCCAAAAACTGGCAATTAAAATTCATTACGAATTATTGTTTCTCTGATCTCAAGCTTGCAAAACTTACAAATATGTAAAAACAAGAAAGATCGCAAAAACCAACAACAAAATATTAAGAACCGTAGCACGGGTTTACGTACATACATACATATGTATGTACAAACAAAAAAGTCCAGCACACGCATTCGTTCGTATGACCGAAGGTCTAACAACAATGTGTGCTCACTGTTGGCAAGAACAAACAAACAAAAGGGAATTAATTGAAGTGGAGATAAGTGCATTGTGACGTCACAGGGCATCATAGCTTAGATGTTAGAATTTTTCTAACAGCGGCTTTGGTGCAGACACTGGTTCGCATCCCAGTGTCCGAAAAGGGATCTGATGATGAGCTTGGAAACTCTGAAACATGTAATCCTATCCATCGCTGTGATTTAACAATGTAATTTTTCTCCAATTATCAATTTTTCCCAAAAACTGGCAATTAAAATTCATTACGAATTATTGTTTCTCTGATCTCAAGCTTGCAAAACTTACAAATATGTAAAAACGCATTTTATTTAAAATACGTGCATAATTTTATTTTATAAAATATGGCAAAAGTTGTTGAGTTATATTTTTTTTATTAAACCAAACATAAAAAACAAAAAAAAATTTAAAAAAAAATTTAAAAATTATAAAAAAAACAAAAAAAACTAAAAAAAAATAAAAGAATAAAAAAGAAAACAAAGCAAAAAAACATTGAATGCAATTTTTTTACTTTATTATTGAATACAGTTTTATTTATTTTTTTTATACATATGTTTTGTTTTTTTATATAAATGTTTTGTTACAGAAACAAAAAACACACAGAAAAAAAATTAAAAAAATCACGAAGGAAACAAAAATGAAACACAACTAACAAAATATATAAAAACAAAGGAAAAAAATACTGAATGAAATTTTTAAACTTCAATTTTTTTTTAATTTTCATTTATATTTCTATTTTCTGTATAGGTTCTTAAAGTTCTTAAGAATTTATTTTAGTAAAAAACACTAAAAAAACAAAAAAAAAATAAAATAAAAATTATAAAAAAAAGTATAAAACTAAAAACTATAAACTATAAAATGAAAGTTTTTGGCTTTATTTTTACTGAAAGCAATTTTATTTATAAATTGTTAAAGTTCTCAAGAACTTCTCCAAATAAAAAAAAAAAATTGATATTGAATTAAAATTTTTAATTTATATGTTATTTATTTATACAAACAAAAAAGTATAACTGAATTAAATTTTTAGTTTGTTTTAGAGCTCAAAGCATATGCATTTTAAAAAAACAAAAAAAAAACCTTTTAAAAGAAGCGAAAAAGTATAAATTTTAATAAATAAATATAAAAACCTATTTTGTTGCTTGATAACAAATTGTTTTTGAATGCAATAATTAAGTTTATCTTACATTTTCAGCAATGAAATATGTGGCTTGCTTCATACCACGGAATTAGGGACAATTTCCCACGGAGTTATGTACATCATGAAATTTTTTGCAACGGAATTAGGGACATCTGAGTTAGTCATTAATTTTAATTATTATAAAAATATTATTAGTTATTTTCGAATTTTGGCAATTGGAAATTAAACAAAATTAATCAATTAAATAGGAACAATTCGGGTTTTCAGGTTTAACTTTTTTGTTTCCACGTGGGAGGAGTACAAAGTCAGAAAAATCCTTAGTACCACGGAATTATAGCCACTTACCTTATATCTGCCAAGCACTCTGGTAGCCTGCTTTCCATTCATATGACATAATGCCAGTAAACGTCAAGTGGCATATTTCCAATAATTTATGATCATGATTTACTATCTTTTATCATTACATATTTTGGGGGGTGCCCCACAAAATCTACAAAATCAAAATCCACAAACCAAAAACCACAAAATCAAAATTAACAAAGTAAAAATCCACAAAATCAAAATCCACATCACAAAATCCACAATTCCTGTTTGAAATAAATTCAAATTAGGTTTAAAACCGCCGCGATTTTAAACCTAATTTGAATTTATTTCACACAGGAAATGTGGAATTCTGTATTTTTTATATCAAAATTAAAACTCCAGATATTTAAGGTATAAGGATTTAATGAGTTTTTTATAGATAAATAAAGGAAAATGCAGTACTCACAATAACGTTAATAAATATTACATATTTGAGCACAAACTTCGTTGTTTTTCATATAATTTCACAAAATAAGTTTTTTAATTTACAAATATTACAAATCATTTAAAAACAATTTTATAAAATCTACTGCACATTTGTCCACTCCACTATAGTTTTTCTCATATCTAGTACTGAGCAAACCAATTTGTTAAGTCCGAACGCTGGTAAAGTGATTGTAAAAAGGTAACGGTAATATTTGCATTTTGAATCATACATACTTAGATACATATATGTATATACATATTAATGAATGGATGATTTCTGTGCATAACTTGATAAAACTAACAAACTTAAAACCTGTGCTTTACCCCACACTGTGGTAAACAATACAATGTTGAATTTTTTTGTCGCGTACATATAACTCCTTTAGCGCTAAAGTATTTATTTTTGCTACAATATACATACCTACATACATACATACATATATTGCTTCTTTAAATCCATTATTAATTCATGTCTATATGTTTATATTGCTTTATATGTGCACATATGTATGCATATGACTATAAATAGTTGACTAAAAAAATTGTGGATTTTGTGTTTGTGGATTTTGATTTTGTGGATTTTTTTTAGCTGTGGATTTTGTGATTTTGGACTTTTTTTTTTGTGGATTTTGTGGCACTCCCATATTTTGGGTCCTAAAGTCGTGAGCAGAAATCCACGCATGTTGGAAAAGATTACTGACACGTACCTGCGGTGCAATCTGCTCCAAACTTTCGGATGAATTGATATTCTTAATGGAAAATTTGATTTCTATACCATAACAAGGTGGTTTCAACTGAGATTCGCCGTTCTTTTAAGATTGTCATATTGTATTTTACTTACATTCCCTTGAAATTTTTGACGGAGGAAAAACACTACAGCGATATTAATGGTTGTTATAGGGCTTTCTGGGGCGGATGGGTTCTCCTATCTGCGTTAGGTTTTCTGGTGGCCGACAGGTTCTCCTGTCTGCGTTAGGTTTGCTGGCTGATTTGTACATCCGCTTTAGGGATCTCTGTATCCCTAATTCTATTAATTTACTTTTAATTGAACAGGAAGTTTAATTAGGGAGTTTGAGTAGTGTAACACTACTGCTTCAAACTATCCTTATCGAGAGGGGGCAACAGAACCAATTTCGTAGAGCCTCCAAGTTGGACGAGGGACTTAACGATCGTGAATTGAGGCAGGCTTCTATGGTGTCTCATGGCCAAAAAAATTACCGCAAAAACGTCCTCCAGTTGCTCTGGATCCTAGGTGCGGCAAACGGGGCAGAGTCGGATTAGGTCTATCTTGGAGCACAAACCACATTCAATTACGTACCGGTGTCCGTTTGCGGTTGCACTCCGTTGCATGACGGCGAAACGACCCATTTTTGTCTAAAAAAGGGGGCATGTGTTTGAATTTGGTTGAGCTTATGTCGCACAGTGTGACAGTCCAGTAGTAACCGCGGCAAAAAATGGTTTTTGACGTGTCGTCCAATTTGGATGAAGTTTTCACAGTATATTAACAGATATCTGAGTAACAATTCCCTGAAATTTCAGTGTCATAACTTCATTACTTTTTGGTCTAGAGCAAGTCAAAGTTGAGGTATGCCAACGCGCTTGAAATATGTTAGTTCAATATGTAATAATCAAAAGCTTATTAAAATAAAAATACATAATAAATGTAACTTTAAAGTATTTTTTTAATTAATTTAGTTATTGTAGAATGAGTAAATGAAAAAATAAATTTAAAAAAAAAAAAAAATTTTTTTTTTTCTTAACAACAGAATTGTGGTGCAAAAATTGAATATTTTTCATTTTCAATGGCTTAGGAAATATAGAGCAGCCCCTCGCCCTAGGTGCAGACTTATACCAAATGAAAGTTTGAAGTCTCGGCTTTAATTTAAAGTAGAGGACATATAGCAAAAGTTTGCAAAAGCACATTAAACATACAAAAAACTACAAAAAGTACGTAAAGCGCACATTCTGTCGCTATACGTATGTTAGCATGCAATAGCATGTTTACAACTTTTTGAAGTTAACTTCTTAGGCGATATGAAGTTTTTATTGAGAGTAAAATTGAGAAAATTGTATTGTAATAGATGATATAACGGGAACTATGCAACGGAAATAGAATATTGGTTGTTGTCTTTGAAATCCTCACTACTTCTGCGTAACTAGATAGCACTGAAAACGCCATATGACGCCCCAGCAAACCAGCTTCGGAGCGCTCTTAGTTCTGAGCTCTAATATGAGCGTTTTTATGAGTTTTTTTTGCACATGCCCATAAATATGAGCGTCTTCGGTAACAGTATATATAAACATGTGAAATGCAAAATAAAGAAAAATAAGTTAGTTTGCTTGTAATTTTGAAAAGGTGAAGACGTGTTTTTCTTTAATTTTATTTTTTTAGTAATAATATTTATTGTCAATGAATAAAATAATAATTTATATTTTGAATTATTTTTAATTTTTTATTTATTTTATTTTTGGTCCATACATAGAAATATTTAACATCAAAAATTACTATTTTTTGCACTGGTTTTAGAGCTCTTACTGCGTGGAAAAAAGGTCAAAAAAGACTCTTTTATGCACTGGTTTTAGAGCTCTTAATGCGTGGAAAAAAGGTCAAAAAAGACTCTTTTATGCACTGGTTTTAGAGCTCTAAATGCGTGCAGAAATTCATTCATAAAAGACTGCTTTATGCATGAAACTGAGAGCTCTTTTATGAGTGACCAGTTTCATAGAAAATGACACTCAAATATGAGCGTTTTATGACTGTTTATGATTGTTTTATGAGCTCATTATGAGTGTGAGCGCTCAGAGGAAAGAGTGCTTTATGCGCTCATTCTGAGCTCATATGGTTTGCTGGGGCTAGATGGTGCACACCAACACACACACACGCTGTACATAATTGCCTTTGGTGGTGGTTAGATTAGTACAGTAATTATGTACATAGTTGATTTTTGTTGCTGCAATTGTCAACTCATTTGTTATTGTCATGCTTGTTGAGTATAATATGTTGAGTAAATAGCTATATTAAATGGACCTAAGGTGGCTTTATGTATGCGTCCAAACCACAACTGCATCTTATAAATAAAAATGAATGTGTGTCTGTGTGTCTGTGTGTCCTTTATGGGCGTCCAAAGTACTCAACCGATTTTTATGAAATGTTCACAGTATATTCTTGAGATCATAGGTTAAAGCATAGGCTACATTAATTTTTGGAAAAGTGGGCGGTGCCACGCCCCCAGGATATATAAAACTACAATTCCTCATAACTCTGAACATATTTGGTCTAAATTAATGATTTCTGGATATGTATGTCCTTTGGTCAAGATTTATGTAATTTTGGAAAAGTGGGCGGTGCCACGCCCACATTTTTTGTGTTTTGTTTGTACTTAAATAATGTCCAAAGTTTATGGTCGATCTCTTTTAAACTTTCAAGATTGGTTCAGAAGATTGTTGTGTACGATTTAGGCTATATCAATTTTTGGAAAAGTAGGCGGTGCCACGCCCCCAGGCTATATAAAATTTAAATTCTTCATAGCTCTGAACATATTTGGTCTAAATTAATGATTTCTGGATATGTGTGTCCTTTGGTCAAGATTTATGTAATTTTGGAAAAGTGGGCGGTGCCACGCCCACATTTTTTGTGTTTTGTTTGTACTTAAATAATGTCCAAAGTTTATGGTCGATCTCTTTTAAACTTTCAAGATTTTTTAAGAAAATTGTTGTGTACAATTTAGGCTATATCAATTTTTGGAAAAGTAGGCGGTGCCACGCCCCAAGGCTATATAAAATTCAAATTCTTCATAACTCTGAACATATTGGGTCTCAATTAAAGATTTTTGGATATGTGTGTCCTTTAGTCAAGATGTATATAATTTTGGAAAAGTGCGCGGTGCCACGCCCACATTTTTTGTGTTTTGTTTGTACTTCAATAATGTCCAAAGTTTATGGTCGATCTCTTTTAAACTGTCAAGATTGGTTCAGAAGATTGTTGTGTACGATTTAGGCTATATCAATTTTTGGAAAAGTAGGCGGTGCCACGCCCCCAGGCTATATAAAATTTAAATTCTTCATAGCTCTGAACATATTTGGTCTAAATTAATGATTTCTGGATATGTGTGTCCTTTGGTCAAGATTTATGTAATTTTGAAAAAGTGGGCGGTGCCACGCCCCTTTTTTTGTGTTTTGTTTGTACTTCGATAATGTCCAAAGTTTATGGTCGATCTCTTTTAAACTTTCAAGATTGGTTAAGAAAATTGTTGTGTACGATTCAGGCTATATGAATTTTTGGAAAAGTAGCCAGTGCCACGCCCCCAGGCTATATAAAATTTAAATTCTTCATAACTCTGAACATATTAGGTCTAAATTAAAGATTTTTGGATATGTGTGTTCTTTAGTCAAGATAGATATAATTTGGGAAAAGTGGGCGGTCCCACGCCCACATTTTTTGTGTTTTGTTTGTACTTCAATAAAATCAAAGTTTATGGTCGATCTTCTCTAAATTTCCAGATTGGTTCAGAAGATTGTTGTGCCACGCCCCCAGGCTATATGAAATTTAAATCATCATAACTTTGAATATTTTTGGTCTAAACTAATGGTTTTTGGATATGTGTGTCCCTTGGTCAAGAATTATATAATTTGGGAAATGTGGGCCGTGCCACGCCCACATTTTTTGTATTCAGTGCTTTGTTTGTACTTCAATAATGTCCATAGTTTATGGTTGATCTGTTTTAAACTTTTCCAATACGTTAAAATCTTCGTTGGGTACGACATACATAGGCTACATTTGTATATTCTTTGGAAAAGTGGGCAGTTCCAGGACCACAAGCTAAGTAATATTTCAAATCGTTATATCCCTGAATGTATTTGCTTTAGTGACATTTTAACGTTCTTAAATCTTAATCAAAGCACTTAATTTTTTTTTTTTGTTATTGCCGTTTATACATATCCAGAGTATTATAGGTAGATATAGGATATAATTAAATAAGTACTAACTATACATCTGCTCAGCAGCGCATAATGGTTTTTGTCATACCCATTGAGTTCAAAAGATCCGTTTTTTGAGTTGGACATCCAAAAAATTTATTTGTTTATACCAAAGACTTTAAAGCCAGAAACATTGTATATCCTAAAGCACTGCAATAAATGGAATGCTAAAAGTTAAAGAAAAATATTTGAAAATGTATTTCTAGGGAAGTCACTGGTCAGGCAGAACAACGTCTGCCGGGTTTGCTAGTATCTTATAAATAAAAATGAATGTGTGTCCGTGTGTCCTTTATGGGCGTCCAAAGTACTCAACCGATTTTTATGAAATTTTCACAGTATATTCTTGAGATCATGGGTTAAAGCATAGGCTATACTAATTTTTGGAAAAGTGGGCGGTGCCACGCCCCCAGGCTATATAAAACTACAATTCTTCATAACTCTGAACATATTGGGTCTAAATTAATGATTTTTGGATATGTGTGTCCTTTGGTCAAGATTTATGTAATTTTGGAAAAGTGGGCGGTGCCACGCCCACATTTTTTGTGTTTTGTTTGTACTTCAATAATATCCAAAGTTTATGGTCGATCTCTTTTAAACTTTCAAGATTGGTTAAGAAAATTGTTGTGTACGATTTAGGCTATATCAATTTTTGGAAAAGTAGGCGGTGCCACGCCCCAAGGCTATATAAAATTTAAATTCTTCATAGCTCTGAACATATTTGGTCTAAATTAATGATTGTGTGTCCTTTGGTCAAGATTTATGTAGTTTTGGAAAAGTGGGCGGCGCCACGCCCACATTTTTTGTGTTTTGTTTGTACTTCAATAATGTCCAAAGTTTATGGTCGATCTCTTTTAAACTTTCAAGATTGGTTAAGAAAATTGTTGTGTACTATTCAGGCTATATGAATTTTTGGAAAAGTAGCCAGTGCCACGCCCCCAGGCTATATAAAATTTAAATTCTTCATAACTCTGAACATATTATGTCTAAACTAAAGATTTTTGGATATGTGTGTTCTTTAGTCAAGATAGATATAATTTGGGAAAAGTGGGCGGTCCCACGTCCACATTTTTTGTGTTTTGTTTGTACTTCAATAAAATCAAAGTTTATGGTCGATCTTCTCTAAATTTCCAGATTGGTTCAGAAGATTGTTGTGCCACGCCCCCAGGCTATATAAAATTTAAATCATCATAACTTTGAATATTTTTGGTCTAAACTAATGGTTTTTGGATATGTGTGTCCCTTGGTCAAGAATTATATAATTTGGGAAATGTGGGCCGTGCCACGCCCACATTTTTTGTATTCAGTGCTTTGTTTGTACTTCAGTAATGTCCAAAGTTTATGGTTGATCTGTTTTAAACTTTTCCAATACGTTAAAATCTTCGTTGGGTACGACATACATAGGCTACATTTGTAAATTCTTTGGAAAAGTGGGCAGTTCCAGGACCACAAGCTAAGTAATATTCCAATTCGTTATATCCCTGAATGTATTTGCTTTAGTGACATTTTAACGTTCTTAAATCTTAATCAAAGCACTTAATTTTTTTTGTTTGTTATTGCCGTTCATACATATTATAGGTAGATATAGGATATAATTAAATAAGTACTAACTATACATCTGCTCAGCAGCGCATAATGGGTTTTGTCATACCCATTGAGTTCAAATGATCTGTTTTTTGAGTTGGACATTCAAAAAATTTATTTGTTTATACCAAAGAAGTCACTGGGCAGGCAGAACAACGTCTGCCGGGTCTGCTAGTAACATCTAAAAATCAATTAGTTTGGCCTAGGGTGTTCATCACCATCTTTTATAGTTTTCAATAATTCTTCGGATTTTGTAAGAATTTAATTCAAGTACATTAGAACTGGAATATCCCCCCAAATCAATAAAATTCAATCCTCAGACTCGGACGGCTTGATTTTATACCGGCGCATAAATTCGTTCTACCAGGCACGCAGAAAAAATGCGTGCGCGGATGCTATTTGACAAAAATTTCTATTCGCCCCCTTGAGATTGAGACATGCCTTAGGTCGAATTACATATTCCGTGAATGGGTGAAATTGGTTCCATTCCATGGAATAAATCGAAATTAGGTAGGTAAGTTTGATAAAGTCGATAGAACTGATACCAATTATGCCCGTTCTTCAAATCCTTATACGAGTGGTTTCATAATCCATATAACTCTGTTGAATTTTAGCGGCCTAGCATGAATACTTCCAGAGATATGCAACATGAAAAATCCCATTTGTATGTCAGGTGCCCGCACCTTTTCCCCTATCCCTCTTAATTCATCGATGGGTTTCTGTTCTAAAGTTGGTTATGATCGGTCAATCCGTTTAGAACGCAACTTAACTTATGCATACATACACACATACAATATTTCAATCTTATACATTATATATCGACAGCCACACTGCAAAACCCTGTATGTTCAAAACCAAAAAGTTTTCAGGAGAGGGAAAAAACTGTGATAATTATAACGTATATATATGAGCGACGGCTATTACATTTCACCACTGGAAAGAAACGGGAAGTTGTAACCCGATTTTGACTAAATTTTAATGTGCGAAATATCACGATCTATGGGAAAGGCTCAGAACCTTATTTTTGGAAAAATAGTGACTTACGGGGTTTTGCAGTGTGGCTGTCGATATGTAGTAGAGGCAGACGTCCTGTCCAAAATTTGAGCTCACTGTCCCCCCTTTTACAACTCTCCTTCCAATCTTTCTTTGCCTTCACTCTATCTCCCCCCTTTTTCTCTTCATTACCCGCTTTCCTTTTACCCCGCCCCTCTTCCCCCCTTTTACAACTCTCCTTCCAATCTTTCTTTGCCTTCACTCTATCTCCCCCCTTTTTCTCTTCATTACCCGCTTTCCTTTTACCCCGCCCCTCTTCCTCTATATCCCATTCGTATTGGCCCCTGTTAATTTAGGCATAATTCTACCCACTTACCAAATTTGAAGCAAAACGCACAATGCATAAGATATTTTTGAATGGATCGGTTCCCTGGTCCACTTCCCGGAAGTAAGAAATTGTGAATCTAAACAATTCTCGAATACACCTTATTCATATTTCGTTATTTCTGAATTTAAGAAGTTAACTTCTTTCACGTGTACTGGCTACACGCGGTTTTTTACTTATATTTTTTTTAATTGTTTACTATTCATAAGCAGCCTAATATAGTGAGCATAATTTTGGTTTTGCAATGACACTGCAAAATTATATGTAGAGCTTTATGGCTGGTACTACATGCCCATCACTGTGCATAAAGTTCTCATTCACGGCAGCAAAATGGTATCTGAGGCTATATTGCCAATAGGTTTGTTTTAAATTTTTTTTTTTTAAATTTTATTTAATATTAACGTTTTTTTTTGCTACAGGAATGTTATCCGAAGAAGCGCAAGAAGCAATGAATAAGGAGTATAGAAACTGTAGGCTATTTCATTCTCGTAAAAATTCACGTATTTCTACGAATGAAGATGTAATGCACTATTTGCAAATATCATCAGATCCTTATATTAATTCATGTAGAATCAGAAACAACTTAAAAAAATTAGAATACCATGATGATGTAAAAAAATTATTGATTGAATGAAAAAAAAATATTAAAGGGAATCATGAAAGCTTATAAACGCCTTATAAAGCGTGTAAACGTATAAATTTATCAGGTGTGTAAAGGTGTGTACAAAACACTTTGTTTTTCTTTATGAGTTTCGACATAAAAGTTTTCGTTTTACACAAATTACGTATAAATTTATTTAGGGCGTTCATTTAACTGAACTGATAAATGTATAAATTTATATATCGCGTAAACTTAGATGGTTAAATGAAAACCCTTATTGTTTTTTTTTATTGCATTTCATTTTAAATGATATAAATTACAGTAATATCGAATTTGAAGGTTGTATTTAATATATTTTAGAAAATATGGCACTTTTTATGTTGAGGTAGTATGGGTGATGGGGTTAAAAGTGGGCCAAAGTTCAATTTTTATTTCAAATAATATTTGTAACTATATAACATTCAAGTATACCAAAATTGAAAGTTATAAATATCTAAAGTATTGCGAACAATACGGCATTTTGCAAATTTCGACTGTATGGCAGGTGGGCGTAAAAGTGGGCGAATTTTCCTAATTTTTTTTTCAAAAACTGGAATTGTCTCAAAAATAACCTGTGAAAAATTTAAGAGCTCTACAATGACTCCTTGTATTTATTGCCGGCGTTGTCCCACCGTGTGTCGTTATGCAAGTGGGGTGGCTCGTAGTGTTTGGGTTAACTTTTATAAGAGTTGCGATTCTTAGGAATAAGCAAAGCATGTTGATTGCTAAGCGCCACTAGATGGAGCCATTGGTTGATCGTTTCTAAGGCTGCCATGGTAGAGTGTTGAGTGGATTTGATTGTGGGTTTTACTTGAGTCCAGCATATATCCCTCCCCCCAGAAAAACTGAATAGATGACGCTTGAAGGCGAAAATCGAACGCTTTTTTTATAACAAAAGTTATAGGAGTTTCGCTTTCACAAGCGTAGTTTTGCAAAAATAGCCGTTCGAATATGGAATTTATTTGTATTTAACAAAATTACTGTTCTTTGTTTTTTTTTTTTAATAAAAGTTGATCCAGGTGTGCCGTCAAATGTCCATCAACTAATTGCCCGAATACGAAGAATGTGACAACCTCCTAATTTTTGCCACTAGTATTGTCCATTGATGGAACATAGTGAAAGAGGTTTCCTTTGGTTAAGCAAAGTTTACAAAAGCTAAATATGGAAATGCCTGGGGGGTTACTCTGTATCGCGATTCGAAAGACATTTTTTAGCATTTGCTGTCACGGCACTCTGTAACTCGGCATTTGCTACTGAAATTGACATTTTCGCAATTGAATTTTTCCTTTCGCATTCAATTTTACCCTTTCGCAGTCGCGGCACTCTGTATCGCGAAAGCAAATGTCAAATGCTTGACGAATGCTAATTTTTTTTGCTACAACAAAAAGCAGTAGCACCGCGAACAAATTTAAAGAAAATCAGCCGCACCGCCAAAATAGGTAAGTTTTCACAAACAAATATTTTAATTTAGCTATGTTTTATGTTTATTTATAACTTTAATGGTAATTTCCTTTGTTACAGCAAAAAGAAATCGCACCGCCATAAAATGTAAGTAGTTATTTAACAAAAATAATTAATTGTAATGATTACATTGTTAAAACCAAAATGAAGCACACGCAACCAAAACAATTTGAGCTCCTTGTCGAGTTCATGCAGGCGCATACCGACTTATCCAAGGGATTGCTTAAATCTTCCAGTGGAAGGAACACTGCTACAAATTTGTTGAAGAGGGCGACTTCGCAGCTTAATGGAGCTGGTCCGCCAATGCCCGACGTTACAGGTTGGAAAAAGGTAAGTTATATCAATTCGTAGCCGCTATTTTGGCGTATCAAACCGGTCCGTTTTTTGGCAAATGCTAAATGCTTTAAAAATGTAATCTAAAAAACATTGTTTGTTATAAAAAACCGCTGTTATATGCAAACCTCGGTAGCTATTTATGTGCACAGTTAATTAAATAAACATTTTTTAGGTAAGATCCACCTTAAGGCTAAAATGAGGCGGAATAAACAAAGCGTTTCCGGGACTGGTGGTGGTCCGGCTGCATATATACCGCTAACGAAACTGGAAGAGGATGTAAGTGCTTTATTGGGTGCTGAAAAATATATGACCGTTACCATCGGAAAATATTTGACTGCATATATCTGCTTAAAACTGTTTTTAATAACAAATTTATGATAATTTGTTTTACTAATCGGTTACATTAAAAATAATATAGGTATTATACTTTGTAACACTGAAAAATCCTTTCGCAGTGAAACTCTTTTTCTTGTAGTATAACAAGAACTGTAATAACTTATTTGTGTCTTATTGAGGGCTACACATTGACTTAATACAACAAATTTGGACCTTTCCAGAAGTAAAAATGCTAGTTCAATATGTAAATTCTTGAGACAGCAAAAAAAATACTTCGCTTTTTACGGACTTGATTTTTTAACTTTGTTAATGTTATTCAACAGTAGTTTAGAAGTAGAACCCATATTTTACTAGCATTTGCATAAAAATAAACTATGCAGATTTTGAAAAATTGGTTTCATATTGAGTGATTTTTTTAAATTTTAATGTAAAAATCCCATCACCAACTATAATAGAAAAATATTTACACAATTGTATAGTCTTTCCTTCGATATATTAATTACCACTTCTCAAATAAAACTCACAACATTTTTATATTTATATTTATGTTTGTTAAAATACACCAAAACGCAAAATATATACATATATACAGAAATTGATTGATATATCAGTTTTCGCCTTCAGAAATAGAGCTGACACCAAACGTACTTAGAGGGTAAGAGTAGCTTAATTGTGTGTGGGGAAAACGACTTTGATGCTTGCTTCTTTCTTCGGCGATGAACTGAAATACCGCTCAAAAAGGGGACCAAGCTTAGCAACAATCGGTGATACAAGCCGCGGTTGCATTCTTCACGGGAAAACATCCGGAAGTGCTTGTTGCGAGCCTCTTGAGCCTCCTCTGACAGCTGACCTGTTGGTAATAATGCACTGAAAAAAAAATCTACAGTAAACGGCCGTCAAATTCATAGTAAACCCTGTCATTTTTCGTCCAACAGTGGGTAATATAAATTTTGAAAGTGAGCCCCTATCATTCTTCGAATATACTATCATATTGACATGAATTACTGTAAATTTTAAAGTGGACTCATATCATTATGCAAAAATCACATGTTTTTACTGCCAATTTTACAGTAAGTACTGTAATATTTACAGTATTACCATCAATCGCTTGAAAGTGGTTTTGATATGTTACTTTCAATGTGCACTTTCAACTTTTTTATTTCAGTGTGAATTTTCAATTATAGCAGCGCCATGGACTAGTATCTTGTGCATTGTGGGTATCATCGGATGCCACGCGTAAAGCTGTATATATAATTTGGCGGTATCCAACGCATATTCGTCATATTTTGCAGAATCAATTTCATAGCCACTAGACATGGATTCCAATATTATTTTAAGCCTGTAAATTGAATTATAATCAACAGATAGGGTGTCATATGAAGGGTTTGACACACGCTTGTCTAAAGTTTATACAAAAATATTTGCATTTGGTTTTTAATTCTAAGCCAATTTTGCTAACCTTAGGTATTGCGAGGTCATCAGGCACTAGAAATTAACTCGTCAGTATCTCTACAATCAAATGCAAGTGGGGAATTCGACATCTTTGAATGAAAAATTAGATTCCTTAGAAAATAATCTGCTGTCTTCTCATACTTATTCAGCTGAAAATATGCAAATATTTAAGAAGAACTTATCTTATTATAAAGCAAAGCTTAAGGAAAAGTGGATTAAAGCCAGAAGACAGGAAGATGCTTTTCTAAAAGCTAACCAGCCTTGGTTAAATGGAACAATCGAAATTCCAAATGAGTCACATTTTACCCCGGTCGTCCATCGAAATCATTCGAAGAGTCAAGTGAGCGAAGTAAACGTAGGAAAACGGAAGAAGTCCGTTCCATGGTAGAAGATGCAGTTATTATTCATGCTGCGCAATCCACTCTAATAGCAAAAGGGCAGAGGGACGCTTCGCGAATTCTGAAAGAAATCGCAGAATACCATCACGCGCAGCAAAATACAAAAGTGCATACAAAGAATCAACAAGCCCGGGTAGAGGTAATATATTGACACCACATGCAGCCTTAGCTATGTTTGTAGAAGCAGACTTAACAAGAGAGCAATATGCAATAATTCGTAATACAAATCCGTATTTTTATCCCTGTAACGATCGCGTATTAGAAGCTAAAAAAAAATGTTACCAAACGCAAATACGGGTAACTAGTTCTTAAGCAAAAACTGACTTGCAAAGCCTCATCGATAAGACAATTGTGCGCTTATCAATGTACTTAGAGGAGGTACTCCTCACTCTTAGCGAGGACGAAAGACAATCTCTTACCATAATATGCAAGTGGGGGTGCGATGGTTAATTCTGGTCCGGATGCCAATATTTTTCTTAGCTCTTTTGTGCCGCTACAAATCACCTGTGGAAACGAAAACAGAAAAATTGTTTGGCAGAACCCTTCTCCGTCATCTCCTAGATTTTGTAGACCGATTAGATTTAGGTTTATCAAAGAAAGAAGAAATCAATTTTGTTGAATCCTCAGTAAAAAACTTAGTTGCTTCTGAAATAGAGATGCAAGGAAATAAATTGGTTTTCCGGCATATTTTTAAGATGACGATGATTGATGGTAAGGTTTGCAATGCTGCCACCGATACAAAATCCACTAGCCAATGTTATTTATGTAAAGCGACATCGAAAAACTTTAACAATCTAGATAAAAAGTATAAAGTTACCCTAGATTCCCTTGACTTTGGACTGTCTGTCCTGCATGCTAGAATAAGATTATTTGAAAGTACATATGTCTGCATTTGGCTTACAAATTGCAAGTGAAAAAGTATAGAGCAAAGAGAACAGCTGAGGAAGAATTGATGGAAAAAACCACAAAAGAAACTATTCAAAAAAGATTTCGGGATGAGTTAGGTTTCTTATAGACATGTCCAAAGCAAATTATGGCAATTCAATTTACAGGCTTAAAATAATATTGGAATCCATATCTAGTGGCTATGAAATTGATTCTGCAAAATATGACGAATATGCGCTGGATACCGCCAAATTATATATACAGCTTTACGCGTGGAATCCGATGATACCCACAATACACAAGATACTAGTCCATGGCGCTGCTATAATTGAAAATTCATTATTACCAATAGGTCAGCTGTCAGAGGAGGCTCAAGAGGCTCGCAACAAGCACTTCAGGATGTACCGAGAAAATTATGCACGGAAGTTTTCCCGTGAAGAATGCAACCGCGACATGTATCACCGATTGTTGCTAAGCCTGGACCCCTTTTTGAGCGGTATTTCAGTTCATCGCCGAAGAAAGAAACAAGCATCAAAGTCGTTTTCCCCACACATAATTATGCTGCTCTTACCCTCTAAGTACGTGGCCAAAGATGTAACAGAACACTCTTTTGGTGTCAGCTCTATTTCTGAAGGCGAAAACTGATATATCAATCAATTTTGGTATATATGTATATATTTTGCGTTTCGGTGTATTTTAACAAACATAAATATAAATATAAAAATGTTGTGAGTTTTATTTGAGAAGTGGTAATTAATATATCGAAGGTAAGACTATACAATTGTGTAAATATTTTTCTATTCTAGTTGGTGATGGGATTTATACATTAAAATTTAAAAAAATCACTCAATATGAAACCAATTTTTCAAAATCGGCTTAGTTTATTTTTATGCAAATGCTAGTAAAATATGGGTTCTACTTGTATATAAACTCCTGTTGAATAACATTAACAAAGTTAAAAAATCAAGTCCGTAAAAAGCGAAGAATTTTTTTTTTTGCTGTCTCAAGAATTTACATATTGAACTAGCATTTTTATACCCAGCGTACTAGTACTAGTACAAGGGTATATTAATTTTGTCCACATAACGGTACTATGTAACGGCGCAAAAGAAAAGAGGAATTGATTAAGGCATGTCTGTCCGTCTGTCCGTCCGTGTACACGATAACTTGAGTAAAAATTGAGATATTTGCATGAAATTTTGCATGCAGGTTACTTTCTGGCCAAGGTAGGTTGCTATTGAAAATGGGCGAAATCGGATGATAACCACGCCCCCTATTTCGATATCGAAAATTTCGCAAAACGTATAAAACGGGTTAATTCCATATCAGAAGCAGCTACAATGATAAAATTTGCAATATGTATTGATTTATATGTTCTAAGGCGGATTTTATCAAATTTTTTGAAAAGGGGCGTGGCAACGCCCACATATATTTGAAGAAATTTTAAAATTTTGACTCTTAATAACTTGAGAACTATTTATGCTAGTATAACGAAATTTTGTAGAGGGCATACTAGTGTTGTGTTAAATTCAGATATAGAAAATAAACGAAATCGCTTGTCGACCACGCCTACTTTTTTATAAAAGTTATATTGAAAGGAGGTGGAAATATTGAAAAGTCCATATCTAATTAACTGATGCCGCTATAATAATATAATTTGGTACATACATCAATTCTCACATTCTTAACATTATTTTTGCAAAATTTTGGAAAGTGGGCGTGGCACCGCCCACTTGTGAGTCAGGCAATTTTCAAATTCGACTGCTAATAACTTCAGAACGGTGTGAGATAGGTTTACGAAACTAGGTACCAGGCATTTTATGTTTATGTAGAGTACTACCACAGAAAATAAGAAAAATCGGTGAACGACCACGCCCCTTTTTGGACTAAAGTTCTCTAAACGAGAGTTAGGAAACCGGAATATGCAATATCTGTTTAACTGATAAAGATATAATGCTAAAATTTAGTACACTAATTCACCTGATGATGTTATTAGTGATGTTTAAAGGTTTTTTGGCAATATTTTGGAAAATGGGCGTGGCACCGTCCACAAGTGAAAAAACAAAATATCAACATTTCACTATTAACAAGGCACTGTGAAAGTATCATAGGTATCTGCAATGGAAACTGATCTTCAAATAGAGGACAAACAACATAATAAAATCCGTGGGCGTCCCACCACCCACTTTTTTAAAATTAGGTAAATATTGATTAATGGACACATATGTATATCCGTATATCAAAAAATTTCACAAAATACGTTAAAAGTTATGGGCATGGCACGCCTTCTTTTCCAAAGTTATATATAGGACATAGTATTTATAACCCTTGTAAAGATCGATTCAGTACTTTTGGCTCATGTAAGCGGTTAAAGCTTTATAAGCAAGGAGCGTGGCCGCGCCCACCAAATTCGCTATTGTTTAGGCTCGGAATAGATTGGTTTTTAAAATGGGCTAAATCGGATGAAAACTAACGCTGGGTATTTAATGTTCGGTTCACCCGAACTTAGACTTCCTTACTTGTTACTTCTGGAAAGGTCCAAATTTGTTGTATTAAGTCAATGTGTAGCCCTCAATAAGACACAAATAAGTTATTACAGTTCTTGTTATACTACAAGAAAAAGAGTTTCACTGCGAAAGGATTTTTCAGTGTTACAAAGTGTAATACCTATATTATTTTTAATGAAACCGATTAGTAAAACAAATTATTATAAATTTGTCCCAGCAGAATTGAAACCAAGCCAATTAAATGAAATAAAATAAAGTGAAGGCAAAATAATATTTATATTTACTTCAAAATTCTGATTAAATATTTATTAAAAACAAGTCGAATTCAAAATCTCTCGAAACAATTATTTAAAACTATATAATAAAAACTAAAAACAATTACAAAAAAAAATTCATCTGAATAATACATGAGAGTTTAGACTCGTGTGACTCCTGGGACACATTTCAAAATAGTCTAGAAACCATAGTGTAACCCTTTTAACTCAAAAAATGTATTCAGGCGGTCAACAGCCTCTTTATACTACTGTCAGAAATATCTGGTTTCGTAGGGTCATTCCTAAGGTTACCAGACCAATTTGTATGCCTTTTCGTGTGACTCCTGGGACACCCCAAAGAAAGAATTTAATGAAGGTATACACAAAAATTACATACCTTGTTTTATTTTATGTTATGCAATTATTTTAATTTTTCTCTGCTTTACTTGAATGACTAGCAAATTTTTTTCTATAAATGAAAATATAGCTCATGCAGCAATGCAAACATGACCAAAATTTTCCGCAAAATAGTAAGATGTGAAGTCAAAGTTATAAGGACAAAAATTTTGGGTTTTTACATATTTTTCTATGTGTATTTCTGTTACCATATTAGGAAAATACCTATACACATTTAGTTACAGATAACTGAATAAATAGGAATGATTAGTAGCATTTAAAATTTTATGTCGTTTTCCTCTTTTGGCTGGAAAGTCCCCAATATCAAATGCCTTGGGAGGTGTCTCCGTTATTGTCATTGGTTCTTTGATATGTTTATTAATTTTATTTTTCTTGCAGTGGATGCAGTTCTTTATATATTTTCGTATGCCATTTTTCATATTCAGCCAACTATATTTCTGCTTGATTTTATCTGCCATGCGATTTATTCCTGGGTGGCCACCACTAATAGGATCGTCATGATATTTGTGCAGAATTTCTTTAATTTTCCCGGGACTTGTCACACGTATAACCTCTGGGGTTAGAGCGATTTTTAATTTTTTGAGAACTTTGTTACCCATTTCTATAAATTTGCCTACTGCAGTATAATTCTTTTTAAACAATTGGTCCCCTAAGGACAACTGTACTTGTACAAGTCCTAAATTGCCGGCTTCTCTTTCGAGCCTGGTAAAGAATTGTCCTAAGTCAATGTTATCCTCAACAATTAGGTTGCTTGAATCAAAATTGCTACAAATTTTCTTTCCTTTTTTGAAATAAAATTTCGGAGGATTGAAGTTCGACATGTCTTTTTACTTCAAATTTATTTAGCGCATCGTAAATTTTTGGGTTCTATTTGTACTTTCTTTAATTTCAGTTTTATTACTGATCTTTTTAGCTGCTGTTCTTGTTGTTATTTTAAATATTTTATTTGGTTTTACTGACATATCTTTTAAATTTGTAATTGTTATCCGGCATAATGCTATATGATTTTCTTTACCAGCTATATACTCCACCTCAAAATGGTACTATTCTAAATCTAATCTTACTCGTGTCAGCTTAGACGAAGGACTTTTCATTGCAAATAAGTATGTTAATGGGCGATGGTCGGTTTTTACTAAGAATTTTCTACCATAAACGTATGGTCTGAAGAAGGTTATGTCCCAATGGATTGCTGCCATTTTTTTTCACTTGGTTCTTTATTTATTTCACCTTTTGTGAATGATCTGGACGCGTAGGCAATTGGTAACTGTTTGCCATCATGTTCTTGGCTAAGGACTGATCCACAAGCATACCCTCCAGCATCTGTTGTTATGCAAAATTCTTTATCGAAATCTGAGTATTGCAAGAGTGTTGGGCTAATTAATGCTTCTTTCAAATAGACAAAAGCTTTTTGACATTCTTCTGTCCATTCGAAGGTAACATTCTTTCTGCAAAGTCTAGCTAACTTTCTTGAATGTTCTGCAAAATTCGGTACAAATCTTCTGTAATAATTACAGAAGGCTACGAATCTTTTAACTTCATCCGCTGTTTTTGGTGTTGGGTAATTTTGAACTGTTTCAAATTTGCTTGGGTCGGGTAATATTCCCTTGTTTGTGCATTTATGTCCTAAAAAAGTTACTTCATGCCATTTTAAAAATTTAATAGTAAAAAAAAATTTAATTAAAATTTATCTTTTTATAAATATGTATTTTTAATCCATGAGGAATATTTTTCGAAATAGCTCGATTCAAATTTACTCAACTTAATGTTATTTTTTTTTTTTTTTTTTTTTTTTTAATCTTCCTGAGACAAAATCTTCTGTATTATTATTAATTTTTATTTTTTGAGAAAATTATAATCTTTGTTGTTTTTTTTTTGTTTTTGTTGGTCCCTAGGCATATTTAAATGCCATTGGTTTAGCGGCCGTGAGGCGTGCTCAAATCATTCTAGATTACATACATACTTAAAAATAATTACTGCTCCAGTTTGCTGGCAGTCACTCTTCTTCCAGGAGGTATGGTGGTTTGCTGCCACTCTCGTCTTCCAGGAGGTATTCTATTCCACCCTTTTTATGCTTTTTGCCAGTCTCGTCTTCCAGGAGGTATTCTATTCCACCCTTTTTATGCTTTTTGTGCCATGTAAGATGGAATCCTTATGTTCTTGTTGTCAATTTATTTTATATGGTTACTCTTGTTGCTGTTGTTGTTGTTATTAAGTTTTATATTAATGACGGCTCCTACAACTTTAGGAAATCATGTTGCGTATCTTTTTGTCCAAAGTCGTGCTCATCTCGATTCTGCAAATATTGTGTAGTGCGAATATTGTGTGCTGCCAATCAATGGATCCGCAGGATTGCAATCAGGAAACCTTTCACCAGTTGGTTTTTTAGCGCTTTTGCTTTTCAGCAAATTTTCGTTTTTTGTTACCAAACTGGCAGGATCGCCATGTAGGAGGAATGTAACGCTGAAGTATAGCGTATGAATCCAATTGAATTCTTTATTGAATTGCTTTCTCTTTTATACAAAATCTTACACTAATACTTACAAATTATTTACAAACTAAAATACTAATACATACAAACTTAAATTCATAATTTTAAAATATGCTAAGTCAACATATGACTCCAATAAAAATATAAATATGTCAGTCGCATTGACAAACTGACAAACTGGCCATTGCGACTGTCTTTGGCAGTGTCTTTGACCGTTCGCACAAGTGTAACAAGATCCTCGTTATGTGCGGCATGTGCAGTATTTGTATAAACTCCCGCTGAGTTCAATGTAACGAATTGGGTAGAATGTGGTTTGTGTATATTCGTATTTGTTTATACATTATTTATGTGCACATGACAATTAAAGTAAAAAGGGCGATGTGTTTATGTAATGCTACAATGGTATTATAACTTTGGTCCAATCTTTGTAAGTATGAGAAGAAGAAGAGATATACCCACCATTAAGTATACCGAAATGGTCAGGGCGACGAGCTGAGTTGATTTAGCCATGTCCGTCTGTCCGTCTGTCTGTTTGAACGCAAACTAGTCCCTCAATTTTATAGATATCTCGATGAAATTTGGTATGTAGCCGCCATTTTGTATTATATTAATCATTTGTCGGAACCAGTTAGATCGGATTAATACAACGCATAGCTCCATACAATCGATTGTTCCGATAAATGGGTTTTGGCCTATAGCTCCCATATATTCGATAGTTTCGATAAATTTTGCAGCTAAGAAGCTAGGAACGTAAAATTTTGCAAAGTTGGTACTTATTATAAATGTGATGTGTGTAATGAAAATCATACAGATCGGAGTAACATAACATATAGCTTCCATATAACCGATTGCTCCGATAAATGTGGTTTGGCCATGTAGGACACTTAAAAGAGATATGCGTATTCATGAAAGGTATAAAGCCTTCGGCACAGCCGAAGACAGCCCTTTCCTTACTTGTTTATAAATCAAGTAATATCACCAGTTTTCAATTTGCATTTAAATAAAGTAAATCGCTCCCACGACAGTCGGGCAGTACCGCAAGGGAGTACCGGAGCGTACCGGATTCATATCCGGCCAAGGACTGTTATTTCGACAACACTCCCCAAAACCTTCTGGGAGTGGTTTTGTTGTTAAAACAACAACAACGTAAGGAAAATACAGACTTTAATTATTACAAAAGTGAAAAAGCGAAAAAAAAATCTATTAAAAAAGTGTGCATTTGCGTAGTTTTTGTGAACACCATGGTAAGGGCGCGATAAAATTTCATGAGCGTCACGCTAACTTTTTTAAAAGTGAACATATTAAATGTAAAAATTGAAGATGACAATCATTGTTTACATGGTTTCAACTCATTTTTTTATAATTTGTGAGTTTGGGAAATAAATTGCCTACGGAAAAAAACCAAAATGAGCAAACATTTCATGAGCATCACTTTTTATACATATTGCTTCATAGCTTAAAATGATTAATTTTGATTTTATTTTTTAATTTTCAAGAGTAAAACAACAAAATTAACAGCTGCTGAAAGAGCACGGAAATATCGAGAGAAAAAAAAGCTCGATAAATCGCGTATGTGTATAAGTTTCTTCAAGAATTACTTCCTTTTTTCCATTTTTGTTAAAGTAATCAAAGAATATGTACATTAGTGCGGATCGGTTCCCACAAAAAAAAAAGTTTTTCCAGTCCACCCCTAGGATTAAAGATATTTTGAAGGCGATCCCAAATTTTTTTTTTTTTTTTTGCCACGCCTTCCTGATGGGCTATTTACTTTTTTTGACACAACGTCGCCATTTTACAATTCTTACCTTAATCATTTTTTATTCCGAGTTCAAGTTCTAGTAGTGACTGTCGGTATCTCGTTTCACATCATACCTAAATTCCAATTTTTTTTTTAGTCTGTCGAAAAGGCCTTTAAATTCTGTGAAATTTTTCTTGAAAATGATTAAGGTAAGAATTGTGGCGGCTTCCAAGCCATGAACAGAGGTGTACGGCTCATTAAAATCGGACTTAAAATGGCGACGTTGTGTCAAAAAAAGTAAATAGCCCATCAGGAAGGCGTGGCAAAAAAAAAAAAAAAAAAATTTGGGATCGCCTTCAAAATATCTTTAATCCTAGGGGTGGACTGGAAACACATTTTTCGTCGATCCACCTTAATGTACATGTTTAGGTTTGTATGAAAATTTTTGTTTTTTGAAGAATTTTCGTTTTTTTTATTATTTATTTTTTGTAAAAAATTAACTTCTTTTCGTTTAACTTTAAATTTGGCATTATTTCTTGTTTACGTGCAACAAAATCTCTTGATCGTCACAAAATATCTTGAGCGTCACACTTACTTTTTTTTTCCTTAAAACGCTTGTAATTGCAGTTTTTTTAAATACATTGTTACAAGCCTATTACTTTGCAAGTAAACCCATAGTTCAAGTCTTTTTTTAACAAAAATTTACATATTTTCATCTTGATCGTCACAAAATATCTTGAGCATCACACTTAGTTTTTTTCCTTAAAACGCTTATAATTGAATTTTTTTTTAAATACATTGTTACAAGCCTATTACTTTGCAGGTAACCCCTTAGTTCAATTCTTTTTTTGACAAAAGTTTACATATTTTCATCTTAAAATTTGTAAATAACTAGTCACTTAAAAAAAAAAAAATCAAGGTGAATCGTGCTTGTGTTTATAATCGAAAAGGTGATTTTCGCAAAAGTCAATCTTGAAAAACAAAAGAACATCGTAGTAAACTTGAATTTATAATATTTTTGCATTTTCAGCGATTTTTTAAACATATTTGGTGTGTGACGCTCAAGATAGAAATCACAGAAAACTTAAAAAAAAAAAACAAAAAATATTGATTTTTTTGAGAGCCTAAAGGTACCACAGAATTCTTCATCAATTTCTGCATTTCTTTGAAATTGACCCATATGGAAACATTTTTCTTAGTTCAATAATATTATTACATACTAGCTGACCCAGCACACTTCGTTCTGCCCAAAATAGACATTATTATTAAGTTCATTTAAAAAAAAAAAAAATATATCCAACTGAATGATAAACTACATATTTATGTATCTATTTTAATGTAAGTTGATATTCGCCGACACACTAAGGCCCGTTTTCATAAAAACCGGTTAAATTATTCCTAATCGGCGATTCCTTAATCTCTGATTTTCTGAATCAACAGTTTGGTTTTCACCAAAGCCTGGTAAAGTTATCGCCGATTAGACCCATCATTGTGAATAAATTAGTAAAAAATTGCATTGTGAATAGGCAAAACAGCTTTCGTTTTGTTTACGTTTTCACAGAAACTAAATTGGCTGAATTAATTTTATAGAAAACTGTTCAATGCCTAATATTTATCGTATTTTGCTGAGGTTTGTGCCAAAAGCCGCGTCTAGATCTCGGCATAAAGAATGCGGAAATTACAAATTGTATGTCTGTAAAAAGTTATCGCCAAATTTTGCCCTAAATTGGTCCAAAATAGGGGATCTGTCCCATGGTATTTATGTGCAAAGTATCCCTATCAGCAACATTTAATGCAAATTAGGCATTGAACTGTCTTCTAGAAGGGCACCAACTTTCAAAACACTAACAAAACAGCACAAAGTTTCCCAATTAAAATTCTTTCTGTGGGAATATAAACAAATGTTGATTGTGTCCAGAACTGATAAATGGAAATTTTTGCTTAATCGGCTATCCATCGCCGGTAAAGTTTATCAGCCGTTAACCGGACGATTGGTGCTAATCGGCCTTGATGAAAACGTATTTTAGACAAATCAGGATTAAATTCGGATTAAGCACTAACCGGCTTTTATGAAAGCGGACCTAAATATATACAAAAATTACCACTTTTAGAGCGCGCTCAGAGAGCGCGAAGTTTTTTATCTAGGTGCTAAGCAACCTACTAGTGTAAGTACAGAAATGGAAGCAACGTTGTTATTTCTTCGAAAGAAGGTTGCCATAGCGCCAAAATACATTAGAATGTTAGCTGTAAGCAAAATTGTACCAAAAGCGACAGCGTAGTACTTCAGTACTTTCTTGAGCCAAATTGTATCGAAAAATGCAATTGCATCGAAAAACCCAACCCTGAGCTGACAGGACCCAGAGAGATGTGATTGATAACATCCGCAAGTGGATACATGGAGAGTGGTGATCATAGCTGATGTTTAAATGTTCCGGCAAATTACAATTTCGGAAAAAGATCAAGCGTATCACCGAATGTTGAGGCGGGATTCAAATAAAATGGAGGAATACGAGTTGACGACATTGACTTATAGTACCGCGTCAATACCATATTTAGCAGTGCGCACATTATACCGATGATCTCATGACAGGTGGAGATTCGGTTACTCAATGTATTATGATCCAAAAAGAAATCAGCAAACTCTTCAATTATATGGATTTCATTTGATTTGAGGAAATTTCTTGGAAATTGCGACAATAGTACTAAAAAATAGTACAAAATCTTCTGTATTATTATTAATTTTTATTTTTTGAGAAAACTATAATCTTTGTTGTTTTTTTTTGTTTTTGTTGGTCCCTAGGCATATTTAAATGCCAATGGTTTAGCGGCGGTGAGGCGTGCTCAAATCATTCTAGATTACATACATACTTAAAAATAATTACTGCTCCAGTTTGTAATGGTTACGTATGCTGCCACCCACTCTTCTTCCAGGAGGTATGGTGGTTTGTAATGGTTACGTTTGCTGCCACTCTCGTCTTCCAGGAGGTATTCTATTCCACCCTTTTTATGCTTTTTGCCAGTCTCGTCTTCCAGGAGGTATTCTATTCCACCCTTTTTATACTTTTTGTGCCATGTAAGATGCAATCCTTATGTTCTTGTTGTCAATTTATTTTATATGGTTACTCTTGTTGCTGTTGTTGTTGTTATTAAGTTTTATATTAATGACGGCTCCTACAACTTTAGGAAATCATGTTGCGTATCTTTTTGTCCAAAGTCGTGCTCATCTCGATTCTGCAAATATTGTGTGCTGCCAATCAATGGATCCGCAGGATTGCAATCAGGAAACCCTTCACCAGTTGGTTTTTTAGCGCTTTTGCTTTTCAGCAAATTTTTGCCCTTTGTTACCAAACTGGCAGGATCGCCATGTAGGAGGAATGTATCGCTGAAGTATAGCATATGAATCCAATTGAATTCTTTATTGAATTGCTTTCTCTTTTATACAAAATCTTACACTAATACTTACAAATTATTTACAAACTAAAATACTAATACATACAAACTTAAATTCATAATTTTAAAATATGCTAAGTCAACATATGACTCCAATAAAAATATAAATATGTCAGTCGCATTGACAAACTGACAAACTGGCCATTGCGACTGTCTTTGGCAGTGTCTTTGACCGTTCGCACAAGTGTAACAAGATCCCCGTTATGTGCGGCATGTGCAGTATTTGTATAAACTCCGCTGAGTTCAATGTAACTAATTGGGTAGAATGTTGTTTGTGTATATTCGTATTTGTTTATACATTATTTATGTGCACATGACAATTAAAGTAAAAAGGGCGATGTGTTTATGTAATGGTATTATAACTTTGGTCCGATGTTTGTAAGTATGAGAAGAAGAAGAGATATACCCACCATTAAGTATACCGAAATGGTCAGGGCGACGAGCTGAGTTGATTTAGCCATGTCCGTCTGTCTGTTTGAACGCAAACTAGTCCCTCAATTTTATAGATATCTCGATGAAATTTGGTATGTAGCGATTAACCGATTGCTCCGATAAATTTGGCTCCCATAAAACCGATTGCTCCGATAAATGTGGTTTGGCCATGTAGGACACTTACTTGTTTATAAATCAAGTAATATCACCAGTTTTCAATTTGCATTTAAATAAAGTAAAGTAAAGCAGCAATGCAAACATGACCAAACTTTTTCCGCAAAATAGTAAGATGTGAAGTCAAAGTTATAAGGACAAAAATTTTGGGTTTTTACATATTTTTCTATATGTATTTCTGTTACCATATTAGGAAAATATACACATTTAGTTACAGATAACTGAATAAATAGGAATGATTAGTAGCATTTAAAATTTTATGTCGTTTTCCTCTTCCAAATAGACAAAAGCTTTTTGACATTTTTCTGTCCATTCGAAGGTAACATTCTTTCTGCAAAGTCTAGTTAACTTTCTTGAATGTTCTGCAAAATTCGGTACAAATCTTCTGTAATAATTACAGAAGGCTACGAATCTTTTAACTTCATCCGCTGTTTTTGGTGTTGGGTAATTTTGAACTGTTTCAAATTTGCTTGGGTCGGGTAATATTCCCTTGTTTGTGCATTTATGTCCTAAAAAAGTTACTTCATGCCATTTTAAAAATTTAATAGTAAAAAAAAATTTAATTAAAATTTATCTTTTTATAAATATGTATTTTTAATCCATGAGGAATATTTTTCGACATAGCTCGATTCAAATTTACTCAACTTAATGTTATTTTTTTTATTTTATTTTTTTTTTTTAATCTTCCTGAGACAAAATCTTCTGTATTATTATTAATTTTTATTTTTTGAGAAAATTATAATCTTTGTTGTTTTTTTTTTTGTTTCTGTTGGTCCCTAGGCATATTTAAATGCCAATGGTTTAGCGGCCGTGAGGCGTGCTCAAATCATTCTAGATTACATACATACTTAAAAATAATTACTGCTCCAGTTTGCTGCCAGTCACTCTTCTTCCAGGAGGTATGGTGGTTTGCTGCCACTCTCGTCTTCCAGGAGGTATTCTATTCCACCCTTTTTATGCTTTTTGTCAGTCTCGTCTTCCAGGAGGTATTCTATTCCACCCTTTTTATGCTTTTTGTGCCATGTAAGATGGAATCCTTATGTTCTTGTTGTCAATTTATTTTATATGGTTACTCTTGTTGCTGTTGTTGTTGTTATTAAGTTTTATATTAATGACGGCTCCTACAACTTTAGGAAATCATGTTGCGTATCTTTTTGTCCAAAGTCGTGCTCATCTCGATTCTGCAAATATTGTGTAGTGCGAATATTGTGTGCTGCCAATCAATGGATCCGCAGGATTGCAATCAGGAAACCTTTCACCAGTTGGTTTTTTAGCGCTTTTGCTTTTCAGCAAATTTTCGTTTTTTGTTACCAAACTGGCAGGATCGCCATGTAGGAGGAATGTAACGCTGAAGTATAGCGTATGAATCCAATTGAATTCTTTATTGAATTGCTTTCTCTTTTATACAAAATCTCACACTAATACTTACAAATTATTTACAAACTAAAATACTAATACATACAAACTTAAATTCATAATTTTAAAATATGCTAAGTCAACATATGACTCCAATAAAAATATAAATATGTCAGTCGCATTGACAAACTGACAAACTGGCCATTGCGACTGTCTTTGGCAGTGTCTTTGACCGTTCGCACAAGTGTAACAAGATCCCCGTTATGTGCGGCATGTGCAGTATTTGTATAAACTCCGCTGAGTTCAATGTAACTAATTGGGTAGAATGTTGTTTGTGTATATTCGTATTTGTTTATACATTATCTATGTGCACATGACAATTAAAGTAAAAAGGGCGATGTGTTTATGTAATGCTACAATGGTATTATAACTTTGGTCCGATCTTTGTAAGTATGAGAAGAAGAAGAGATATACCCACCATTAAGTATACCGAAATGGTCAGGGCGACGAGCTGAGTTGATTTAGCCATGTCCGTCTGTCTGTTTGAACGCAAACTAGTCCCTCAATTTTATAGATATCTCGATGAAATTTGGTATGTAGCCGCCATTTTGTATTATATTAATCATTTGTCGGAACCAGTTAGATCGGATTAATACAACGCATAGCTCCATACAATCGATTGTTCCGATAAATGGGTTTTGGCCTATAGCTCCCATATATTCGATAGTTTCGATAAATTTTGCAGCTAAGAAGCTAGGAACGTAAAATTTTGCAAAGTTGGTACTTATTATAAATGTGATGTGTGTAATGAAAATCATACAGATCGGAGTAACATAACATATAGCTTCCATATAACCGATTGCTCCGATAAATGTGGCTTCCATATAACCGATTGCTCCGATAAATGTGGTTTGGCCATGTAGGACACTTAAAAGAGATATGCGTATTCATGAAAGGTATAAAGCCTTCGGCACAGCCGAAGACAGCCCTTTCCTTACTTGTTTATAAATCAAGTAATATCACCAGTTTTCAATTTGCATTTAAATAAAGTAAATAACGTAAGGTAATGATGTGCAACTTGATGGTTGATCTACGGATATGATGCCTCTCACCTTTCATTACCCATCTTCCCTTTCCTTTCGGAAGGAGGGATGACATGACCTAGCAGGTTGCACTGGTCATACCAAATCGCTCCCACGACAGTCGGGCAGTACCGCAAGGGAGTACCGGAGCGTACCGGATTCATATCCGGCCAAGGACTGTTATTTCGACAACACTCCCCAAAACCTTCTTGGAGTGGTTTTGTTGTTAAAACAACAACAACGTAAGGAAAATACAAACTTTAATTATTACAAAAGTGAAAAAGCGAAAAAAAAATCTATTAAAAAAGTGTGCATTTGCGTAGTTTTTGTGAACACCATGGTAAGGGCGCGATAAAATTTCATGAGCGTCACGCTAACTTTTTTAAAAGTGAACATATTAAATGTAAAAATTGAAGATGACAATCATTGTTTACATGGTTTCAACTCATTTTTTTATAATTTGTGAGTTTGGGAAATAAATTGCCTACGGAAAAAAACCAAAATGAGCAGACATTTCATGAGCATCACTTTTTATACATATTGCTTCATAGCTTAAAATGATTAATTTTGATTTTATTTTTTAATTTTCAAGAGTAAAACAACAAAATTAACAGCTGCTGAAAGAGCACGGAAATATCGAGAGAAAAAAAAAGCTCGATAAATCGCGTATGTGTATAAGTTTCTTCAAGAATTACTTCCTTTTTTCCATTTTTGTTAAAGTAATCAAAGAATATGTACATTAGTGCGGATCGGTTCCCACAAAAAAAAAAGTTTTTCCAGTCCACCCCTAGGATTAAAGATATTTTGAAGGCGATCCCAAATTTTTTTTTTTTTTTTTTTTGCCACGCCTTCCTGATGGGCTATTTACTTTTTTTGACACAACGTCGCCATTTTACAATTCTTACCTTAATCATTTTTTATTCCGAGTTCAAGTTCTAGTAGTGACTGTCGGTATCTCGTTTCACATCATACCTAAATTCCAATTTTTTTTTTAGTCTGTCGAAAAGGCCTTTAAATTCTGTGAAATTTTTCTTGAAAATGATTAAGGTAAGAATTGTGGCGGCTTCCAAGCCATGAACAGAGGTGTACGGCTCATTAAAATCGGACTTAAAATGGCGACGTTGTGTCAAAAAAAGTAAATAGCCCATCAGGAAGGCGTGGCAAAAAAAAAAAAAAAAAAAATTTGGGATCGCCTTCAAAATATCTTTAATCCTAGGGGTGGACTGGAAACACATTTTTCGTCGATCCACCTTAATGTACATGTTTAGGTTTGTATGAAAATTTTTGTTTTTTGAAGAATTTTCGTTTTTTTTTTTATTTATTTTTTGTAAAAAATTAACTTCTTTTCGTTTAACTTTAAATTTGGCATTATTTCTTGTTTACGTGCAACAAAATCTCTTGATCGTCACAAAATATCTTGAGCGTCACACTTACTTTTTTTTTCCTTAAAACGCTTGTAATTGCAGTTTTTTTAAATACATTGTTACAAGCCTATTACTTTGCAAGTAAACCCTTAGTTCAAGTCTTTTTTTAACAAAAATTTACATATTTTCATCTTGATCGTCACAAAATATCTTGAGCATCACACTTAGTTTTTTTCCTTAAAACGCTTATAATTGAATTTTTTTTTAAATACATTGTTACAAGCCTATTACTTTGCAGGTAACCCCTTAGTTCAATTCTTTTTTTGACAAAAGTTTACATATTTTCATCTTAAAATTTGTAAATAACTAGTCACTTTAAAAAAAAAAAATCAAGGTGAATCGTGCTTGTGTTTATAATCGAAAAGGTGATTTTCGCAAAAGTCAATCTTGAAAAACAAAAGAACATCGTAGTAAACTTGAATTTATAATATTTTTGCATTTTCAGCGATTTTTTAAACATATTTGGTGTGTGACGCTCAAGATAGAAATCACAGAAAACTTAAAAAAAAAAACAAAAAATATTGATTTTTTTGAGAGCCTAAAGGTACCACAGAATTCTTCATCAATTTCTGCATTTTTTTGAAACTGACCCATATGGAAACATTTTTCTTAGTTCAATAATATTATTACATACTAGCTGACCCAGCACACTTCGTTCTGCCCAAAATAGACATTATTATTAAGTTCATTTAAAAAAAAAAAATATATCCAACTGAATGATAAACTACATATGTATCTATTCTAATGTAAGTTGATATTCGCCGACACACTAAGGCCCGTTTTCATAAAAACCGGTTAAATTATTCCTAATCGGCGATTCCTTAATCTCTGATTTTCTGAATCAACAGTTTGGTTTTCACCAAAGCCTGGTAAAGTTATCGCCGATTAGACCCATCATTGTGAATAAATTAGTAAAAAATTGCATTGTGAATAGGCAAAACAGCTTTCGTTTTGTTTACGTTTTCACAGAAACTAAATTGGCTGAATTAATTTTATAGAAAACTGTTCAATGCCTAATATTTATCGTATTTTGCTGAGGTTTGTGCCAAAAGCCGCGTCTAGATCTCGGCATAAAGAATGCGGAAATTACAAATTGTATGTCTGTAAAAAGTTATCGCCAAATTTTGCCCTAAATTGGTCCAAAATAGGGGATCTGTCCCATGGTATTTATGTGCAAAGTATCCCTATCAGCAACATTTAATGCAAATTAGGCATTGAACTGTCTTCTAGAAGGGCACCAACTTTCAAAACACTAACAAAACAGCACAAAGTTTCCCAATTAAAATTCTTTCTGTGGGAATATAAACAAATGTTGATTGTGTCCAGAACTGATAAATGGAAATTTTTGCTTAATCGGCTATCCATCGCCGGTAAAGTTTATCAGCCGTTAACCGGACGATTGGTGCTAATCGGCCTTGATGAAAACGTATTTTAGACAAATCAGGATTAAATTCGGATTAAGCACTAACCGGCTTTTATGAAAGCGGACCTAAATATATACAAAAATTACCACTTTTAGAGCGCGCTCAGAGAGCGCGAAGTTTTTTATCTAGGTGCTAAGCAACCTACTAGTGTAAGTACAGAAATGGAAGCAACGTTGTTATTTCTTCGAAAGAAGGTTGCCATAGCGCCAAAATACATTAGAATGTTAGCTGTAAGCAAAATTGTACCAAAAGCGACAGCGTAGTACTTCAGTACTTTCTTGAGCCAAATTGTATCGAAAAATGCAATTGCATCGAAAAACCCAACCCTGAGCTGACAGGACCCAGAGAGATGTGATTGATAACATCCGCAAGTGGATACATGAAGAGTGGTGATCATAGCTGATGTTTAAATGTTCCGGCAAATTACAATTTCGGAAAAAGATCAAGCGTATCACCGAATGTTGAGGCAGGATTCAAATAAAATGGAGGAATACGAGTTGACGACATTGACTTATAGTACCGCGTCAATACCATATTTAGCAGTGCGCAAGTTAGTGTAACAGAAAATACACTACACATACATAAAACATTGTCAGTAAATAAACTATTATCAGCAACCAATACTTATCAGCAAACAAAACATTGTCAGTAAATAAACTATTATCAGCAACCAAAACATTTTCAGTAAACAAACTATTATCAGAAAACAAAATATTCCTGTTGAAGATTATCACTAAACAATAAACAATAGAAACCTAAGCCTATAAATAGAGGATTAAGCATAGAAATAAGTCAGTATTCTATTCCACTGAAACATACGAACTTCAGTCTAGAATTGTTTTAAATACATCTTTGTTTTAATAAAATTATATTTTTATGTAAATCGAGTGTATTAACTTAACTGGGGGCTCAACAAGTGAACCATAAAAATAGTGAAAAAAGGAACTCCTAAAAAATTAAATTCCACACGTCCTGAAAAAGCGGACAAGGAGAACCAAAAATAATTACAATTTTTTGATCAAGGCAGAGGAATCATCATGGAAGCAAGACTAGCAACCTTGGAACAAACTTGTGCCGCTGTAGAAGCACAATTAGCCCAGCTGCAGCAAGCGAAAGTTCCTGAAATCAAAGAATTTCAACCGATAAGTCCCACGATAACCAATGCCAATGAAATAAATTTGAGACTATTCGAACGGCTACCAGTGTTCAACGGAGACACATCCAAATACAGGACATGGAGGGCAACCATCATAGCAGCAATGAGTCCCATAGAACCCTTTCGAGATAGCAAAGCATATTACGATGCATTATTTATAATACGTCACACGAAGATCGAAGGAGAACCAGCTACTCTTCTACAGAATCATGGCACAGTATTTCACTTACAAGCAATACTCAATCGCCTAGATTACAGCTACTCCGATACCAGAAGCTATAACGCCCTCATAGAGGAAATGAAAAGACAAATACAAGGAAGGCAGACGCTATCTGAATTCCACAGCAAGCTGTGTCAAATCTTTAATTTAGCAATGACTAAATGTGAAATCGATTACCCAGGGAATACTCACGCTCTACAGCAGGTAACAAAAGAAATGGCCATAGATTGCTTCCGCAATGGCATAAATGATGAATTCACTCAACACACATTATATGCAGCAAAACCAAGAGATTTAGAAAGTGCATACGCAATTGCCACGGAAATTCGTTATAAAAGGCAGAACAATCCGATACGACGAGAAGCTTATAACTACCACAAACACCCACAAAACGAACGGAGGTATCAACCAGGAGTTCAACCTATCCCCCGCATGGAAATATCAAAACCCACACCGATGGACGTGGATCCATCAATAGGAAGATTCCGGCAATCCACTAATAATCAGTATCAACAACAACAGAATCCCTTCAGAAACAACTATGAACTACAAAGAGCAGGATACGCACCTTTCAATCCCAATAGAGGAGAACCATTAAAGCGAAACCACCAACCAACGTCATCCAGATATAATACAGCACCACAGAAAATGCAAAGAATCAACCAAATAACGGATAATAACAGTGATCAGTCATTATGGGTAAATATAGATGAAAGTGAATTTGAAAATAGGGCTACTTTTTTATACGAGTAAATAATCTGCCGTGTCTTCAGATTATTTTACATGATAACAAAAAACTATTAGTTTTAATAGACACGGGTTCGACATTAAATTATATTAGAAAAAATATTCCTAATGGAAAGATCTTCCCTGTTAAACAATTTGTTAGTAGAACTCTGAATGGTTCAAACATAATAAACTCAGCCAAGAAGATTAGAATGCTAGGACAAGAATTATTATTTTATGAAATCGAAGAATTAAAAGAATTTGATATGATATTAGGAGAACAATCCTTGAGAGAAATGAAAGCTAAGATAGATCTGTTCGAATATAAAATGACGTATGTCAGGAGAGCAGAACAGAAGAAAAAAGAAACAGATTTCAGCCAAGTAAATTTCACAATTGATGAGAGCAAATATAAAAAAGAAGTTGAAGAAATTATGAGAATCAATGAGGAAACAAACCCTATTTTACCATTTACAACAACAATTGAAGCGACGATCCGCACTAAAACTGAAGAGCCAATATGGACGAAACAGTACCCTTACCCCTTTTCAGACAATAATTTTATAAATAAAGAAATAAAGAAAATGCTAGAGAATAATATAATTAAACCCAGTAAAAGTCCTTATAACTCACCCGTATGGACAGTACCAAAGAAAGGAACTGACAAGTTAGGAAACCCTAAGAGAAGAATGGTCATAGACTTCCAGAAATTGAATAACGAAACCATTACCGATAGATATCCCATACCTGACGTTAACATGACAATACAGAATTTAGGTAAAGCAACTGTTTTTACAACCCTAGATTTGGAAGCAGGTTTCCATCAGATAAAAATCAAAGAGTCAGACACCGAAAAGACAGCCTTTAGTATAAATGGAGCAAAATATGAATTCTTAAGACTGCCGTTTGGACTAAAGAACGCACCTTCAATATTTCAAAGATGCGTAGATGACATATTAAGAAATTACATAGGAAAATTCGTGCATGTATATATAGACGATGTGTTAATATATTCATCCTCACACGATGAACATATGGAACATATAAGAATTGTTATAAATGCACTGCGTCAAGCAAATATGAAGATTTCATACGAAAAATCTCATTTTTTTAAAGACAGTGCAGAATATTTGGGACATATTATTAAACATAACAGAATAACCGTAGACCCACAAAAAATTGAGACTATAAAAAATTACCCGGTGCCTATGAATCTGAAAGAATTAAGATCATTTTTAGGACTAGCAGGATATTATAGAAAATTCATCAAAGACTACGCCAAGATTACTAAACCCCTAACATTATTTTTAAGAGGAGAAAACGGTCTCGTAAAGAAAAGTCAAAGTGAAAGAATGCAAATAAAATTAGATGAGGAAGCCATAAAAGCTATGAATATATTAAAAAGGGAATTACAAGCACAAGTCGAACTCTTTCAACCCGATTTCAATAAACCCTTTGATTTAACCACGGACGCAAGTAATTTTGCCATAGGAGCTGTGTTATCCCAAGGTAGAAATCCCATTTGTTTTATATCCAGAACACTAAGCGAGACGGAACAAAAATATAGCACGAACGAAAAGGAGTTATTAGCCATAATCTGGGCACAGCAAAAACTCAGAAACTATTTATACGGACGATCAGACCTTACAATCTACACGGATCATCAGTCCTTAACCTACTCTATTTCAGAGAAGAACCCTAATAATAAACTAAAAAGGTGGAAAAACCAAATAGAAGAATACGGTGCCAAATTGGTATACAAACCAGGTTCTCAAAACATAGTTGCATACGCACTAAGTCGGCAACAAATTAATCAATTAACCGACTCAGAATCGCAGCACTCTCAACTTAGCTCACCCACTGAAACCATAAGAAGGGTAGGCACTAGCTTAAACCATTTTAATAATCAAATTATTATTCAAAATAACAATGGACTAGTAAGACTAGAAAGTAAAAATATATTCGGAAAATTTAGACATACCATATACTTCACCACTATAGAACAATTGATAAGTGATATTAAAGGCGTATTACACCCACACAATATTAACGCCATAATCACTACAGAAGAAATTTTATATCAAATTAAAAATACACTAGTACAAAATTTCCCAACAACTAATTTTGTAATAGCAAATGCATTAGTAAGAGACATCACTGACGAAAATGAACAGAATGAGATAGTTGAACAAATACACAAATACAAATACGCAGCACAAATATGTGAGACATGTAAAAAATGTAAATACGACAGACGACCGAATAAATTACTTTACGGAAAAACACCAATACCAAATGAAGTAGGTACACACTTACACATGGATACCTTTTTTATGGACAACCAAATATACATAACTACAGTAGACAGATACTCAAAATTCTGCTATATAAGAAAAATACCAGATAGGAAAAACTCATACATATATTTGAATGAAATACTATCACAAATATTCCCATACGCAACGAACCTAACAACTGATAACGACCCGACATACGTCAACGTAGTAGCAAAATCTGTATACGATCGACTACACATACAGCACACAGCAGTGCCACCACAACATTCGACAACGAACGGTCAAGTAGAGCGGACGCACAGCACAATAGTGGAGCTAACCAACCTACTAGTAAAAGAAACCAAAGGTAAACACGAAGAGGTAATATTCGAAGCAGTACGACAGTACAATAAAACCATTCACTCGGTCACAGGACATAAACCCGAGGTCGTGTTTTTCAACAGAGGGGGATACGACTATAAAGTCATCAGAAATAGAATTCAGTTCAATCAAGAAAGAGATATCACTCAGCAGAAGGCACCAAACAAACAAATTACTTATAAGAAAGGAGATACTATTTACGTTAAGACAAGCCGAAGAAATAAAAAACACGATAGATTTATAAAAAAAATAATTGAGCAGGATAACGGTAGAACAGTCACAACAACTGATAATAGAATAATACACAAAGATAACATTCGTACGAACTAGAAATGATACTCATAATAATAATAATCTTGCTGTGCATAAACAGAATTAGTGCAGACACAAATATTACAAATCTGAAAGGAAAAGATTATATATTAATAGAAACGAATCCAGCTTTTATATTTGATAGCTACGATCACTTATATCACATTACAAATTTAACTAAAATATTAACACCTTACCAAAATATATTAAACTCAAAATATAATTTAGATTCAGATCCTGAAATGAGAATATTACACCAAAAAATTGCAATATTAATAAAACAGTTAAATCCAGTTACTAGATCTAGAAGAGGATTAAACGCATTAGGGACAATATTAAAATGGATAAAGGGCACACCAGACCATGATGATGAAGTAGAGATACAGACAAGAATTAATCAGTTAATTGAGGGACATAACATACAAAAAATAATTAATAGTAATTTCGAAAAAATGTTAAGGAAATTAAACCCCAAGAATTTCTCTGAAAAATTAATACTCACAGAAGTCTACAATGAACTAATTACTCTCCTAACTACAATTAATCTAGCAAAAAATAAAAATTTCCTGTCAACTTCATTAGACTTAGAAGAAATCACAGAAATCATTGCGAAAGAAAAAACAAATGTTTTAACTATAAATATTTTAGAATATGCAGAAATTAAAATTGTTAAATTCAAACAAAACTTTATAACAGTTTACAAATACCCAAAAATTAAAGAAAAATGTGAACAATTCTATATATACTCATAAGCTTCAAAAAAAGGAAAATTAGTTTTGGATAAAAATATTGCTTTATGCAAAGGAAATCAATATGTAAGAATAAATAAATGTAAAGATTTTATAGATCAAACTATATGTAAGCAGAATAAAAGAGACGAATGTACAATACAAATATTAGAGAAAAATAATGCTCAGTGTAAAATGATAAAAGAAAAGAATCCACCCTTTATTAATTATGGTAACGGAAACATTATTATTAGCGGATTAAATATATTAAACAACGATACTTTAGATGGAGATTTTTAAATTTATTTCAAGAATAATATAACATTAAATAATGAAGAATATATAAACATTAAAGAAACTATGGTAAAAATACTCCATAAAAAACATAAAGAAAATCTAGATATATTAGAATACTTAGAATCTCAATCAGAATACAAGTTCAATAATCTAGACGAAATATCATCCATATTTGTACCAATTGAACAAAATCCAATTAAGGCTACATTTATAACTATATTAATTATAACCCTTTTAATCATTGTAACCAAACTATTATTAGAATTTAGAATAAGGAGAAATAATATACTTTATCAAAGAGCACTAATACAATGTCAAAAGGATCATGAAGAAAGAAAACGAAAACTTCTAGATTCCAAATTGTAAATGAGGACATTTAATTTTAAGAGGGAGGAGAGTTAGTGTAACAGAAAATACACTACACATACATAAAACATTGTCAGTAAATAAACTATTATCAGCAACCAATACTTATCAGCAAACAAAACATTGTCAGTAAATAAACTATTATCAGCAACCAAAACATTTTCAGTAAACAAACTATTATCAGCAAACAAAATATTCCTGTTGAAGATTATCACTAAACAATAAACAATAGAAACCTAAGCCTATAAATAGAGGATTAAGCATAGAAATAAGTCAGTATTCTATTCCACTGAAACATACGAACTTCAGTCTAGAATTGTTTTAATAAAATTATATTTTTATGTAAATCAAGTGTATTAACTTAACTCGCACATTATATCGATGAGCTCATGACAGGTGGAGATTCGGTTACTCAATGTATTATGATCCAAAAAGAAATCAGCAAACTCTTCAATTATATGGATTTCATTTGATTTGAGGAAATTTCTTGGAAATTGCGACAATAGTACTAAAAAATAGTACAAAATCTTCTGTATTATTATTAATTTTTATTTTTTGAGAAAACTATAATCTTTGTTGTTTTTTTTTGTTTTTGTTGGTCCCTAGGCATATTTAAATGCCAATGGTTTAGCGGCGGTGAGGCGTGCTCAAATCATTCTAGATTACATACATACTTAAAAATAATTACTGCTCCAGTTTGTAATGGTTACGTATGCTGCCAGTCACTCTTCTTCCAGGAGGTATGGTGGTTTGTAATGGTTACGTTTGCTGCCACTCTCGTCTTCCAGGAGGTATTCTATTCCACCCTTTTTATGCTTTTTGCCAGTCTCGTCTTCCAGGAGGTATTCTATTCCACCCTTTTTATACTTTTTGTGCCATGTAAGATGCAATCCTTATGTTCTTGTTGTCAATTTATTTTATATGGTTACTCTTGTTGCTGTTGTTGTTGTTATTAAGTTTTATATTAATGACGGCTCCTACAACTTTAGGAAATCATGTTGCGTATCTTTTTGTCCAAAGTCGTGCTCATCTCGATTCTGCAAATATTGTGTGCTGCCAATCAATGGATCCGCAGGATTGCAATCAGGAAACCCTTCACCAGTTGGTTTTTTAGCGCTTTTGCTTTTCAGCAAATTTTTGCCCTTTGTTACCAAACTGGCAGGATCGCCATGTAGGAGGAATGTATCGCTGAAGTATAGCATATGAATCCAATTGAATTCTTTATTGAATTGCTTTCTCTTTTATACAAAATCTTACACTAATACTTACAAATTATTTACAAACTAAAATACTAATACATACAAACTTAAATTCATAATTTTAAAATATGCTAAGTCAACATATGACTCCAATAAAAATATAAATATGTCAGTCGCATTGACAAACTGACAAACTGGCCATTGCGACTGTCTTTGGCAGTGTCTTTGACCGTTCGCACAAGTGTAACAAGATCCCCGTTATGTGCGGCATGTGCAGTATTTGTATAAACTCCGCTGAGTTCAATGTAACTAATTGGGTAGAATGTTGTTTGTGTATATTCGTATTTGTTTATACATTATTTATGTGCACATGACAATTAAAGTAAAAAGGGCGATGTGTTTATGTAATGCTACAATGGTATTATAACTTTGGTCCGATGTTTGTAAGTATGAGAAGAAGAAGAGATATACCCACCATTAAGTATACCGAAATGGTCAGGGCGACGAGCTGAGTTGATTTAGCCATGTCCGTCTGTCTGTTTGAACGCAAACTAGTCCCTCAATTTTATAGATATCTCGATGAAATTTGGTATGTAGCGATTAACCGATTGCTCCGATAAATTTGGCTCCCATAAAACCGATTGCTCCGATAAATGTGGTTTGGCCATGTAGGACACTTACTTGTTTATAAATCAAGTAATATCACCAGTTTTCAATTTGCATTTAAATAAAGTAAATAACGTAAGGAAAATACAAACTTTAATTATTACAAAAGTGAAAAAGCGAAAAAAAATCTATTAAAAAAGTGTGCATTTGCGTAGTTTTTGTGAACACCATGGTAAGGGCGCGATAAAATTTCATGAGCGTCACGCTAACTTTTTTAAAAGTGAACATATTAAATGTAAAAATTGAAGATGACAATCATTGTTTACATGGTTTCAACTCATTTTTTTATAATTTGTGAGTTTGGGAAATAAATTGCCTACGGAAAAAAACCAAAATAAGCAAACATTTCATGAGCATCACTTTTTATACATATTGCTTCGTAGCTTAAAATGATTAATTTGATTTTATTTTTTAATTTTCAAGAGTAAAACAACAAAATTAACAGCTGCTGAAAGAGCACGGAAATATCGGAAATATAAATCGCGTATGTGTATAAGTTTCTTCAAGAATTACTTCCTTTTTTCCATTTTTGTTAAAGTAATCAAAGAATATGTACATGTTTAGTTTTGTATGAAAATTTTTGTTTTTTGAAGAATTTTCGTTTTTTTTTATTTACTTTTTGTAAAAAATAAACTTCTTTTCGCTAAACTTTATATTTGGCATTATTTATTGTTAACGTGCAACAAAATCTCTTGATCGTCACAAAATATCTTGAGCGTCACACTTAGTTTTTTTTCCTTAAAACGCTTGTAATTGCAGTTTTTTTAAATACATTGTTAAAAGCCTATTAATTTGCAAGTAAACCCTTAGTTCAAGTCTTTTTTTTAACCAAAATTTACATATTTTCATCTTGATCGTCACAAAATATCTTGAGCATCACACTTAGTTTTTTTGCTTAAAACGTTTATAATTGAAGTTTTTTTTAAATACATTGTTACAAGCCTATTACTTTGCAGGTAACCCCTTAGTTCAAGCCTGTTTTTGACAAAAGTTTACATATTTTCATCTTAAAATTTGTAAATACAGTCGAACTTCCATAACTCGAATCGCCTAAATCCCACAAAAAAGTTCGAGTTACGGAGACTTCGAATTATAGAATTTTTTAATTTTAGAAAAAAAAAATGTCAATTTCATACATGTTTGTATTTTTAAACTACATTTGAATGGCAATTTTTATTTTAAAACATTGTTTTACAAAAAACTATTAAAGAAAGTTACAATGCAGGGAAATATTCTGAAATTAATGACTGAAAGTTAACTTTTTTTGGTTGTTTTCGGCAAAAAAGGACTCCAATGTGCTTAAGGCCTTGTAGTGTTCATCAGTAGTAGTGTCATTGGTTGTCAAATATAAACTCAATGTTCGAAAAGAGTTTTCTACATCAATTCTGGAAGGCTGATTAATAGTTTCTTCCTCCGAAGACTCTTCATCACTCTCGATTCCTGCTACGTCTACGTTTGCATCCTCCATTTCAGGGCAGTATTGCTCCACAATGTCATTTTCTGTAGGGAAGCCACTTGTGCAAAGCTCGCTATCTACTTCAAAATAATCTTGAGGACTGGCATTGGTTGTTATATCGTTTGCTTTTAGCCACGATTCGTACATTCGATGAACAAAAAGGAATTCCCCGAACTACAAAGCAAACTTCCAAAGAAAGCATTTCATGTACAAAAGGATTTCCCCGAATTGTGAAGCGAAATTCAAGTCAAATATGCGTTACTTCGAGTTATAGAAATGCTTTATATGGAATGTGTATGGATTTTCATTCGAGTTATGGAGAACTTCGAGTTATGGAAGTTCGAGTTATGGAACAAAATTTATATGTAAATTCTTTCTTAACGCTACTTGCCAACCATTTTCGTTCGAGTTATAGAAAATTCGAGTTATAGAAGTTCGAGTTATGGGAGTTCGACTGTAACTAGTCACTTAAAAAAAAAAAACCAAGGTGAATCGTGATCTTGTGTTTATAATCGAAGAGGTGATTTTCGCAAAAGTCAATCTTGAAAAACAAAATAACATCGTAGTAAACTTGAATTTATAATATTTTTGCATTTTCAGCGATTTTTTATACATACGCTCAAGATAGAAATCACAGAAAACTTAGAAAAAGACAAAAAATATTGATTTTTTTGAGAGCCTAAAGGTACCACAGAATTCTTCATCAATTTCTACATAAATTGGCCACTCTTACAGGCACATTGGTAAAACTTTAAAAATAAGCAAAAAAACTCGTTGTGTACGTTTTTTTTGAAATTGACCCATATGGAAACATTTTTGTTAGTTCAATATTATTATTACATACGAGCTGACCCAGCAAACTTCGTTCTGCCTAAAATAGACATTATTATTAAGTTCATTTAAAAAAAAAAAAATATCCAACTGAATGATAAACTATGTATCTATTCCAATGTAAGTTGATATTCGCCGTCACACTAAGGCCCGCTTTCATAAAAGTGAAGTTTTTTTATCTAGTCATCTTTGGTGCGAAGCGACCTACTAGTAGAGGTGGAAAACTATCGACGATAGTATCGATATATCGATGGTTTGTGACTATCGATACTATCGGCTAACTTTTGAAACCCCATTCCTAGCTTCATTTTCAATTTTGCGAGAACCAACCCTATTGTGAAAAGTAAACAGTGTGTGTAAAAATTGTTTAAAATGGCGCAGGTGCAAAATAAAAAAAGCTTAAATATTTGGAGTATGGTCCCATTTTTGTAAAACGGCTGATAATAACTCAGTGTGTTGTTATTGCAAAAAAGGGTTTAAATCCAGTGGTAACACGAGCAACTTATGGGACCACCTTAAGCGTTGCTCAAGCTATAAGCAAACTGAAACGTGTGCATCCGCGCCTTCCACTGCTTCCAGACCGGCACAGAGGTATGAAATAATTTTGATTAGCTAAACCGCTTCCGGATTCATATTCCTGAGACCAAGACGCGTCTTTTGGGACCACTTTTATAATTTTAGCAAATTTTTAGCAGTTGTATGCTAAAGGCAACTATAATCAAAATACATTTTTTTATATTTTAGAAAAATAGAAACTTTTGTGAGCGACGTAAGTCAGTACGATACCGAAAGTCGGCGAAAAAAGGACATAGATGAAGCGGTGTTTTCAATGGTAATAAAAGACCTTCAGCCATTTAGCATTGTTAATGATGAAGGCTTTATTAATCTAATAAAAACTATGGACCCAAGATACCGCCTCCCGTCCAAAACTACTTTAAAAAACGTCCTAATTGAAAACAAATATAAAGCACTAAAATTGAAGATGTGCAATGAGATGTCAGCAGTGGAATACATCTCCGTAACTTGTGATCTATGGACCTCCAAGGCAATGGAGTCATTTCTAACAGTTACGTGTCATTTCATCGACAATGAACTAAATTTACAAACTAAAGTTTTATCAACCAAACCTCTGCTATCCCTGACCAATCATTGCTCGCAAAACATAGCCGAATCCCTAAGGGAAATCTTTGAGGAATGGAAAATTAGTCAAAAAGTTATTTGTGTTGTAACTGACAATGCAACATCCATGATAAAAGTGTGTGAGATTTTAGATAAACCACATTTATCATATGTATGCCACTCAATAAATCTTGCAGTTCAAGACTGTTTGAAAATAGAAAATTTTGCTATACTTTTAAAGAAATGCAAAGAAATAGTTAAGTATTTCAAGTCAAGCACCATTGCTATGGCAAAATTACTGGCAGAGCAACGTAGTGAGAACCCTCTGAAAGTGATTCAGGAAGTTCCAACACGCTAGAATAGTTGCTACGCTATGACATCGAGGATTATAAAAATTAAAGACCCCGTAAATATAGCTCTTTTGAACTGCAGCAAAAACGCCCCAAAAGAAGTGAAGAAATTGAAGCCCTGATAGAATTGGAAAAGATTTTAAAAGTTTTTGACGATATCACATGCCAACTATCCAGTTCAGCGAACGTTACATCATCACTGATAATTCCACTTATATGTGGATTCAGGGCCGTGCGCAGGAATTGGCCTTGGGGGGAGTTTTAATTTAGATTTGCATTCACATACATTTTTCTCTAAGATAAACATATTTGCTGAAACAGATACCTAGACCCATACATCATAAATTTAAATGTTCTTTAACTTTTCTGAAACTTCATACTCTGATACCTAAAACTATACCCAAGAAAATTTTTTTGGTTGCACACATTTTTCTGTATTTAATAGAGAATTCGTGATATGATGGCATATCCCAGCTAACTAAAAGTGCAAAAAGACTCCTTTCGGACCATAAAATGCTCATTTCTCAGAGCTTTACTCTCCAAAATAAGCTTCTTTCGGAGCCCAAATGGAGCGAAAAATCGCTCTACGCGGGAACTCCAACGGAGTCATAAAAAAAAGTCCGAAATGAGTCCGATTTCGATGAATTTGAAGCGTTTTTTGACTATTTTTAAATGAACTGCGGAGCCTTTTATTGGTGCTTTTCTCTGAATCTTTTTCGGAGCCTTTTATTCCTCCATTCTGAGGGTTTTTGGACTCTTTTGGGAGGCTTTTATTGGTGTTTTTCTGAAGCTTATTTGGGGTCGTATTTTATTTCTTTTGGGTCATAATTTCTTTGCGCAATTTTTCCCTTCTAACTATTCTGCGGTCACCAATTCTGACTTTCTAAATTATCCCTATGAGCTACATGGGAACAATTTAATTAATTGACCAACTATATGCGCCAATGATGTTCTTATTTATCTGAAATCTTTGAAGGAATCTTTTAAATGCGGTCCTGATAGGATTCCTACATGCCTTTTGAAGAAGTGTGCTAACAATATTTACCAATTTGTTCAATCTGTCACTAAAGTGTGGTGTTTTTCCAAAAGCATGGAAAGAGTCGTTTCTTCTACCGCTTCATAAAAGCGGAAGCAAGGCTTCTATAGAGAACTATCGTGGCATAGCAAAGCTTTCTGCCATCCCAAAAGTGTGTGAAGCTATTGTTACCAATCAGCTTACGAATCCTATCTCTACCTTGATTTCCGACTGTCAACACGGGTTCTGTAAGGGAAAGTCCACCGTTACAAACTTACTTGAATTTACTTACAAACTTACTTGAATTTACTTTACTTATTCATAAACTGGATCAGTTGGGTTTCCAGCCGGGTCTCAATCGCTAGACCTCTTCTTGCCTTAGCGACAGAGCACAAAAAGTAGTGTTTAAAAATTGTGAATCCGATGTAATTTATGTCTCCTCAGGAGTTCCTCAAGGAAGCCATCTTGGCCCGATTCTGTTCTTGTTGTTTATAAATGATATTTCTACAGTAATATAATTTTCGAAAGCTTTGCCATTCGAAGAAGCTTCAATCAGATCTAAATACACTAGTTACTTGGTACGATTTAAATTATATGCCGCTTAATCTAAAGAAATGTAAGTACATGGGTTTTTCGAGAGGAATATCACGGCCAGCTTCCTATACAATTAACAGTTATAGTCTTGAGCAAATGTATGATTCTGTTGACCTTGGGGTTACTATGGACTAAAAACTCGGTTTTAACTGCCACATTAACTTAACAGTCAATAAAGATAGAGGCGTTCTAGCATTTGTTAAACGATGGTCTAAAGAATTTATGTAACTAAAACTCTTTACTACATTAGTCAGACGGTTGTATAATTTGGAACCCACGTTACCAGGTCCTCGTGGATCGCTTAGAATCAGTTCAAAAACAGTTTTTAATATTTGCCTTAAGAGATCTTCACTGGGATCCCTTGTATAATTTGCCATCGTATACGAGTCGCTTAAAACTAATTAATCTTCACAGCCTTTCTAGTCGGAGGGAACTGCTTGGAACTGTTTTCATGACTAAATTACTAAATGGTTCAATCGTAAGACCGTTTCTTTTGAGCGAAGTGAACTTCAATGTACCTTCTCGTCCATCAAGACATTTTAACCACTTATCTTGAAACAGTGTCGAACTAATTTTGAATTAAATGAGCCTTTTCGTTGTTTGTGTCAAGATTATAACTACGTTTGATATTTCAGACTCACTATGCAGCATAAAAAAGTCAATTCTTTCTATCCTAAATACATATCAACAATTTGCTTTCATATCCTTTGATTCTTATCTTTATTCTTTACAATAACTATTCGCTGTCAACTAATTATTTATTAATTGTGTCATCTATTTTTTATCTACCTTACTTAGCTGATGAGGTTTTCTCTGTAGCTGAGCAGTTTTAGATCTCGACGATTAACAAACCAAAGCCAGACTATTGATAAACGTCCATGAAAAATGCGATCTTTACCTTCTGTTAGGTGAAATAAAAAAAAACCTCAGAAAATGTTTGAAAACATTCAAATATTTGAACGGTGTCGCTCATCTGCTCTCCAACGTTCATTTTCTCACAATTCTCTTTACGCCTACAACAAAAGGGATATTTCATATAATTGAGCCTTGCAGTTCATTCGCTCTGTTAATTGAAACTGCTCACTGTTTTCATCAGTAAAATAAAAAAATAAAAATGCCCATACGCTACACAACTTTGTAATTTCGGAAAGCTCCAAGTGCAATTCAAAGTGCCGGACTTATCGTCGCTACCGACGAAGAAAGGCGCGTTCAACAAATTGTCAACGAAAAAAGGCGCATTAAAAATATTGCGGCAAATAAGGACGCATTAAAAAATATTTTGACGAAAAAAGGTGCATTAAAAAATATTTCGAGGAAGAAAGGCGCAGTGTATACAATTACAGTAAACTTCACAAGGGATTTGGTGCTGGATTGAAAAAAATTAGGCCAGCCCAAGTACCCATTATACGTATGTATTTTTATTTAGTATTTCGTTTTTTGAATAACTTATATTGCAGCTAGTTATCGAAGCGCGTCTTTCTTTCCTAAAAAATATTTTAAAGCGCCTTTCTTTCTTAAAAATTATTTAAAAGCGCCTTTCTTTCTTAAAAATTATTTTAATGCGTCTTTCTTTCTCAAGATATTTATAATGCGTCTTTCATCAAACAAAAAAAAGTTTGCGCCTTTCTTCGTCGACAAACAGCTTTGCGCCCTTTTTCGTCGATAGGAACGTTATGTATTGGCCAACCTTATTCTTTGCAACTTTCACCAATTTCTTCTTCCGTAAAATTATTTTAACTAATTTTGTCAAAAATTATTAGTCAAGATTCAATATAAGATTTATAAACTGTATTTTGAAAACTTTTGCAAAATTATTGCAACTTAGATTTGGCCATGGGGGGGGGTTAACCCCCAAAACCCCCCCCGTGCGCACGGGCCTGTGTGGATTAAACATTGAGCTACTGAATATTGGGAAACAAATAGAAACTTGCGAAGGAAAACATTTTCTTGCCTCTAACTACTGCGCAATACAAAAAAGGCTTGATAGCTACGAAGGCAAAACTAAGCTTCAGATTGCAACAATTTTAGATCCAAGATTTAAAAAGGAGGGCTTCATACAGAGGGACAATGCCTGGAACGCTTCAAAAAAGAAGAACCTGAAATGCTTTCATTAGCGAAAGAAGCCGCAAATGACACCGATGTTGAACAAACTGTAATAACAAAAAACTAATCAATTTCTTTTTACAAGAACAAATGTAAACCTATTCCTTAACTTTTTAAAAATTGCATTCATACATATGTACAACAAACATAAAACCAAATAAAAATTTTAAAATGATTCAGTTTTTAAGGAAACTATGGATATATGTATGTATGTATACCAAAAGTATAAATACATAAAAATTCTTTCAAATTAATATGTATGTGAATTTATTTAATGCAGTTGGATTTTGTAAATGACACAAAAAAATATCATAGCATAAGTTTCATCTTCGTGATTGTTGATCATTAGTTCCTTCTATTGGATCTCAAAAAAGTATACATAAAATTTTTTATTGAAGTATATTAGTTGAAAAACCTTCCAATTATTTATGCATTTCATATTTGTGTGGTAACTGAACATTGGCAGTACTTTGTGATTAGCTCAGTTCTGGTTTAACCATCTCTTTTTGTAGTTGAAGTGCTGGTACTTTTGAGATTAAAAAAAATCCGATAGTATCGATATATCGATAGTACCCCTTGATACTATCGTCGACTATCGATGTTCCGGAATATCGATAGTCTTCCACCTCTACCTACTAGTGTAAGTTCACAAATGAAAGCAACGTTATTATTTCTTCGGAAGAAGGTTGCCATAGCGCCAAAATACATTAGAATGTTAGCTGTAAGCAAAATTGTTCAGTACTTTCTTGAGCCAAATTGTATCGAAAAAAAAAATTGTATCGAAAAACCCAACCCTGTGTTGACAGGACCCAGAGAGATGTGTTTGATAACATCCGCAAGTGGAGACATGGAGAGTGGTGATCATAGCTGATGTTTAAATGTTCCGGCAAATTACAATTTCGGAAAAAGATCAAGCGTATCACCGAATGTTGAGACGGGATTCAAATAAAATGGAGGAATACGAGTTGACGACATTGACTTATAGTACCGCGTCAGTACCATATTTAGCAGTGCGCACATTATATCGATGATCTCATGACTTTTGGAGATTCGGTTACTCAATGTATTATGATCCAAAAAGAAATCAGCAAACTCTTCAATTATATGGATTTCATTTGAGGAAATGGCTTGGAAATTGCGACAATAGTACTAAAAAATAGTACGAAATCTTCTGTATTATTATTAATTTTTATTTTTCGAGAAAATTATAATCTTTGTTGTTTTTTTTTGTTTTTGTTGGTCCCTAGGCATATTTAAATGCCAATGGTTTAGCGGCGGTGAGGCGTGCTCAAATCATTCTAGATTACATACATGGCTGATTCCGTGGAAACTGATATATTTCACATCGACTTTTTGTGAAATGTCAATGTTACGATAAATGACTTTTGAAAGTGTATACATTGTAAATGGGGTATAAGAAATAGCCCCTGTTTCGCATTGCGCTACAGCTTAACCCATTAACGCCCACTGTACCCATACTTATTCAAATATCGAAAAAATGCATTCTAAATATCGAAAATATATAGTTTTGCTACAACCATTTCATAAACTGCTTTGAACGCAAGTGAATTATTCAGTTTCATATTTAAACTATTAACCCCTTATGAGAACACATATATATTTGGTGGAAATTGAACCAAGAATTATTGTATTTTTTTGTGTTTTTTTTAACGGTGGGCTATATATATATGTGAACAATATGCTCCAAAATCAGTTTATTCATGTATTAACACTAAATAACAGTTGTTCCTGTATCAAAACCAGTAGAAAAAAAGTTGTGACATTTTAGGGTTGTGACAGTTCATGTTTAATCTATTCTCACTTTAATATGGCTTAATATTTTTGGACTTCCGTTAGAAATTAGAAGTATGCCACCAAGGTCTATATGTGTTCTAATTTTCAAGGAAAAATTACACCTAGTTTAGAAGAAAAGCTGTGGTAAAGTTGTGACATGAGAAAGTGTGACACATATATTAAACTCAAAATCTTCCCAACCCGTCTTCAAAATGGGAGCTGCTCTAGCACAGGTAAATGTTGACATTAGACTGAACATGTGTCAAAAAAAATTAATATTATATGTTAATTAATATTCGCACACGCCGACTGTGACCACCATTTTTTGATTTTTTACAAAACTGGAGAACAAAGTTTAGTCCTCTATAGGACCCTAGTCAAGCACATTATTTTTAAAACAATTGTGGCATATTGTTACGCTCTTTGTCCTCTTTTAAAGCTTCATCATGCAAATTTTGTTTTGATCACAATGTATAGCATATAATGCCAATAAAAGTACATGACCTCAGCAAAGGGACACTATAAATTGTGACTTTTGTTTTCTTTTTTGTGTGTTTTAAAGTAGTCCATGGTATTAAATGATTAAATTTTGCACTTGATGAGATTCATAAGACTGCATATCAGTTTATTTAAAAAAGTGTCGGTTTGTTATAAATTTTTGACATTAAGGTCGGTGAAGACAAATATATCAGTTTCCAGGGAATCAGCCACGTACTTAAAAATAATTACTGCTCCAGTTTGTAATGGTTACGTATGCTGCCAGTCACTCTTCTTCCAGGAGGTATGGTGGTTTGTAATGGTTACGTTTGCTGCCACTCTCGTCTTCCAGGAGGTATTCTATTCCACCTATTTAGGCCACCGGCCTAAATATATCGGTCGCCCCTCGTAGTACATGCTAGTATCTGCCCGAGCGACTTTTTTATTATCTTTTCGCCCGATAACAGCTCTTAAGTAGGCATTCGGCGGCGGTACAGAGCTAAGTTTTATCTGAAGGCGCTTTCACTTCGATTTTGAGCACGAATCAAATCATCAGCAGCCACTCCAGGTAAGATCAATTCCTAGTAATTCTTCAATTCAATACATCAATTTCCGTAAAATTAATCATCCACTATTGTCAAATATTAATTATCCATTCTCACAAAATAGTACTTGTACGCCTTGATTGTCCAATAATTAAGGTTGTACATTATACTCAATAAAGAGATTCACTTATTGTATTGTATTTATATTTGAAATACCGTGTTTTATTATTTATTCATTCGCTGCATATTATTACGTGCGAGCAACCCCGCCATTACCCGGGCTCGCCGTAACATTTGGTCCATCGCGCCTGGAAATCCAAAAAATCCAGCAAATAAAAATCCAGCACCTTATAAACCAGGTTATAAAATCCAGCATCAAAGAAAGCGCACCGCAAAAGTTAAAATTCAATACAATATATTAACGCAACTTCATAGAAACAAGCGAGCGACTAGCCATCAACAACAGCGAGTGACACCAACACATTCACACTGATAGTTACTTATATTATAATACATCCACATCATCACATCATCACATCATCACATCATACTATCAGTCCACATCAACACATCACATAACACCAATCACTACAGTCCATCTGCTCTCAACACAAATACAGTCCATTCCACCAGTTTTCATCACTCAAGGTACGTGGTTGGTTTTAGTTCATGCAAACGTAGTGAACTTTGCGAGTGATCTCTTTTTAAAAACAAAGTAAGTGAATACACCGTGTTCTCGATAGCACACTTTCGCCTTTTGACTATCGGTTAAGTCCCCCTCCAGTGGTAAGACTTATCCGACACAGCTCAAGGCAAGCAGTCAGTGAATTTTTTTGGTTTTTTTTTATATATACACGTATCACTGCACTGAATATCTCTCTGTTCGACCACATCTTGTGGAAATTTTTCTCCAAATAACTTTAAAAATTTCACTTAGTTGATGCTTTTTAAAGAGCGATCCATCACAAAGTTCACATCACATCATCAGTCTATATACTCATCACAACGTTGGGTGGCTTGTGGGCATAAATACTTAAAGCGTACACAGGCAATAAGTGTCGTTTAATTTAATACATCAATTGTATCGTTCAAAATTTTTAATAAATAATTATCACTAGTCCACGATTATCTGGACAAATACAACTGCGTTAGTTTTTTCTTGGAAATTGCACTTTATTTTACCTGGTTTGGCTATACAGGGTTCACAATACCCAAAGCACATTAAATCTGTACCGATATTTCTATCTGTGCCACATACACTTTGTTGTTACATTAAGTCTTCAGAGACTTTTATTTGTTATCACCATACACTTTGGAAGCACATCAAATCTTCAGAGATTTTTACCAGCGCTATACCCACGTTTATTAGTTCACTAAATCTTCAGAGGTTTACTCGTTCCATAAACACTTTTGAAACATAAAATCTTCAGAGATTTCTATCTGTTTCATATACACTGTTGATGATACTCTAAAATCTTCAGAGATTTAGATCGGTTTCACACACTTTTTTAAAAAAAACATATTTTGTCTATCACATAATTTATACACCAAATCTCCAGAGATTCGAATCCATATCATCGTTTTATAAAAATTTCGCTTATCCCAAAGCAATATACCTTCCTGAGTCATTACTGTCCGCTCTTGGTTTCACTGTAAATATACAAAATATTCAAACAAAATGGAGACCTAAATATATTCGTCAATCCGACTGCATAGTGGAATTCGAGCAAGAATTCAGCTCGCAGACCATAGAAGAAATGGACAAATACACCCTTGCAATACAGCAAGAGGAGCTGAAGGCATTATGGAAGAAAACGAAATCGTCTTACGATAGCCTTCTGGCCTCGGACAAGACCAGTAAGGAAGATTTGCAGTCCATAAAGCAAAAAAACAAAGCGTGTTTCGCATGCTATATGAAATGCATGGCATCTATGAATGCGCAGGTGGAAAAGCTATCAGCGCAGCCAATACCACCTCCAAAAGATATTGAAACATCCAGTCGTGAGTCTAATATTCGTCTTCCGCCCTGCGACACCGATGTGTTTAAGGGTGATTATTTATCATGGCCAACATTTAGAGACATGTTCACGGCCATATACATCCTAAACAAACGCCTTACCCCGGTTGAGAAATTGTATCACCTCAACCAAAAAACCCAAGGGGAGGCAAAGGAAATAGTACGTAGGTGTCCATTGACCAACGAAGGCTTTACTACAGCATGGAAGAATTTGAGCGACAGGTACGAAAACAAACGTATCCTGGTCAATACCCAGCTGAACTCCCTATTCAGCCTGACCGCGGTAGAAAAGGAATGCGGTACAAAAATAAAACAATTACAAAGAGACATAAACAATTGCATTTCAGCACTTCAATGTCATCAAATTGACATATCCAACTGGGATGCAATAATTACATATTTATGCTCCACCAAACTTCCCGAGTGTACTCTGGCTCTCTGGGAACAGATCATTGAGAACAAAACAGAGATACCAAAATGGGAAGATATGGACAATTTCCTCTCCAACCGCTTCCAAACGTTGGAAACTGTTTCTGACCTCAGGGGTAGCAAATCATTGACGGAACCCAGGAGTCAAAATAATACACGGCAAACGCCTGCGAAACTTGGAGTATACCAAGCCAGCACCCCAACAGCTTCGTGTAAAATGTGCAACAGTAGGGAGCACAAATTACGAAATTGCCAAAAATTCCGTGGGCTAACCATATCAGATAGAATAGCCTACATCAAGAGCAACAACTGTTGCTTGAACTGCCTGTCGGCTGGACACACGGTGACACGATGCACGAGTTCCTTTAACTGCAGCTCGTGTCACGCAAGGCACAACACCTTACTCCATCTGGCAACAGCTCAGCCAAAAGCAACGAACCAGAGGTGGCGGCAAAACATATCTGACGATAGGCCCACAACTTCACATCAGGCTAGGGCAAGGCTTGAATCTTCAAATAGAAACGAAAACGTTAATAATGTTTCTACATTACATGCGAATACAACTAAGGGGGTATTGTTAGGAACTGCACGTGTAAAAATCCAGTATAATGGAGTGGATTTCTCGGCCAGGGCACTTATTGACTCCGGTTCTGAATGCTCGTTCATAACCGAAGGGCTGAAGAAAAGAATAAACCTGCCATCTAAGCGCCTGAACATTCAAGTATCGGGTATAAACAATACGCCGTCAGCGCAAGTCAAAGAGTCGTGTGTTATTACAATAGGTTCCCTTATCAATCCTCTAGTCAACATCGATACAATGGTCCTAGTCCTACCACAACTCACCGGAAATCTTCCAAGTTGCCAAGTCAGCGCGTTGACCCAGCAAGCTTTCCCGGACTTGATTTTAGCAGATAAGAGGTTCTTCGCTAATGAGCCAGTCGCCCTCATCCTAGGAGGCAACATTTACGCAAAAATAATCTTAAGCGGTATAAGGAAGAACGTTATGAACACGCTTCTTGTCCAAGAAACCGTCTTCGGTTGGATATTAACCGGCCGGGCCGAGGCAGCACAGCCAACCAATAATAGGGTATCATTTTTCAACGAAATAAGCCTAGCCAAACAGTTAACCGCTTTCTGGGAGTTGGAAGATGTGCCTAAGAAAAAGGCACTGAACGAGGATAATGCCTATTGCGAGGAACTTTTCAAGGCTACAACAGAACGGGGCCCTGATGGGAAGTATACAGTTGCCCTTCCATTTAAACAAGATTTCCCTAGTAGCGTCTGCTTAGGGCCTTCTTTAAAGGGTGTTTGCCCTCAATTTTACAGAAATGAGACCCGTCTCTCTAAGGCACCGGACCTACAGACAGAATATAATAGAGTACTAGCGGAGTACGAAACATTAGGACATATGTCCAAGGTCCCTTCAATCGTCCCACCCCTATCTACGGATTGCTACTTCTTGCCTCATCATGCTGTCATAAAGGAAGAAAGCACAACTACTAAAGTCCGGGTGGTATTCAACGCATCGTGTCCGACCGGCATCAGTCAGACCGACGTACTTCATCCAGGTCCAGTACTTCAGGCCGATTTAACAATACTGCTCCTCAGATGGAGATTCTATAAATATGTGTTTAATAGCGACATCGAAAAGATGTATCGTCAGATATGGGTCAAACCCAATCAGACCAAATTTCAAAGAATAGTTTTCCGGACCAGGCCTGAGAATCCTATCACCGTCTACGAGTTACAGACGGTAACCTTTGGAGTTAATTGTGCTCCATATTTAGCCATCCGAACGCTGCATCAGCTAGCGGACGACGTGGAGACGTCATTACCCATCGCAGCAAATATCCTGCGAACAAGTATGTACGTCGATGATGTTCTCTCCGGAGGGCATACTATCGACTACGCTATCAAGGCTCGCGATGAAATTACGCGTGCATTACAGCCTGCGGGCTTATCCCTTCGAAAATGGACCTCGAATTGCAACAAAATACTACAGGGAATACCCAAACATCATCGACTAAACGAGGACTTTTTGGAGTTCGAAGACTCCAGTACGGTCAAAACACTCGGAATCCGTTGGAACGGGCACTCTGACCAGTTTTATTTTACAGCTAAGCCCATCTAAAATAAGGATAGCATTACTAAACGGGCGATACTCTCAGCCATCGCTAAACTCTTCGATCCATTGGGATGGCTGGGCCCAGTCATCATAGTAGCTAAAATGATCATGCAAAATATTTGGCTAGAGGGGATTGACTGGGACGAGAGAGTATCTGATCAAACTTTAGATAGGTGGCAAAGCTTTATGCACGACTACAATAAAATTAATAACATTCGGATTCCACGATGGGTGTATTTCACGCCATCCAACGACGTAGAAATACACGGATTCTGCGATGCCTCCGAAAAAGCATATGCAGCCACAGTTTTTTTAAGAGTCCAAATGAAAGATCAGGTTTACGTTAATCTGCTAATGGCGAAAACGAGGGTAGCCCCAGTGAAGACCATTTCATTACCCCGATTGGAATTGTGTGAAGCGGTTTTGCTCGCCGAAACCTTAGAAACCGTCATCGAAAACCTTAACTTAGGCACATACAAAGTGCACCTCTGGACGGATTCAACCATCGTCCTAGCATGGATCCGAAAATAACCGTGCTCTTGGTCCACGTTCGTGGCGCACAGAGTAACAAAAATCGTAGAAAAGGTAGGAAATGAAGCTTGGCGACACGTGGATTCCGCATCAAACCCAGCAGACCTGGCCAGCAGAGGACTATCAGCGAGGGATCTAGTCGACAACGTCTTGTGGTGGCAGGGACCTTCTTGGCTACAAGAAGACAAGACTAAATGGCCAGCCCAAGAAAAAGAGTAGGGTACAAACATCGAGGGAAAGCGAGTACAAATTCACGCAACTACGCAAACAAACAATAAAGAGGACATTCTCGATAGATTTTCCTATTTTTCAAGAGCTTTGAGGGTCATATCATATGTTATGAGATTCTCTCAAAGAACGAGTCCCAAAAGGAGATCCACTTTTAAAGCGGAGTCATACCTCATTTCGCCCGACGAAATTAAGGCTACGACTCAACGTCTTATATCTATCTACCAACAGAAACATTATTCTGAGGAATTAGGGAATTTAAAATCCGGAAAACCTATTGGGACCAAAAGCGAAGTCCTGCCTCTCAACCCCTTCATCGATAGCTGTAACATCTTGCTGGTGGGCGGCCGTCTGTCTGCATCCCTTCGAACGTCACCCAATTATCCTCCCTTACGCGTGTCATTTTACCCGTCTTCTGGTCCAGTTTGTCCACAAGATCTCCCTACACGGAGAAAACCAAGTAATTCTGCGGCTTATCCGCACGCAATACTGGGTTCCAAAGGTTAAAAACATGATTAGATCTATTATCCACAACTGTAAGGTCTGTACCATCTTTCGACACCGAGTACAGACCCAATTAATGGGGGACCTTGCTTCCGCACGCTCTACCTTTTCCCGAGCTTTTACCAACACCGGGGTGGATTTCGCCGGACCCTTTGATATCAAATCCTACAGCGGCAGAGGATGTCGCATGTCCAAGGGCTACGTTTGCCTCTTCGTATGCTTTACGACCAACGCCATTCATTTGGAGGCCACTAGTGACCTTAGTACGGCCGCGTTCCTGGCAGCTTTCGATAGGTTTGCTGCCAGACGAGGATGTCCAACAAACATCCACTCCGATAATGGAACGAACTTCGTCGGTGCATCTCGAGCTCTCCGATCAGAGTTCAAGTCTTTTCTAGCGGACGCCCGCATCCAGACCCTTTCGAAATATTGTCATCAAACCCTCACCTGGCATTTCATACCAGCAGGTGCTCCTCATATGGGTGGACTGTGGGAAGTGTGGGTCAAAAGTTTTAAAAACCACTTTAAGAAGATCGCTTCAGATCATAAATTCACCCTAGAAGAATTCAGCACCCTCCTCTGTCGAATCGAGTCTTGCCTCAACTCGCGACCCTTGACGCCATCTTTCAACGAACCGTCGAACTTGGAACCGCTTACCCCAGGACATTTCCTCGTTGGAGGACATCTTTTAGCACTACCCAAGATAGACGTCAGCGAGAATCGTGCTTCACTCGTCAACATATGGGAAAAACTCAAGGCATTACACCAAACGTTCTGCAAAAGATGGAAAACCGAATATCTCACCGAGCTGCAGAAACGCGTCAAATTTAAACATCCACAAGCCAATTTGAAACAATGGACCTAGTTGTCCTAAAGGAGGACAACTTACCTCCCAACGAATGGAGGTTAGGCCGGAGCGCAGACCTACATTATGGACCGGATAAGCGAGTTCGAGTCGTCGAACTAGACACCGCCAGGGGCCGAACTACTAGGCCAATCGCAAAATTGGTTCTACTTCCACCCGTCAGTCAGGATGGGTTGAGGGAGTGATATTCCACTTCTAAGTCTCACTAATTCCACTTCTAATTACTATTCGGATTAGAGAACTTGAAGGCGCACTCAACGCCTTCTTCCAAAGAAATGCATCCCTATCCTAGCTACAACAAACCCACTTACCACCGTATTGCTCACCAAGCATCGCATTCATACCCATTTGCACACACCCACAAGACAACAAGAGTACCCCCCAGAGCCATCTACATCAACAGTTTGAGGTACAGGAGACTTACAAAATTCAACAAAATGAAGAATTTTGGCTCTTAAATAACCGAGTTATTAACATAAGAGTCTTACAAAATTCAACAAAATGAAAAATTTTGGCTCCTGGAATACGCCTTCGCGACTTCGAAATCGAAGATTTTTAAATAAACTTTGGAAAACAATCTGGGAATCGAAGAGGAAAAAACCATGCACTGATCCGTAAGTTTTTAGATATTTCATCAAAAGAAATGGACCCCCACGAATACATATATTGTTCCCAATAATAATGGAACCAGTTACGTTCGTTTCTGTCATGTTTATGGGTCTATTTATGCACACCATATTTGATAAATAAAAGAAAAGTGGGCTACCTTTATGACATATCTATGGTGCTAAATTCGGCAAACGGGTATCATTTTTATCAGGCACACCCTCACACAACAGAAACAAATACCGTGAAGTCTTTGCAGACAATATTACCCAATAAACAAAGAAGTAAGCTAGTTTGTTAAACAATATTCTCCAAACGTAAAAGGGAATTTCCATGGCAGAGATTGATGAAAGCGAAAAAACCAACATTTTATTTTTAAGTTGGTAATATGGCTAAGTTGTTGTAAATATATTAAATCATGATGAATAAATGCCAGAATGACATTAGCCTAAGCCTAACTTAAATATTCTTAAACTATTTAGGACAACCAAAAAAAAATTTTTTTTGTTCTTAAATACCTTGTCAAGAAACTACTTTATATTTGTTATGCTGTGTGAATCTTAGTAACCAGGCATTACATGTTACTTTTATTTTAATTCTTAGTGAAATTTTGAAAAGTTTTTGGGTGTAGAAAAAAAATTGTTGTGCGCCTTTTTTTGTAACGTAAGTGACGAAAATAAGCATTTTATTGCATAAAATATATAGTTTTCTGCCAATCAATTTAAAATCTTCGATTCTCCATCTACAAGGTAATTACATAAACTATGTAAAGTAAATTTGTTTTGAAAATAGTATACAATCTAAAAAAAACCGTTGCGCTTTTGTAACGTCAGTGACGAACGCTTACGTTCTTACCCACCTTTTCAAACAAACTTTTTATTTTTGCTTCTATTTTTTTTTTTTATTAAAACGTAAAGATCCTCTGTATATATATCGAATGTCTATGTATAAATATTCCACACAATAGACTCGAACAATATTTGGAGGTTAATGCAACACATTTCTTGTAATACAATTAGTACTTGGCGTATGAGCAAAACCAGCTAAAAAAAGTCTAAACTGAGCAAAGGACACCTGAAGATAAACCCTTTCACGATTTTCTGCAATAAATCAATTGACCTGTTTGTTATCACGTCCATAAAAGAAAACCTAGTCAACTTTTTTTCTGTTACTTCGGAGGTAACGTCAGTGACGAATTTTACGTAACGTCAGTGACGGTACATAATTAACTATGCATGCTACATCTTTACAAAAGTCCTAATAACAAAGATTTTTATAAAGACTTCATTCTATTTCTAATAATCTCCCAAACATTGGAATTTAATTCTGTCAAGGGGTTTCGCAGAAATTTGAATAAATCACCGGTGCCCAAAACCCCTAGTCCTAAAATTGTAACGTCAGTGACGACGGAATTTTAGTCCGTATTTAGTATGTTTTTAGAATTTAAATATAAAGTTTAGGCATAACAGCCTTGAGTAGCTAAACTCCAAGTAATAAACCATTTTTCGTGTACTAAAACGTGCAAATGGTAATGCAATTTGAGTTTGAATCATACAATTTTACTTGCGATGTAACGTAAGTGACGGTGGAATTTCTCAAAAGTAAATGGTTTCCAAACGATTTTGTAACAAAAAATTACACAAACGTTTAGATATGTTTTTGAATGAACTCTCAGAGGTGAAAAATTTCTGTTTTCAAAAATAATGTTCTCAATCTTATATGCTTCATTTATCTGTATTTGGTTATATGGACATCGTGGTCTGACGGAGTACAGCTGGTCTACCACATAGAAGAAGCTAGGTTCGAATCCCTCTACAGGCAACATGAAAAATTATTTGGAAAGGTTTTTTAAAAACGGGTGCCATGAAAGGCTTCCCAGAAAAAATGCGCATACTTGCCATGCAGATGCAGACTATAAAAAAAAAAAAAAAATTACCAACAGCACCCCAAAAATTGGACCTTTATCTCTTCTTGCACCAATAAGAATGTTTTATAAGTCCTAATATTAAAAACAAAAACTTAAGTAAATGGTCGGGATTCGAACCAACAACCTTCCTATCAAAATCCTACAACATATTATAAACAATATAATAAAAAACCTACTCATATAACTCACCCGCAATCACGGTGCAAAATCCGAGTTTCTAAATCCTCAATTTTCACTGCGCACTGGTTTCAAAGCTACCGCTGGTGATGTACTGCCTCTCACTGTCTCCACCGCAGACTGCATTTTTCAGCTTCTTCCACCTCACAACTGCTTGAATACTGTCCTCTAAACCTAGTTCATTGTTGTCACTGCTATTATCACCACTATTCGTGGTACTACTATTAGCTGCATCACTGCCAGTAGAAGCCATTATAGGAGCACGATACAATGGTAAAAATTATGGATTGCACATTTTATCCCCCCGGCGCATCAATTAAATTTCTCACCCGCCCATGCGCCATGCCACAATAGGGCATTAATATTTTCATCACACATTTGTGTGGCATACACCGTTGGGGCATATAGAATGCTGCCCATTGATGGAGCATATGTTTGGCTGCTCATTGATGGGGCATATAGAAAGCTGCCCATTGATGGAGCATATGTTTGGCTGCTCATTGATGGGGCATAGAGAAAGCTGCCCATAAAACCTAAAAAGACAAAAAATTAGAATCGAATCTACAAATAATTTTCATGTATGTATCCATCGCTGGGCGCCGGCCACCACAGCGAGTGATACACACACGTACATACATGGCTTCAGCGCTGCCGAAACGATACAGGATTTCGGCAGCGTACACTTATACTTACCTCGAAATCCGCCATGTATCCACTGCGTCGATCCCCCAATGATCCACCTGCCACCTGAAAACAAAAGAAACAAAAAAACTCATTATAATATTACAATAAAAATAAAATTCACAAATTTTACTACTTACCTCGTGTGTATTTTCCATCAATGACATTTCATTTAGGAATGTATGCAGTGCTGAATGAATTACTGTAGCCACTTCGCGTAACGATCGGTACCCACACATGATTGTAACGGGTATGTACTCGTTACAAAAATCCACCACTTTTTGTGGCGTACCATATTGAGCGGGTGAAATTTTTTCGCATGGTGTAAGGGGAAATCTGGGTTACTATGAATGTGTACCCTTATACGCATTTTTCACTCCTGGGAATGTTGATGGAAATGAATATCTTTGCCCGTGCCGTATATTAATTTAATCGCAAAGACGAAATATAGCGTGGTCAAAAATATTGAAACTAACCACTTTTTCACAGAACATTAAATTTCTTCCACCATTATTTTTTCACTACAACTGTCCACAATTGCCAGTTTATTTGCAATATCTCAGTATGGTAGATTTTTCACCGCAATGAGCTTTGATGTTAAACTCCTTTATGGGTGTCGCGGTACATCTGTCTGCACCTTTTACGTTGGCGAGTGACATAGTCGTCAGCGATGGGATGTGGCAGCACAGAGTTGCTGACCACGTCTGTAAAACCGCAAATGTGGATGAGTTACGAGCTGATTGAAAACGGTGTCGATCAGCTGGTTATGCACCACTCAAAAACCAGCCGTGATGAGACTACAAACTTAGTCTTTTCAAAGCAAATGCATGCACATACCGCTTAATGATAGCCAAACTACAACAAAAGTGCAGGACCTCGGCCCATTTCTCCCGTATTACGCCAGGTTACCGACAAATATTACATTTCGGGCTCCAGCGAGTTACTACACTCACCATTATGTACTGTGTTCTGACGAAATATTGAAACTAACCACTTTTTCACAGAACATTAAATTTCTTCCACCATTATTTTTTCACTACAACTGTCCACAATTGCCAGTTTATTTGCAATATCTCAGTATGGTAGATTTTTCACCGCAATGAGCTTTGATGTTAAACTCCTTTATGGGTGTCGCGGTACATCTGTCTGCACCTTTTACGTTGGCGAGTGACATAGTCGTCAGCGATGGGATGTGGCAGCACAGAGTTGCTGACCACGTCTGTAAAACCGCAAATGTGGATGAGTTACGAGCTGATTGAAAACGGTGTCGATCAGCTGGTTATGCACCACTCAAAAACCAGCCGTGATGAGACTACAAACTTAGTCTTTTCAAAGCAAATGCATGCACATACCGCTTAATGATAGCCAAACTACAACAAAAGTGCAGGACCTCGGCCCATTTCTCCCGTATTACGCCAGGTTACCGACAAATATTACATTTCGGGCTCCAGCGAGTTACTACACTCACCATTATGTACTGTGTTCTGGAGTTGCAGTGAATTGTCATTCGTGACAAAGCTGCCAGATAGGTAAAAATTGCCAAACAAAATGCCAAACTTACCCAATTGAAGGTAGACACAATTTATACGGAAAAGTAAATATTCGTGGTGAGGTATACAAGCCACCCAACTACACAGGTACACAAGCCACCCACAGGTATTAATGGGATTTCTATTGTTTTAGTATGACTCGCTACACCGCAACACGCGTAAAAACCGAGCAACGGTCTCGGCCTTTCACCATCCCCTGTCGGTTATGCGGGAATAACCACGGCATCCAATTTTGCCAAAAATATCGTGGGATGGCGGTTGAAGAGCGGTTGAGTGTAGTACTTATCCACAAGTACTGTTCCAACTGCCTATCGCCATTCCACGGTCCTGGAACATGCCCGAGCAAGGACCGCTGCTACCGGTGTGACGAGAAACACCATACGACGCTGCACATCGATGACTCAGCCGCCCGCCCCTCTGAGCACGTCGGCTCGAACGTCGACGGACTGGATGATGGAGAGATCTCCGATGGCGCGTTGTCGATCGCCATCACCGAAACCACCAAATCCTTGGCAGAACAGGTAGTCGAAGCAGAAGAAGAAGAGGAGGCGGCCAGGCCACCACCGATACGCTCTCCACAGCTAGGCGGCTCGGAAACACGTTCTTTCCGACCGCTACTACGACACGAGCTGTGGAGAAGCCGCGATACCGTCCACGAAGGGAACAGCGGAGAGCGTGGCTCGGAAACGCGTCCTTTCCGACCATCTCGCCGTTCCACTGCGGTAAGACGGGGTGACGCGGAAACACGTCCTTTCCGCTCATCACGCCTTACAGCGGGTCGGACGGCACCTTACTCGGCCCACACAGCCGTCAGCGACACCACCGTAGTCCGCCATAGGAATATGCCTGCCACTTTCCGGTCGGGAAGAGCAGCCAATACGCCCACCGAAAGCATAATTTTGAGGTCGTTTGTCGCCATTTCCCTCACTGCTTCCGTTTGCATCGAATCCGGCGGCAAACTTCATGTTGTACGTGCCCTGATCGACTCGTTTTCACCCACATCGGTCATCGACAGCCAACTCGCTTCCAAGCTCGGCTTAGAACGGTTTGGGGGGACTCGGCCGATCAGGTGCACACTCGTATTGCGCGGAGAGTATGGGGTGGCAAGAAGGGTAACCACACAAGCTACGGTCATGGCCAGGTACCATCGAATGAATCCAGCTTCGAATATAGACGCCACCGTTGCCGCGCCATTTCAATTCATGAAGCTGGCTGACCCAGACTTCTTCAGGTCGTCACCAGTGCGCCTGACATTGGGCGCCGACGTCTACGCTAGCCTTATGCTGCCGGGCACCCCACCATCCACCATCAACGGGCTACTGGCCCAGGCCACGATATTCGGCCTCACCATATCTGGGGCCTACCAACAATGAGGCCTCACTTAATCGACCCGTCCGTTTGTCGACAATTAGTCTAATAAAGGTGCAATGAACTAGGCAAAACCACGTTAATGTACTAATTACTTTTTTTTCGCCCACCACAGGTGTCTGCCGGAAGCTACGAGCAGAGCAAGGGCTCAGGAAGAAGACACGTAGTCATAGTTTAAATTTTAATAATTAGTTTGGCCTGGCTGCTGGTGATTCAGATTTTCTTTTTTTCTTCTTTTAATGTTGCTTGTTGCAAGGGGGGCAGGCATATTTAGGCTAGTAATTCTTCAATTCAATACTTCAATTTCCGTAAAATTAATCATCCACTATTGTCAAATATTAATTATCCATTCTCACAAAATAGTACTTGTACGCCTTGATTGTCCAATAATTAAGGTTGTACATTATACTCAATAAAGATATTCACTTATTGTATTGTATTTATATTTGAAATACCGTGTATTATTATTTATTCATTCGCTGCCCTTTCTTTCACTTTTTTCGTTACATATTATTACGTGCGAACAACCCCGCCATTACCCGAGCTCGCCGTAACACCACCCTTTTTATGCTTTTTGCCAGTCTCGTCTTCCAGGAGGTATTCTATTCCACCCTTTTTATGCTTTTTGTGCCATGTAAGATGGAATCCTTATGTTCTTGTTGTCAATTTATTTTATATAGTTACTCTTGTTGCTGTTGTTGTTGTTATTAAGTTTTATATTAATGACGGCTCCTACAACTTTAGGAAATCATGTTGCGTATCTTTTTGTCCAAAGTCGTGCTCATCTCGATTCTGCAAATATTGTGTAGTGCAAATATTGTGTGCTGCCAATCAATGGATCCGCAGGATTGCAATCAGGAAACCTTTCACCAGTTGGTTTTTTAGCGCTTTTGCTTTGCAGCAAATTTTCGCTTTTTGTTACCAAACTTTCAGGATCGCCATGTAGGAGGAATGTAACGCTGAAGTATAGCGTATGAATCCAATTGAATTCTTTATTGAATTGCTTTCTCTTTTATACAAAATCTTACACTAATACTTACAAATTATTTACAAACTGAAACATATACAAATAGGTACCTTACTAATACATACAAACTAAAATTCATAATTCTAAAATATGCTAAGTCAACATATGACTGCAAAAAAAATATATATGTCAGTTGCATTGACAAACTGACAAACTGGTCATTGCGACTGTCTTTGGCGGTGTCTTTGACCGTTTGCACAAGTGTAACACGACCCTCGTTATGTGCGGCATGTGCAGTATTTGTATAAACTCCCGCTGAGTTCAATGTAACTAATTGGGTAGAATGTTGTTTGTGTATATTCGTATTTGTTTATACATTATTTATGTGCACATGACAATTAAAGTACCCAGCCAGCAGAGATACGTACATTTTTCTGATGGTGCGTTTTCCCGACATTTTTTGAATCCGAAAACTGTATTAAAAACGACTTGCCTAGTTGTTTCATATAATGACTAAATTTCAAAATGTTTTTCCTGTCAAAAAAAAAATAAATAAAGATTTCATAAATAAATTATTGAAAAGATTTTGAAAAGGTAAGTTTTATAGCTACAATAAAAAAAATTATTAATTAGTTTGTTTTACATATTCAATGGACTTTTTTCGTGGTATTTGGCGCATCCTCAACTTATCAACGTTTCAGCGTAAGTACAGAGTAAGTAACTTAGCTGGTTCGGATAAAATCTTTTTTTGTTCCAAGGTATCAGACTCTCTTTTTCAGTCTGGGAATATTAGGAATTTGAGCTAGCCCTTCTTTCGGCTTCGGTAAAGATTCATTTTTCTCAGGACCCGAAAAAACTTCACAGCTTCAAATTCTTTAGTGGTTCAGAAAAAACTTTCCCAAGTAAATCACTTATCCATGCTTCTGCTCCATATTACAGGACGAGCATTATGAGCGACTTGTAAAGCGTGGTTCTTGTTCGTCGAGAGACGACTTAACTCTCAATGGCGCGGACTCCTTGAATGATGACAGGTTGACCTCCTTTTAGAAAGAGCTTAAATATTCATATAGGTAAATAAAGGCAGTCCACGATTAAGTTTAAAAGGTTAACGAAAACCTCTTATAAATAAAAAAAACGTCTGTATGTCCTTTATGAGTTTCTTTCCTTTTCACAATGGGTTTCGGGCAGAGCTGGGTAATACTGAGTAGTAATTAGACTATTACGTACTTAAATACTTTATATTTAGATCTTGAAGTAATTAGTCCATACTAGTACTTGATATTACGCAGGTCTTGTTTAGGTTGTTGGACACCTAATGAAATACTCACAAATTTAGCAGTTGCCGAAGCAAAAAATTGTGTAAAGATAATCGTGAACTGCCATAAACATTTCGGATTTTCCCGAATTTGCATTTTTGGGCTTGATTTAGATACGCTATAATTTTGGTTATTTAAGTGAATATGGCGTTTTCCATAAAAAGGCGTGCGCAATCTGAAGCATTAAGTGTGATATCGTCAATAAACTATACGCCTGCAAAACATCTACCTGACAAATCCCATATGGAGCCACTTACTGAAAAGAAAAGTGAAAATATAACTTATTGTGAACAAATAGACGATGTTGATACAGAAGTATTATTCTTAGATACCCAAAAAGTAGAGAGTACTGATATATCTGATGAAATTGCGCAGTGGGTTCTAGAAGGTCATATAAGTCAGTGTCTAACAAATAAGTTGCTACGTATTTTAAGAAAAGCACTGCCCAGTCTTCCGTCTGATTATAGGACGCTGGTTAAGACACCTTGTGAGATAGTAAACTATAAAATGGATAATGGTGAATATATGCATTATGGTATTAAGGATGCACTAACAGATTTAATGCATCAAACACCTTTCGGAGAGGATCAACTAATGATAAACGTAAACATCGATGGACTTCCGCTTTACAAAAGCTCTTCACTGCAGGCCTGGACAATTTTAATTAATATAAACAGCACGGACAGAATTCTTGTTGCAGGCGTTTACATTGGGCGCAGTAAGCCAAAGCAGCCTGATATATATTTAACAGAATTTTAAATGAGATGAATGACCTTATTTCGAAAGGATTCTCATACAAAAACAAGCAATTGTCCGTAAAATTTAGAGCATTGATATGTGACGCACCAGCTAAAGCATATATCTTAGGCGTTAAATCGCATTCAGGCTACTATTCCTGTACAAAGTGTATACAGAAAGGAGAGAGCCTTGAAAACAAAATTGTATTTAAGCTGGAAGAAAACGTATACATGCGAACAGACGACGATTTTAGGAACAAGCGCTTTAAACAACATCACACACGATTTGATAATATTGCACTGGAGAAATTGTAAATTGACATGGTGACCGCAGTCCCATTTGACTATATGCATGTAGTATGCTTAGGTGTTGTGAAAACCATGCTTACTGCACTAACAAAAAAAAAGAGAAAAGCCTTTTCATTAAATAATAAAACAATAGAAACAATTAATTTAAAATTACTATACTTACGGAATCAAGTCCCTAGAGAATTCAATCGGAAGCCGAGAAGTCTAAACGAGATCGATAGATTCAAAGCAACAGAGTTTAGGACTTTCTTACTCTACACTGGACCTGTTGTTCTAGGTGAAAGTTTGGATAAAGATAGATTCCACCACTTTCTGCGTTTAAGCATAGCTATTAGGATACTCTTATGTCCAAAATATTGTCAAAACTATCAAAACCTTGCTCATGTACTTATAAAAGACTTTATATCTCTGACAACGAGTTTATATACGGAATCTATGCTGACATATAACTTTCATTGCCTTACTCATTTTAGTGCACAAGCTAGTCATTTCGGATCATTAGAAACAGTTAGTGCCTTCAAGTTTGAAAATTACTTGCAAGACTTGAAAAAATATGTTAAAAAGAGCAGCCAAGTTGCCAGCCAAATTTACCGTAGGTTATCTGAAAGAAGTTTCTTTTCTGTTGCTGTACCAAAACATTCTCTACCAACACACGGTGTAATTAAATCAGATTACACAAATTTTTTCAGACTCAAAGGTTTATATTTTGATACTAATGGTAAAGATAGCTTCTATTTTTTAAACGGAAACCGTATTAATATTTATAAAATTTTCAAAATTGAAAAAGTTAGTAATCGTTTTCTTCTGCACAGCAAACTAGTAGAAAATTTAGAAGACTTATTTGATTATCCGATTAGGTCATCCCGTTTAGGAATTTACAAATCTCTTGAATTAACTTTAAATTCAGAAGAAGAAAAGCATTACATAGATATTGTTTCGGGAAAAGTTCTAAATTTTTCGTATGATAATGTCAATTTTTTCATCCCGATGATTTAAGATTAAATACGCCTAACTAATATGAATAACTACGAAAATTTGTTTGAAGAAGAAAATGGAATGATAGAAGTTGAAATTGAACCAAACAATGCTGAAGGTATAAGTCCTCAATAATAGTTAATCCTAAGTCAATCATTTAATTTAACTGTAATTCTATATTTTAAGGGATGATAAACATTTTAAATGAATTGAGAGGCAAGGTAACGGAAATGGAGGTCAAATTTAGTAAACTCATGGAGAGAATGCTGACGGAAATAATAGCGTTAAGAAAGGAGAATGCAAGTATGAAAAAAGCACCAAGAGAGAAAGAAACCGCTCTTCCGGAAAGTCCTTTTCAAAAATTAGATGAATTTTTAAAGTGGGAGTCTGAGCTGGCGACTTCAAACGAAAAACACCAGATTATTGTATGATATCAAAACTTTATAGTAATGGATGTATTCAGTCCTTTCTATATATACATATGTAAATATATGCTCTTTATATTTCTCAGGTTACTGAACTCACTGCCATGAATATATACAGCGTAGATAAATTCATAAAAACATGTTGGCGTAAGGTCATGGCACCTGCAGTAGCTGAATGCTTTTCATGGAAAGGCACAAATGTTAAGAAAAGTGCTGTCGGGTTGGCAACAACAGCAGCTATCCGAAGTGCATTTCGGCAAAAATTTAATATCGACGAGGAAATATTTTGTTCTACCTCAAGGAAATATTTTCAATACGCACACGATCGTCGTAGGAAGCAGAAATTAAGTTCTCACAAGGATACACACATTTTTTAAGTATATATGTATCTTTAACTCTTCTAAATTTTGAGTTCGACTTAACTTTGGAATTACAAAATTGCGTTTATAATTCTTATTTATTGCAGTTTAGTATGATATATAATATGTTGTTTGTTAATTTAGTTTGTAAAACTTAAATACTGAAAGATGTTATATAACTACATTAATTTATGCATTTCTTTGAACTTTTAAAAAACACTAACACATTTAACTAAATGCAAATAATATTATGAAAACTTATTTAAATGTTTAAACTATTGATCTAAAAAATGTGAATTAGTTGCATTGAAATAAAAAAACTTAACGATATGTACATATGTATGTGTTTTTAATCTAGAGCTGGAAAAGGAGGTAAGTTAACTAAGCTACAATAAGATCAAATAAAGGCAATGAAGGATATAACATCCGTAAATAGACAAAGGGAGTGTAGGAAGATATATCAGAATTCAGTACTAAAATGTATCTGCAAAAACACACAACAACTTTTCCAGAATCGTATCCAAAAACTGATAAAAAATTTATAGAGAAAAACGGATAAAAACTGTATACGAAGAAAGATCATCAAAACAAAACATTTTGTTAAAAAGAAGCATCCGTAAGTTGTATAAAAAGTAGACGAAACCTGTACGAAAACGTACAAAAATTCTATCAGAAAATGTATAAAAAGTTGTAGAAAAAAGTATGACAAAATGAGTCTGATTAAAGAACTTTTTCTACAATTTTACGGGCATACGTTTCGTTCGCACACTTTAGTGGGAAAACGGATCCAGAAAAGTTCCTTAAACGTAAAATGAAAACGGGTGTAAAATAAGTTTTTTATCAGCAATTTCTTCCATTTTCGGATACATTAACGGAAATTTTGCTGGCTGGGTAAAAAGGGCGATGTGTTTATGTAATGCTACAATGGTATTATAACTTTGGTCCGATGTTTGTAAGTATGAGAAGAAGAAGAGATATACCCACCATTAAGTATACCGAAATGGTCAGAGCGACGAGCTGAGTTGATTTAGCCATGTCCGTCTGTCTGTTTGAACGCAAACTACTCCCTCAATTTTATAGATATCTCGATGAAATTTGGTATGTAGCCGCCATTTTGTATTATATTAATCATTTGTCGGAACCAGTAAGATCGGACCAATACAACGCATAGCTCCCATACAATCGATTGTTCCGATAAATGGGTTTTGGCCTATAACTCTTGCAATCAAAAAGCTAGGAGAGCGAAATTTTGCAGGTTTAGTAAATGGGTTTTGGCCTATAACTCTTGCAATCAAAAAGCTAGGAGAGCGAAATTTTGCAGGTTTAGTACATATTATATTTGTAACCTGTGTAGTGAAAACCACCCAGATCGGACCAACAAAACATATAGCTCCCATATAATCGATAGTTTCGATAAATTTTGCAGTTAAGAAGCTAGGAACGTAAAATTTTGCAAAGTTGGTACTTATTATAAATGTGATGTGTGTAATGAAAATCATACAGATCGGAGTAAGATAACATATAGCTTCCATATAACCGATTGCTCCGATAAATGTGGTTTGGCCATGTAGGACACTTACTTGTTTATAAATCAAGTAATATCACCAGTTTTCAATTTGCATTTAAATAAAGTAAATAACGTAAGGAAAATACAAACTTTAATTATTACAAAAGTGAAAAAGCGAAAAAAAATCTATTAAAAAAGTGTGCATTTGCGTAGTTTTTGTGAACACCATGGTAAGGGCGCGATAAAATTTCATGAACGTCACGCTAACTTTTTTAAAAGTGAACATATTAAATGTAAAAATTGAATATGACAATCATTGTTTACATGGTTTCAACTAATTTTTTTATAATTTGTGAGTTTGGGAAATAAATTGCCTACGGAAAAAAACCAAAATAAGCAAACATTTCATGAGCATCAATTTTGATACATATTGCTTCATAGCTTAAAATGATTAATTTTGATTTTATTTTTTAATTTTCAAGAGTAAAACAACAAAGTTAACAGCTGCTGAAAGAGCACGGAAATATCGAGAGAAAAAAAAGCTCGATAAATCGCGTATGTGTATAAGTTTCTTCAAGAATTACTTCCTTTTTTCCATTTTTGTTAAAGTAATCAAAGAATATGTACATGTTTAGTTTTGTATGAAAATTTTTGTTTTTTGTAGAATTTTCGTTTTTTTTTATTTACTTTTTGTAAAAAATAAACTTCTTTTCGATAAACTTTGAATTTGGCATTATTTCTTGTTTACGTGCAACAAAATCTCTTGATCGTCACAAAATATCTTGAGCGTCACACTTAGTTTTTTTTTTGCTTAAAACGCTTGTAATTGCAGTTTTTTTAAATACATTGTTACAAGCCTATTACTTTGCAAGTAAACCCTTAGTTCAAGCCTTTTTTTAACAAAAATTTACATATTTTCATCTTGATCGTCACAAAATATCTTGAGCATCACACTTAGTTTTTTTCCTTAAAACGCTTATAATTGAATTTTTTTTTAAATACATTGTTACAAGCCTATTACTTTGCAGGTAACCCCTTAGTTCAAGTCCTTTTTTGACAAAAGTTTACATATTTTCATCTTAAAATTTGTAAATAACTAGTCACTTTAAAAAACAAAATCAAGGTGAATCGTGATCTTGTGTTTATAATCGAAAAGGTGATTTTCGCAAAAGTCAATCTTGAAAAACAAAAGAACATCGTAGTGAACTTGAATTTATAATATTTTTGCATTTTCAGCGATTTTTTAAACATATTTGGTGTGTGACGCTCAAGATAGAAATCACAGAAAACTTAAAAAAAAAACAAAAAATATTGATTTTTTCAGAGCCTAAAGGTACCACAGAATTCTTCATCAATTTCTACATAAATTGGTCACTCTTACAGGCGAATTGGTAAAACTTTAAAAATAAGCAAAAAAAAACTCGTTGTGTACGTTTTTTTTGAAATTGACCCATATGGAAACATTTTTCTTAGTTCAATATTATTATTACATACTAGCTGACCCAGCAAACTTCGTTCTGCCCAAGATAGACATTATTATTAAGTTCATTAAAAAAAAAAAAAAAATATCCAACTGAATGATAAACTATGTATCTATTCCAATGTAAGTTGATACACTAAGGCCCGCTTTCATAAAAGCCGGTTAGTGCTTAATCCGAATTTAATCCTGATTTGTCTAAAATACGTTTTCATCAAGGCCGATTAGCACAAATCGTCCGGTTAACGGCTGATAAACTTTACCGGCGATGTATGGCCGATTAAGCAAAAAGCGGGAAAGCGGGCCTAAATATATAAAACAATTACCACTTCTAGAGCGCGCTCAGAGAGCGCGAAGTTTTTATCTAGTCATCTTTGGTGCTAAGCGACCTACTAGTGTAAGTACACAAATGAAAGCAACGTTGTTATTTATTCGAAAGAAGGTTGCCATAGCGCCAAAATACATTAGAATGTTAGCAGTAAGCAAAATTGTACCAAAAGCGACAGCGTAGTACTTCAGTACTTTCTTGAGCCAAATTGTATCGAAAAATACAATTGAATCGAAAAACCCAACCCTGCGTTGACAGGACCCAGAGAGATGTGTTTGATAACATCCGCAAGTGGAGACATGGAGAGTGGTGATCATAGCTGATGTTTAAATGGTCCGGCAAATTACAATTTCGGAAAAAGATCAAGCGTATCACCGAATGTTGAGGCGGGATTCAAATAAAATGGAGGAATACGAGTTGACGACATTGACTTATAGTACCGCGTCAATGCCATATTTAGCAGTGCGGACATTATATCGATGATCTCATGACTGGTGGAGATTCGCTTACTCAATGTATTATGATCCAAAAAGAAATCAGCAAACTCTTCAATTATATGGATTTCATTTGAGTAAATGGCTTGGAAATTGGGACAATAGTACTAAAAAGTAGTACAAAATCTTCTGTATTATTATAAATTTTTATTTTTTGAGAAAATTATAATCTTTGTTGTTTTTTTTTTGTTTTTGTTGGTCCCTAGGCATATTTAAATGCCAATGGTTTAGCGGCGGTGAGGCGTGCTCAAATCATCCTTACTAGACAATGTTTAGTACTTTGGGCAAAAAGTTTAGCTCATTTGTGCAATCCCCCCTTATTTTCCAACACATTCCAAAATAAATTTTGTTTTTGGAATTTCTAATGCACGAAAGAGATAATATCGTCGGAGCTATCTCCTTTTAAAAATGCTTAAGATAGAAGGACATAGATGTACATATAATTTTATGTCATGTTTTCTACTTGATTGACTTTTAGAATTTGATAGATGTCAGCAAAATTAAATGTCAAAATGAAAAAAAAAAAATTTAAATATAAAAATTTTTTATATCTATTTGAAAAAACAATTCGTGCGGTGAAAATATACATATGTATGTATGTATATTAAATTGATTTGTATGCTGCTATCAGCTGAATTGTGAATCAAAAATAATAGTACCCTTCTACAGTCCGCCAACAAACCTTTCCAGTTGCGTGAACGGATCTAGGTTCGTTTTTCAAGGGAATCGGCCACAATGGACACCATTCCGTAGTTTCAGCTGCCGGGAATTTGTTTAGGGAAAATATGTAAAATGTATATTCAAATGTATATTTTTAAGATAGTTTATGCTATTTAGCATATAAATATTTTATAAAATATAGTACAATTTGTAGTTTTTTCATAAATTCAAAATAAAATTTCTTCAAATGTCATATGTATGAAAAAACAAAAATTTGAATCTTCTTCTTTCTTATAAGTAGTTTGGAGAGATAATGTGAGTAGTTTGGAGAGAAAATATAAGGGGTTTGAGCATTTGCTGTGAATAGTTTGTGACGCCATATATAAGTAGTTCGAATGAATAGTTTGTAAGGCCATTTTTAAGTACTTTGAGCATTAGGAATGAACAGTTTGTAAGGTTATTATTCAGTACATTGAATTTTAGTTCTAAGGTGTTGAATATGTAAATATTGAGCAGTTTGGTTGATTTTTCAAAGTGATTTGTAAGCATTTGAATTAATAGTTTGAGGCTTTGTTAGAGCAAAGAAGATATATATTTTCATTTAATACAATACCATTAGTAAAAACGAGATATCGTATAAGATCCATGAGGGGAAGTGTTCAAATTCAAACACATTATTAAGGGCATTTGTCATTAATGAAAATGCTTTTGTAAGTACTTATAGAAGGCTCAACTATCTAGTAGGGATTCTAGATTACATACATATTTAAAAATAATTACTGCTCCAGTTTGTAATGGTTACGTATGCTGCCAGTCACTCTTCTTCCAGGAGGTATGGTGGTTTGTAATGGTTACGTTTGCTGCCACTCTCGTCTTCCAGGAGGTATTCTATTCCACCCTTTTTATGCTTTTTGTGCCATGTAAGATGGAATCCTTATGTTCTTGTTGTCAATTTATTTTATATGGTTACTCTTGTTGCTGTTGTTGTTAAGTTTTATATTAATGACGGCTCCTACAACTTTAGGAAATCATGTTGCGAATCTTTTTGTCCAAAGTCGTGCTCATCTCGATTCTGCAAATATTGTGTAGTGCAAATATTGTGTGCTGCCAATGAATGGATCAATGGATCCGCAGGATTGCAATCAGGAAACCTTTCACCAGTTGGTTTTTTAGCGCTTTTGCTTTTCAGCAAATTTTCGCTTTTTGTTACCAAACTGGCAGGATCGCCATGTAGGAGGAATGTAACGCTGAAGTATAGCGTATGAATCCAATTGAATTCTTTATTGAATTGCTTTCTCTTTTATACAAAATCTTACACTAATACTTACAAATTATTTACAAACTAAAACATATACAAATAGGTACCTTACTAATACATACAAACTAAAATTCATAATTCTAAAATAGGCTAAGTCAATATATGACTGCAATAAAAATATAAATATGTCAGTCGCATTGACAAACTGACAAACTGGTCATTGCGACTGTCTTTGGCGGTGTCTTTGACCGTTCTCACAAGTGTAACAAGATCCTCGTTATGTGCGGCATGTGCAGTATTTGTATAAACTCCCGCTGAGTTCAATGCTACTAATTGGGTAGAATGTTGTTTGTGTATATTCGTATTTGTTTATACATTATTTATGTGCACAGCATAATTAAAGTAAAAAGGGCGATGTGTTTATGTAATGCTACAATGGTATTATAACTTTGGTCCGATGTTTGTAAGTATGAGAAGAATAAGAGGTATACCCACCTTTAAGTATACCGAAATGGTCAGGGCGATCAGCTAGGAGAGCAAAATTTTCCAGGTTTAGCACATATTATATTTGTAATCTGTGTAGTGAAAATCACCCAGATCGGACCAACAAAACATATAGCTCCCATATAATCGATAGTTTCGATAAATTTTGCAGCTAAGAAGCTAGGAACGTAAAATTTTGCAAAGTTGGTACTTATTATAAATGTGATGTGTGTAATGAAAATCATACAGATCGGAGTAACATAACATATAGCTTCCATATAACCGATTGCTCCTATAAATGTGGCTCCCATATAACCGATTGCTCCGATAAATGTGGTTTGGCCATGTAGGACACTTACTTGTTTATAAATCAAGTAATATCACCAGTTTTCAATTTGCATTTAAATAAAGTAAATAACGTAAGGAAAATACAAACTTTAATTATTACAAAGGTGAAAAAGCGAAAAAAAAATCTATTAAAAAAGTGTGCATGTGCGTAGTTTTTGTGAACACCATGATAAGGGCGCGATAAAATTTCATGAGCGTCACGCTAACTTTTTTAAAAGTGAACATATTAAATATAAAAATTTAAGATGACAATCATTGTTTACATGGTTTCAACTCATTTTTTTATAATTTGTGAGTTTGGGAAATAAATTGCCTACGGAAAAAAACCAAAATAAGCAAAGATTTCATGAGCATCACTTTTTATACATATTGCTTCATAGCTTAAAATGATTAATTTTGATTTTATTTTTTAATTTTCAAGAGTAAAACAACAAAATTAACAGCTGCTGAAAGAGCACGGAAATATCGAGAGAAAAAAAAGCTCGATAAATCGCGTATGTGTATAAGTTTCTTCAAGAATTACTTCCTTTTTTCCATTTTTGTTAAAGTAATCAAAGAATATGTACATGTTTAGTTTTGTATGAAAATTTTTGTTTTTTGAAGAATTTTCGTTTTTTTTATTTACTTTTTGTAAAAAATAAACTTCTTTTCGTTAAACTTTAAATTTGGCATTATTTCCTGTTTACGTGCAACAAAATCTCTTGATCGTCACAAAATATCTTGAGCATCACACTTAGTTTTTTTGCTTAAAAAGCTTATAATTGAAGTTTTTTTTAAATACATTGTTACAAGCCTATTACTTTGCAGGTAACCCCTTAGTTCAAGTCTTTTTTTGACAAAAGTTTACATATTTTCATCTTAAAATTTGTAAATAACTAGTCACTTTAAAAAAAAAAAATCAAGGTGAATCGTGATCTTGTGTTTATAATCGAAAAGGTGATTTTCGCAAAAGTCAATCTTGAAAAACAAAAGAACATCGTGGTAAACTTGAATTTATAATATTTTTGCATTTTCAGCGATTTTTCAAACATACGCTCAAGATAGAAATCACAGAAAATTTAAAAAGAAAACAAAAAATATTGATTTTTTTGAGAGCCTAAAGGTACCACAGAATTCTTCATCAATCCTACTAATATTATAAATGTGAATGTAGCGATGTTTGGATGTTTGGATGTCCAGACGTTTGCTTTTGTTCCCTAAAAACGTGAGAATGGCTGGACGGATTTTGTTGAAATTTGGCACGCCTACAGGTTATAGTCTGGAAGGAGCTATAGGCTATTTTTTTTTTTAATTTTGGGGGTTCCGACCCTGCTAGGGACCGTTTCTTTTCGAATTTTTTTTTATTCCATATAACTCTAAGTATATTGAACCTATACTTATGATATTTCGCATATAGGTATAGAAATATCGTACAATATGGGTATCAAACGAAAGGGGAGGGCCCCAGGTTTCATTTTGGCTTCGATATATTTCGATAAATTGATCGATAACTAAGTTATCGGTCAAAATTCGATTGCCCAAAAAACTTAATATTAACCTACAATATGGGTATCAAACGAAAGGAGATGGCCCCAGGTTTCATTTGGGCTTCGATATATTTCGATAAATTTATCGATAACTGAGTTATCGGTGAAAATGTTATTGCACAAAAACCTTAAAATTGCCCTACAATATGGGTATCAAACGAAAGGGGATAGCTCCAGGTTACATTTGGACTTCGATATATTTCGATAAATTTATCGATAACTGAGTTATCTGTGATTGCCCAAAAAACTTTACATTACCCTATAATATGGGTATCAAACGAAAGGGGAGGGCCCCAGGTTTTATTTTGGCTTCGATATATTTCGATAAATTGATCGATAACTAAGTTATCGGTCAAAATTTGAACCTTAATATTACCCTACAATATGGGTATCAAACGAAAGGGGATGGCGCCAGGTTTCATTTGGGCTTCGATATATTTCGATAAATTTATCTGTAACTGAGTTATCGGTGAAAATGTTATTGCACAAAAACCTTAAAATTGCCCTACAATATGGGTATCAAACGAAAGGTGATAGCTCCAGGTTACATTTGGACTTCGATATATTTCGATAAATTTATCGATAACTGAGTTATCGGTGATTGCCCAAAAAACTTAACATTACCCTATAATATGGGTATCAAACGAAAGGGAGGGCCCCAGGTTTAATTTTGGCTTCGATATATTTCGATAAATTGATCGATAACTAAGTTATCGGTCAAAATTCGATTGCCCAAAAACCTTAATATTACCCTACAATATGGGTATCAAACGAAAGGGGATGGCGCCAGGTTTCATTTGGGCTTCGATATATTTCGATAAATTGATCGATAACTGAGTCATCTGTCAAAATGCGATTGCCCGAAAACCTCTATATTACCCTACAATATGGGTATCAAACGAAAGGAGATAGCTCCAGGTTTCATTTGGACTTCGATATATTTCGATAAGTTTATCGATAACTGAGTTATCGGTGATTGCCCAAAAAACTTATCATTACCCTATAATATGGGTATAAAACGAAAGGAGAAGGCAGCAGGTTTCATTTGGACTACGATAGGTTTCGATAAATTGATCGATAACTGAGTTATCGGTGAAATTGTGGTTGCCCAAAAACCTTAAACTTGACCTACAATATGGGTATCAAACAAAAGGGGAAGGCCCCATTTTTCAATTTAGCTTTGATATTTTTCGATAAATTGATCGATAACTAAGTTATCGGTCAAAATTCGATTGCCCGAAAACCTTAATATTACCCGGCAATATGGGTATCAAACGAAAGGGGATAGCTCCAGGTTTCATTTGGACTTCAATAGGTTTCGATAAATTGATCGATAACTAAGTTATCGGTGAAAATGTTATTGCACAAAAACCTTAAAATTGCCCTACAATATGGGCATCAAACGAAAGAGGGAAGGCCCCAGGTTTCATTTGTACTTTAATATATTTCGATAAATTTATCGATAACTAAGTTATCGGTGAAAATGTTATTGCACAAAAACCTTAATATTACCCTACAATATGGGTATCAAACGAAAGAAGATATATATATATATATATGGCGCGATATACAACAGTTATATCATTAACCTCCTAGGAGATTTTTGCGCCGAGCTTCTCTTCCAATTTGTGGTGTGTCGCTTTGAAATTTTTCCTACAAATTGGCGGGACCTACGGTTTTTCGCCGACTCCGAACGGCATCTACAAAGCAGATGAATTTTTGCTGAGAAGCCTTTCATGGCAGAAATACACTCGGAGAGTTTGCCAAACCACTGCCGAGGGGCGACCCCGTTTTGAAAAAACTTTTTCAAACTACTTTTTGATGTAACCTATACCAGGGCTCGAACCCGGACCTTCGGTGTGGTAGGCCGACAACACTACCTCCACACCACGGTGGCCGCCAGAAGATAGCTCCAGGTTTAATTTGGACTTCGATATATTTCGATAAATTTATCGATAACTAAGTTATCGGTGAAAATGTTATTGCACAAAAACCTTAAAATTGCCCTACAATATGGGCATCAAACGAAAGGGGAAGGTCCCAGGTTTCATTTGTACTTCAATATATTTCGATAAATTGATGGATAACTGAGTTATCGGTCAAAATGCGATTGCCCGAAAACCTCTATTTTACCCTACAATATGGGTATCAAACGAAAGGAGATAGCTCCAGGTTTCATTTGGATTTCGATAAATTTATCGATAACTGAGTTATCGGTGATTGCCCAAAAAACTTAACATTACTCTATAATATGGGTATAAAACGAAAGGAGAAGGCAGCAGGTTTCATTTGAACTACGATAGGTTTCGATAAATTGATCGATAACTGAGTTATCGGTGAAAATGTGATTGCCCAAAAACCTTAAACTTGACCTACAATATACATATGTATCAAACGAAAGGAGATAGCTTCAGGTTTTATTTGGACTTCGATATATTTCGATAAAATTATCGATAACTGAGTTATCGGTGATTGCCCAAAAAACTTAACATTACTCTATAATATGGGTATAAAACGAAAGGAGAAGGCCGCAGGTTTCATTTGAACTTCGATAGGTTTCTGTAAATTGGTCGATAACTGAGTTATCGGTGAAAATGTGATTGCCCAAAAACCTTAAACTTGCCCTACAATATGGGTATCAAACGAAAGGGGAAGGCCCCAGGTTTCATTTGTACTTCGACATATTTCGATAAATTTATCTATAACTGAGTTATCGGTAAAAATGCGATTTCAGAAAAACCTTAATATTACCCTACAATATTGTATCAAATCAACATTTGAAGTTGAATTCATCCTGGCACAATTTGTCAAAATTGAATTCTTGAAAGGCCCCCTAACGTTACCAACGAATACCGCAAAAGAAAATTTTTGAAAACCGGTTTTCAATACTCTTTTTTCATAATTTTCAAAATATTCGAATTTGGTAAATTCTTCAGTAGGCAATAATATATTCTATAAATATGAAATCTTAAAGTATATTATTGATTTTGAAAGCCCCCCTTACTACTTACATCCCGAGCAACGCCGGGTACCCTGCTAGTTTCTACATAAATTGGCCACTCTTACAGGCGAATTGGTAAAACTTTAAAAATAAGCAAAAAAAACTCGTTGTGTACGTTTTTTTTGAAATGGACCCATATGGAAACATTTTTCTTAGTTCAATATTATTATTACATACTAGCTGACCCAGCAAACTTCGTTCTGCCCAAAATAGACATTGGCCCTTATTATGAGCTGCATTCTATCTTCGATCTTCGTTGGTTATCGAACATCGAAAATCGAGTTTCAAATTCATATTATGGCTAGCGCATCGCTGACGAAATTTTCGTTGTGTATCCATTTTTTCAACGAATAGGATTTTGCTTTCGACGCTGTATCGAATTCTTTTAAAATTACTAAAAATGTAAGTTTTTTGTATTTATCTTCTACTTTTTTGAATTATAGTACTAATTTTAATCTATTTGCATTAATTTGATGTAGGTCTAAGGTCGTCAGCACAAAACAACAGCTGGAAACGTTGGTTTCGCTAATGCACCAAAATCCGAGCTTAGAAAGAGGTGTTTATTCAAAATCCCAGGCTGCAATAAAATGTATTATAAATCTGTTTAAAAGCTTTTTTATTATCAAACATTAAATAACACGGTTGTAAATGTACACTTACGCAGTGGAATTCATCTCCAAAGGATTGGATGCATCTCTTAATCGCTTTCTGTTTCTTGCTAGTTCTAGTACGCTCTCTTCATCATCCGATGAATCTTCGAACCATAACTCTGTCGTAGTCATATTTTTCTTTTCTGTATCAATTTTGCTCATATATTTGATCGGTAATTTATTTTGTTTGATTAGATGATTAATTTTTTTAATCACAGCTGATAAAAGATGTACTACTGTGAACAGTTGAAACGATCGAAATTCACAATGGCGCAAGTATTTACCAAATGCAGCTCATAACACCAAATGAGAATTTTTTCGTTGAGCATTTTCGACCACCGTCGAAGATCGAATTAAACTCATAATAGGCACCATTATTATTACGTCCATTTAAAAAAAAAAAAAATATCCAACTGAATGATAAACTATGTATCGATTCTAATGTAAGTTGATATATATACACATATAATAAATTATTCCTAATCGGCGATTATTTAATCTCTGATTTTCTGAATCAACAATTTGGTTTTCACCAAAGCCTGGTTAAGTTATAGCCGATTAGACCCATCATTGTGAATAAATTAGCAAAAAATTGCATTGTGAATAGGCAAAACAGCTGTTTTTCGTTTTGTTTCGCCAAAAATTTGCCCTAAATTGGTCCAAAATAGGGGATCTGTCCCATGGTATTTATGTGCAAAGCATCCCTATCAGCAATATTTAATGCAAATTAGGCATTGAACTGTCTTCTAGAAGGGCACCAACTTTCAAAACACTAACAAAACAGCACAAAGTATCCAAATTAAAATTGTTTTTGTGGGAATATAAACAAATGTTGATTGTGTCCACAACTGATAAATGGAAATTTTTGCTTAATCGGCCATCCATCGCCGGTAAAGTTTATCAGCCGTTAACCGGACGATTTGTGCTAATCGGCCTTGATGAAAACGTATTTTAGACACATCAGGATTAAATTCGGATTAAGCACTAACCGGCTTTTATGAAAGCGGGCCTAAATATATAAAAAAATTACCACTTTTAGAGCGCGCTCAGAGAGCGCGAATTTTTTATCTAGTCATCTTTGGTGCTAAGCGACCTACTAGTGTAAGTACACAAATGAAAGCAACGTTGTTATTTATTCGAAAGAAGGTTGCCATAGCGCCAAAATACATTAGAATGTTAGCAGTAAGCAAAATTGTACCAAAAGCGACAGCGTAGTACTTCAGTACTTTCTTGAGCCAAATTGTATCGAAAAATACAATTGAATCGAAAAACCCAACCCTGCGTTGACAGGACCCAGAGAGATGTGTTTGATAACATCCGCAAGTGGAGACATGGAGAGTGGTGATCATAGCTGATGTTTAAATGTTCCGGCAAATTACAATTTCGGAAAAAGATCAAGCGTATCACCGAATGTTGAGGCGAGATTCAAATAAAATGGAGGAATACGAGTTGACGACATTGACTTATAGTACCGCGTCAATACCATATTTAGCAGTGCCCACATTATATCGATGATCTCATGACTGGTGGAGATTCGGTTACTCAATGTATTATGATCCAAAAAGAAATCAGCAAACTCTTCAAATATATGGATTTCATTTGAGGAAATGGCTTGGAAATTGCGACAATAGTACTAAAAAATAGTACAAAATCTTCTGTATTATTATTAATTTTTATTTTTTGAGAAAATTATAATCTTTGTTGTTTTTTTTTTGTTTTTGTTGGTCCCTAGGCATATTTAAATGCAAATGGTTTAGCGGCGGTGAGACGTGCTCAAATCATTCTAGATTATATACATACATAAAAATAATTACTGCTCCAGTTTGTAATGGTTACGTTGCTGCCAGTCACTCTTCTTCCAGGAGGTATGGTGGTTTGTAATGGTTACGTTTGCTGCCACTCTCGTCTTCCAGGAGGTATTCTATTCCACCCTTTTTATGCTTTATGAAGGAATCCTTATGTTCTTGTTGTCAATTTATTTTATATGGCTACTCTTGTTGCTGTTGTTGTTGTTATTAAGTTTTATATTAATGACGGCTCCTACAACTTTAGGAAATCATGTTGCGTATCTTTTTGTCCAAAGTCGTGCTCATCTCGATTCTGCAAATATTGTGTAGTGCGAATATTGTGTGCTGCCAATCAATGGATCCGCAGGATTGCAATCAGGAAACCTTTCACCAGTTGGTTTTTTAGCGCTTTTGCTTTGCAGCAAATTTTCGCTTTTTGTTACCAAACTGGCAGGATCACCATGTAGGAGGAATGTAACGCGGAAGTATAGCGTATGAATCCAATTGAATTCTTTATTGAATTGCTTTCTCTTTTATACAAAATCTTACACTAATACTTACAAATTATTTACAAACTAAAACATATACAAATAGGTACCTTACTAATACATACAAACTAAAATTCATAATTCTAAAATAGGCTAAGTCAATATATGACTGCAATAAAAATATAATATGTCAGTCGCAATGACAAACTGACAAAACGGTCATTGCGACTGTCTTTGGCGGTGTCTTTGACCGTTCGCACAAGTGTAACACGATCCTCGTTATGTGCGGCATGTGCAGCATTTGTATAAACTCCCGCTGAGTTCAATGTAACTAATTGGGTAGAATGTTGTTTGTGTATATTTGTTTATACATTATTTATGTGCACATGACAATTAAAGTAAAAAGGGCGATGTGTTTATGTAATGCTACAATGGTATTATTACTTTGGTCCGATGTTTGTAAGTATGAGAAGAAGAAGAGATATACCCACCATAAAGTATACCGAAATGGTCAGGGCGACGAGCTGATTTGATTTAGCCATGTCCGTCTGTCTGTTTGAACGTAAACTAGTCCCTCAATTTTATAGATATCTCGATGAAATTTGGTATGTAGCCGCCATTTTGTATTATATTAATCATTTGTCGGAACCAGTAAGATCGGACCAATACAACGCTTAGCTCCCATACAATCGATTGTTCCGATAAATGGGTTTTGGCCTATAACTCTTGCAATCAAAAAGCTAGGAGAGCGAAATTTTGCAGGTTTAGTACATACTAGCAGGGTACCCGGCGTTGCTCGGGATGTAAGTAGTTAGGGGGCCATTCAAAATCAATAATATACATTAAGATTTCATATTTATGTATATAATATAGCTGACCCGGGAAACTTCGTTCTTCCCAAAATAGATTTTTTTATTAATTTTTCACTACTTCATTGTGCATACAACTTCAAAAATATAAAATTTTAGTATTCCGTTTAAGGCTACACGATACACAAAATTTTTAGTTTTCTGTCCCGGAGCGTAAGTAAATAGCGAAAACAATTTTCCTACACGGGAACACGCCACATAGAGCTATTGATATCATTAATCTCCTGATCAATTTTCAGGTCCTAACTTTAAACGCTTTTACGATAACCCCACTTTTATGCGCAAAAATTGTTTTGATATCATTTAGCTCTATACCAATTTCCAGGTTCCTGCCTTAAATACTTTTGGAGATATTTAGCTTGAAAAATTAGTATGGGAGGTGCCACGCCCCCATTTTCGTTAACTCCAATTTTTTTGGAGGTGGTAGGGATCGATCTCGTATAACCCCTCACCAAATTTCAGTGGTGTAACCCGAATACTTCCAGAGATACGGACAATGAAAAATTCCATTTGTATGGGAGGTGCCACGCCCACTTTTTCGTTATACCCAGTTGTTTTGGAGGTGGTAAGGATCGATCCCATATAACCCCTTACCGAGTTTCAATGATCTAACAAAAATACTTCCAGAGATATCGACTAAGAATTATTTCATTCGTATGGGAGGTCCCACGCCCCCTTTTTCGTTATCCCCAGTTTTTTTGGAGGTGGTAGGGATCGATCTCATATAATCTCTCACCAAATTTCAGTGGTCTAACCTAAATACTTCCAGAGATATCGACTAAGAAGTATTTCATTCGTATGGGAGGTGCCACGCCCACTTTTACGTTATACCCAGTTGTTTTGGAGGTGGTAGGGATCGATCCCATATAACCCCTTACCGAGTTTCAATAGTCTAACATAAATACTTCCAGAGATACGGACAATGGAAAATTCCATTTGTATGGGAGGTGCCACGCCCCCTATACATATCAAAATATTTTTTAGCCTGTGACCATCCCTGGAAGATGTACAGTGGGTGTGTAAAATTTGGTTACGATCGGTTTATAAGTTTAGGACGCAAGTCGATCTATACCTATTTACATAATTTGAATTTTATATATACATATTATATTTGTAACCTGTGTAGTGAAAATCACCAAGATCGGACCAACAAAACATATAGCTCCCATATAATCGATAGTTTCGATAAATTTTGCAGTTAAGAAGCTAGGAACGTAAAATTTTGCAAAGTTGGTACTTATTACAAATGTGATAGGTAATGAAAATCATACAGATCGGAGTAACATAACATATAGCTTCCATATAACCGATTGCTCCCATAAATGTGGCTTCCATATAACCGATTGCTCCGATAGATGTGGTTTGGCCATGTAGGACACTTAAAAAAGATATGCGTATTCATGAAAGGTATAAAGCCTTCGGCACAGCCGAAGACAGCCCTTTCCTTACTTGTTTATAAATCAAGTAATATCACCAGTTTTCAATTTGCATTTAAATAAAGTAAATAACGTAAGGAAAATACAAACTTTAATTATTACAAAAGTGAAAAAGCGAAAAAAAAATCTATTAAAAAAGTGTGCATGTGCGTAGTTTTTGTGAACACCATGATAAGGGCGCGATAAAATTTCATGAGCGTCACGCTAACTTTTTTAAAAGTGAACATATTAAATATAAAAATTGAAGATGACAATCATTGTTTACATGGTTTCAACTCATTTTTTTATAATTTGTGAGTTTGGGAAATAAATTGCCTACGGAAAAAAACCAAAATAAGCAAAGATTTCATGAGCATCACTTTTTATACATATTGCTTCATAGCTTAAAATGATTAATTTTGATTTTATTTTTTAATTTTCAAGAGTAAAACAACAAAATTAACAGCTGCTGAAAGAGCACGGAAATATCGAGAGAAAAAAAAGCTCGATAAATCGCGTATGTGTATAAGTTTCTTCAAGAATTACTTACTTTTTTCCATTTTTGTTAAAGTAATCAAAGAATATGTACATGTTTAGTTTTGTATGAAAATTTTTGTTTTTTGAAGAATTACCGTTTTTTTTATTTCCTTTTTGTAAAAAATAAACTTCTTTTCGTTAAACTTTAAATTTGGCTAAAAAGCTTATAATTGAAGTTTTTTTTAAATACATTGTTACAAGCCTATTACTTTGCAGGTAACCCCTTAGTTCAAGTCTTTTTTTGACAAAAGTTTACATATTTTAATCTTGATCGTCACAAAATATCTTGAGCGTCACACTTAGTTTTTTTCCTTAAAACGCTTATAATTGAAGTTTTTTTAAATACATTGTTACAAGCCTATTACTTTGCAGGTAACCCCTTAGTTCAAGCCTTTTTTTGGACAAAAGTTTACATATTTTCATCTTAAAATTTGTAAATAACTAGTCACTTTAAAAAAAAAATCAAGGTGAATCGTGATCTTGTGTTTATAATCGAAAAGGTGATTTTCGCAAAAGTCAATCTTGAAAAACAGAAGAACATCGTAGTAAACTTGAATTTATAATATTTTTGCATTTTCAGCGATTTTTTAAACATATTTGGTGTGTGACGCTCAAGATAGAAATCACAGAAAACTTAAAAAAAAAAACAAAAAATATTGATTTTTTTGAGAGCCTAAAGGTACCACAGAATTCTTCATCAATTTCTGCATTTTTTTGAAATTGACCCATATGGAAACATTTTTCTTAGTTCAATAATATTATTACATACTAGCTGACCCAGCACACTTCGTTCTGCCCAAAATAGACATTATTATTAAGTTCATTTAAAAAAAAAAAAAAAAAAATTCCAACTGAATGATAAACTATGTATCTATTCTAATGTAAGTTGATATTCGCCGACACACTAAGGCCCGCTTTCATAAAAGCCGGTTAAATTATTCCTAATCGGCGATTATCTAATCTCTGATTTTCTGAATCAACAATTTGGTTTTCACCAAAGCCTGGTTAAGTTATAGCCGATTAGACCCATCATTGTGAATAAATTAGCAAAAAATTGCATTGTGAATAGGCAAAACAGCTGTTTTTCGTTTTGTTTCGCCAAAAATTTGCCCTAAATTGGTCCAAAATAGGGGATCTGTCCCATGGTATTTATGTGCAAAGCATCCCTATAAGCAATATTTAATGCAAATTAGGCATTGAACTGTCTTCTAGAAGGGCACCAACTTTCAAAACACTAACAAAACAGCACAAAGTATCCAAATTAAAATTATTTTTGTGGGAATATAAACAAATGTTGATTGTGTCCACAACTGATAAATGGAAATTTTTGCTTAATCGGCCATCCATCGCCGGTAAAGTTTATCAGCCGTTAACCGGACGATTTGTGCTAATCGGCCTTGATGAAAACGTATTTTAGACACATCAGGATTAAATTCGGATTAAGCACTAACCGGCTTTTATGAAAGCGGGCCTAAATATATAAAAAAATTACCACTTTCAGAGCGCGCTCAGAGAGCGCGAATTTTTTATCTAGTCATCTTTGGTGCTAAGCGACCTACTAGTATAAGTACACAAATGAAAGCAACGTTGTTATTTCTTCGAAAGAAGGTTGCCATAGCGCCAAAATGCATTAGAATGTTAGCTGTAAGCAAAATTGTACCAAAAGCGAAAGCGTAGTACTTCAGTACTTTCTTGCCAAATTGTATCGAAAAATACAATTGTATCGAAAAACCCAACCCTGCGTTGACAGGACCCAGAGAGATGTGTTTGATAACATCCGCAAGTGGAGACATGGAGAGTGGTGATCATAGCTGATGTTTAAATGTTCCGGCAAATTACAATTTCGGAAAAAGATCAAGCGTATCACCGAATGTTGAGGCGGGATTCAAATAAAATGGAGGAATACGAGTTGACGACATTGACTTATAGTACCGCGTCAATGCCATATTTAGCAGTGCGGACATTATATCGATGATCTCATGACTGGTGGAGATTCGCTTACTCAATGTATTATGATCCAAAAAGAAATCAGCAAACTCTCAAATATATGGATTTCATTTGAGGAAATGGCTTGGAAATTGCGACAATAGTACTAAAAAATAGTGCCACCATGGAAGACAATGAAATAATACAAATAAAAGAAAATGAAGCAATGAAAACGCTTGGGCTATACTGGAATCCAAAGGAAGATCAGTTCCAGTTCAAAACGAGTTTTGGAATACCGAAGAAAATCACAAAAAGGACAATTTGGTCACAAATCGCCCAATTATTTCATCCGTTGGGCTAGCTCTCGACAATCACTGTGGTGGTAAAATGATACATGCAAAAACTTTGAATTGAAAATACTGGATGGGACGAAGAGGTTTCTGATGATCTAATATAAATATGTAAAAGTTGGCAATCAGTAAAGCTTTTAACTGCAAAGACGAAACTGAAACGACTTAAAAATTGGAAAACTTTACCATCACTTACTACCGAAATTCATGAATAAAGTTTGTACGATCATTGTAAAGGATCGTATAGCTTATGCATGGAGCGATTCAACAATAACCCGAATCCGAAGAACAAAAACAAATTGATCAGAAATCGAGTGACAGAAATTCGAACACTAACCTGTTTAGACTAAATTTTAAACAAATATTAATTTTCTGTTTCGAGCTTTTGTTTTGTAATTAAATATTTATAGCTGGCTCTAGGTCAATAAAACACGTTGTTATACCTTTCATGAACATGAAATGGTATTATAACTTTGGTCCGATGTTTGTAAGTATGAGAAGAAGAGATAGACCCACCACTAAGTATACCGAAATGGTCAGGGTGACGAGCTGAGTTGATTTAGCCATGTCCGTCTGTCCGTCCGTCCGTCTGTCCGTCTGTCTGTTTGAACGCAAACTAGTCCCTCAATTTTAGAGATATCTCGATGAAATTTGGTATGGAGCCGCCATTTTGTATTATATTAATCATTTGTCGGAACCAGTAAGATCGGACCAATACAACGCATAGCTCCCATACAATCGATTGTTCCGATAAATGGGTTTTGGCCTATAACTTTTGCAATCAAAAAGCTAGGAGAGCGAAATTTTGCAGGTTTAGTACATATTATATTTGTAAGCTGTGTAGTGAAAATCACCCAGATCGGACCAACAAAACATATAGCTCCCATATAATCGATAGTTCCGATAAATGGGTTTTGGGCTATAAATTTTGCAGTTAAGAAGCTAGGAACGTAAAATTTTGCAAAGTTGGTACTTATTATAAATGTGATGTGTGTAATGAAAATCATACAGATCGGAGTAACATAACATACAGCTTCCATATAAACGATTGTTCCGATAAATGTGGTTTGGCCACTAAAAAAAAATATGCGTATTCATGAAAGGCCCTTTCCTTACTTGTTTTTTTTTTTAATTTTTCCCAATATATTTCATTCTCCCACGGAGATCGTCATCAGGGGTTACAACAACAATTTATAATTTTTAATAAATATTTTTTTACATATATGTATCACAGATAATTCTTACACAGTGCTACAAAAAAAAAACCAAATTAAATACACCTTTGAAGCGACCTAGCCGAGATTGTTCACGTGGTTGAGTTATACACGAAATGCTCTTTAAAAAGCTTTAACACCCCCAAAATCTGGTTTTAAGGCCAAAAAAACGATTTTTCAGTTTCCTCTTAAAACAAAATTCATGAAAAAACCAATTTTTAACCGATTTCAAAATTCTCAACGGTTTTTGGTAGAGAATTCTTGACACTTTCGAAATATGTATAGCGTTTTTTTCATTGAAAAAAGTATAATACGTTTTGTTAGCCAGAAGTTGAAATTTTTGGAAATTTCATCCGGTTTTTATTTTTTGAAAAGGACTTCAAGTTTTAACGTTATGGAGCATAATCAAAAATCTGACATTTCCATTTCCAGGGGCACCCCGTGTAAGTGAAAAAATGGGCTAACTGTTAGGACATCTATTATAATTTTAAACAACAAATAGTGATTTTTGACTATGGTTTGATTCATAATTTCTTGATTCCATGAAGTTTTCCAAAAAATTCAACTTCTGGCTTACAAAACGTATCATACTTTTTTCAAACGAATAAAAAACTATATATATTTAGAAATTGTCAACAATTCTCTACCCAAAACCGTTGAAATTTTTGAAATCGGTTAAAAATTGGTTTTTTCATGAATTTTATTTAAGAGGAAACTGTAAAGTTGGTTTTTTAGCCTTAAAACCAGATTTTGGGGGTTGTAAAAACTTTTTAAAGGGCATTTCGTGTTAAACTCGACCAGGTGAACAATTTCTGCTAGATCGCTTCAAAAGTGTATTTAATTTGGTTTTTTTTTTTTTGTAGCACTGTGTAACAATTAACACTGATAACGATCTCCGTGGGAGAATGGAATATATTGGAAAAAATTAAAAAAACAATGTGTATTATTGACCTAGAGCCAGCTATAAATATTTAATTACTAAATTTTAAACTTTTTTGGGCTACATTAGGCGCGTATTCAGGGGGGTTTGGGGGTTCAACCCCCCCCCCCCCCCCCAAACTTCCGAAAACTAAAAATTAAATGTCTGTACTAGAAGAATTACTCTATTCACTTTTAAAACCCCTGTTAAGAAAATAGCATTAATAGAAATAATGAAAATACGAAAAAATAAAATTAAATAATATTTCACACTAAGAGAAGTTATTGGTAGTCGCTAATCAATTATCAGAGCAAGTCTAAGAGGTCACAGCTAAACTCCTGCAACGGTTCACTCATTTGGCGCTTTAAGAAATGCGCAAAACTATAAGACTTGCGCTGCATAAGATCAACTTAGCATCTCAACTACATAGGATGTTAACAATAGCAAGAGTGATTCGAACTCAAGTCTGTTGGAATTAAAATAAACTGCTTTTCGAGTTATGAATACAGCGGGAAAAAATCGTAAAAATGAGTATCTCTCGTTATTGTAGACACAGTTGCCATAAGCTTAACCAAAAAAATGACCAAGGAGTTAAAAAAAATTACCAAGCAGTACACAACGCAATCGTATTGAATTATCAGAGAAAGTAACAACGAAATTGTACTTGTCGGTTCAGACCATATATCAATCCAGCCAAAAACTAAAAAGAAAAAATTTGAAAAAAACATATTAAAATAAGAATTGTAAGGAAATGTCATTTTTAACAGACCGTTGAAATTTTTGAAATCGGTTAAAAATTGGTTTTTTCATGAATTTTATTTAAGAGGAAACTGTAAAGTTGGTTTTTTAGCCTTAAAACCAGATTTTGGGGGTTGTAAAAACTTTTTAAAGGGCATTTCGTGTTAAACTCGACCAGGTGAACAATTTCTGCTAGATCGCTTCAAAAGTGTATTTAATTTGGTTTTTTTTTTTTTTGTAGCACTGTGTAACAATTAACACTGATAACGATCTCCGTGGGAGAATGGAATATATTGGAAAAAATTAAAAAAACAATGTGTATTATTGACCTAGAGCCAGCTATAAATATTTAATTACTAAATTTTAAACTTTTTTGGGCTACATTAGGCGCGTATTCAGGGGGGTTTGGGGGTTCAACCCCCCCCCCCCCCCCAAACTTCCGAAAACTAAAAATTAAATGTCTGTACTAGAAGAATTACTCTATTCACTTTTAAAACCCCTGTTAAGAAAATAGCATTAATAGAAATAATGAAAATACGAAAAAATAAAATTAAATAATATTTCACACTAAGAGAAGTTATTGGTAGTCGCTAATCAATTATCAGAGCAAGTCTAAGAGGTCACAGCTAAACTCCTGCAACGGTTCACTCATTTGGCGCTTTAAGAAATGCGCAAAACTATAAGACTTGCGCTGCATAAGATCAACTTAGCATCTCAACTACATAGGATGTTAACAATAGCAAGAGTGATTCGAACTCAAGTCTGTTGGAATTAAAATAAACTGCTTTTCGAGTTATGAATACAGCGGGAAAAAATCGTAAAAATGAGTATCTCTCGTTATTGTAGACACAGTTGCCATAAGCTTAACCAAAAAAATGACCAAGGAGTTAAAAAAAATTACCAAGCAGTACACAACGCAATCGTATTGAATTATCAGAGAAAGTAACAACGAAATTGTACTTGTCGGTTCAGACCATATATCAATCCAGCCAAAAACTAAAAAGAAAAAATTTGAAAAAAACATATTAAAATAAGAATTGTAAGGAAATGTCATTTTTAACAGATTTATAAAACTTTGTTAGCTTTTATAAATATGGCGATAAATTTATAAAAATAAAACGCTTTGTTATTGTCATTTATAGATAATATTTATTAATATATCGCCAAAAAGTTATAATAGCAATACAACACTGAAAATTATTATTATGTAATGATACATATTATTACTGAGATTTTATATTATCGAAACAATTAATGACGTCCACTAAAGTTTTCCTAACTGGTGAAGCTTCAGTTTTTTTTAATTTTTCCCTAATGTATACCAGCTCATCGTTCTGACTTATGTAAAATCGGTGTATCTTACTCCTGTAAAATTGAATAGTACTGGCGATCGCGAAGTCAGTGTTGGATCGGCTAACAGTTATTTTCTTGAAGCGTGCCCGAAGGCCGCCAACGCGAAAAGTTATCTGCACAGAAATACTGTGGATCGCTTAGCCGGCGCTGGAAAATAGGATTAATCAATTGTTTTAAATTTCTTTTCAAATTATTGTCCTTTTTATCACATAGATATTTTTCGATGTTTGCACTGCAAAAAAAACCATCATACCATGTTACATGTACCAGTGACAAATCAGGCCGAATCAAAGGCATCCGGTAGAACTTTCACTACCGCGAACGGAGACCACAGTCCCGGCGTCCCATCTTTGACCTCACCGAAGGCAATTGGGAAGAGTCCCCATCATCTACCAAGAACTCTAGTTCTAACATTCAAACTAATTGGCGAATCATGAGAAAACGCTACTTCCAACAGCCCGAGCGCAAATCGAACACTCGGGTTCTACATTCACTTTACGAGCTTTAATTGACTAAGGTTCACAAAAAATGTCCGTATCAGAGTAAATACAAAATGGCCTACAACTTCCTACCTACAAAGAAAGCTTTTCAGTTACAGGAATGGGCGGAAAGTTCGTCGAAAATGCGAACCAAGTCTGCAACTGATTCTGGTATCCAAATGCCCCAATACCCGTATCCATACCAACGTTCTAAAACCACCCACTTACCAGTTGCCTACCATCGTTTAAAATACCAAACCCAGATTTGTCGGAAATTAAGGACCTAGATCTTGCGGATCCATTCTTTTGCACCCCTGGGCAAATTGATCTAGGTATAGGCAGAGACATTATTCCACAAATTCTTCTCCAAGGAGTCAAACATCACGTCCTTGGTAGTGTTGTTGCTCAAAACTCTATTTTCGGCTGGTACTTAAGTGGACCATTATTCTTCCAGGAACTAGAAGCAAGCCTAAATCACATACTTTGTCAGCTGAAGAAATCATTTGAGAAGATTTCTACCAAAAGACGACCGTCAAAGCGATGGACGATACGTAATGCGTTTGCCGTTCAAATCTGGGTTTCCCACCCTCCTTACCGTAGGTCCATCTCTATCACAAGCTATGAAGCAGGCGATTGGAATGAAACATAGGCTTGGTAAAAATACAACCCTCAAAGACGAATACCATCGCGTGTTAGAAGAATATCTGACGCTTGACCATATGAAACCGATCCCTCCGGAAGAAATCCACCACAATGGGAAATATTTTTCCTACTACCTGCCTCACCATTCTGTAGTTAAGCCAAAGAGTACATCCACCAAAGTTCGAGTGGAATTTAATGCCTCGAAATCAACTTTATCTGGAACATCACTTAATGATGTACTCCACCTAGGCCCAACCCTGCAAGCAGATCTTATGTTCGTTATCCTGAATTGGCGTCTGTACAAGTATGTGTTCAACGGAGACATACAGAAGATGTACCGCCAAATTCTTTTGCATGAGGACGATCAACAATATCAGAAACTTACGGATTTTACATTGAAGACGGTAACTTTCGGGGTAAATTGTGCGCCATACTTGGCCATTCGCACCTTACACCATCCCAAATTTCTTAGTAAAATTGCTCCCGAAGATTTGTTAGATTCTGATTTCTTAAAGTTTGATTGCTCAAGTTCGACAGAAACTCTTGGGATTCGTTGGAACGTATTAAACGATTGCTTTTAGTATACCATTGAGCCTACCAATGCAACGAAAAGGCAAATTTTATATTCTATTTCGAAACTTTTCGACCCAGCAGGGTGGCTAACGCCTATTCTAATTCAGGGAAAGATATTATTGCAACAGATATGGCTAGAGGTACTGAATGGGATGAATGCATTAAGCCACTGTCTCTGAAAAAATGGATTCAATTTGTATCTTATGTTTCTTTTATCGAAGCAATTCGAATACCACGTCGCGCTCAATCGGGCATCAACACATCGACACACCTTGTTTTTGCAAAAACAAAGGTAGCACCATCGCAAACAGTTATCCTTCCACATCTAGAGCTGTGTGGTCCGGTCTTGCTATCAAAATGCATCAAACAACAACCTGCCTTTAGGGGATTTTGAACGTTTCTATGGTCTCGACACATCAATTGTCCTTGCGTGGAAGGTGTATGTGGCCAATCGTTCGTATGTGCAGAACTCCAGCGTTCAAAAAAATAACCCTGAGCCGGTCCAGCACCGGCTACGTGATACCCAGTATTTCTGCGTCAAACACACTATTTCACTTTTTTCGAACGGCCTGATCTATGATTACAATGTACATGGAAGGTATATGTGGCCAATCGCACGTCTCAAATCATCCAGAATTTCGGAAACAGCAAATGGCGGCACGTATCAACGAACCATAACCCGGCAGATCTCGGTACTCGAGGGTGCAGACCCCAGGATTTGTTGCAGCCGGGCCCGTATTTAGGGGGGATTTTGGGGGTTCAAACCCGCACGAAATGTTGCGATTCCGATAAATACATTATAATATCTATTAGTTAGAAAAAATTACACCATTATGTACATATGTGGTGGTTGGTTGGTTGGTTGGAATTTCGCACTATAAACTTTGAGTTAGTGCCAAAGTGTTTTCCCAATTTTTAGTTTACTAAAACTTTATGCAGCATTGCCTGTCACTATGTGCACTGCAGAACTTTCATTTTGGATCTTGAAACGTCTTAAAACTTTTTTGAGTAACTCCATGGGCCAAGAGAGACTGAATGGACTAGCATTCATGACTGCGGGGACGTGATCCATTATTTTTATGTGCAGAACTCCAGCGTTCAAAAAAATAACCCTGAGCCGGTCCAGCACACGCTACGTGATACCCAGTATTGCTGCGTCAAATACACTTTTTCACTTTTTTCGGACGGCCTAATCTATGATTACAACAACCACATGAAATTACAGAAAATTGTGAATTTCGATTGCAAATATCTCACATACTACTAAAAATATTAGATTTTCGAAGGCGGATTCGCATTGCTCGAGGAGGGCAATAACCCGGAGTTGGCATGGCGTAGCCCAGGTTTTTTTTAAGCGCGGCCAAAGGCCGCCAATGCCGAAAAGTGTTCTGCACATAAATACCATGGATCACGCCCCGAATTGGGGATATGACCTGAGTCAATTTTCGGTTTTCCACTAATAACTTTTTCCTAATCAACAGTTCGTGTTGCTCGCGTAAAATCCTATGGGCGTTATTTCTCTTTTAAAAAGGAAATAAGAGCCATGGGCTTTTTTCCTTTTTGCAGATGGCCGATATTTTCATTTGAAGAAATAAGGCCTATGGGCGTGGTTATTTCCTTGGGCGTTATTTCAGTGCATCCATAAAAACTATAAACAACATCTCCGATTAGTTCTTCGGATTTTTCAAAATGATAACAATATTTATTCCCAGAGACCGATTTTCATTTGATCCGAAAGGTGTCTTTGGTACTCCTCCCAGCATTTTTTAGAACTTGATGATAGTCGTAAACAGTGCCCCAAGTTGGTGCTATATTAATATATATATATCGCACACTAAATCAAAAACAGTCACAACTCAAAATCCGAGTAACTTTCAGTTAATTGCTTCTGGATCGCACAAAAGTGATTTGATTTTTAAAAACTTGACATCACTGTGCTCTTTAAAGAGTAACGATAATAGTCAAAAAGAAAAATATTGTATGTATTGGCTGCACTACTTTTTATTAGGCAATTTATGCCAAGAAAGCGACCTAAAAAAATTTTGAGTTGTGACTGTTTTTGATTTAGGGTGCGATATGTACATATGCAAGCATGTTCTTTGGGTCAAGGTCTTTAAAGAGGTAGACTCCACAGTAGCACTTGGTGGAAAAAGTGGGCTTATTAGATAGTTTACAAATAACTATGTATGTATATTAATAACACTGTGCTACAGTGAAAATACACTAATCAAGCTAGCTAGCTAAGGTTGTTTACCTAGTCAACTGTAACACGAAACGGTATTTGAAAATGCGCTATACCCTTAAATTTTTACTTAAAAAAAGTTCATTAAAAAACCAATTTTCAACCTATTTCAAAATTCTCAACGGTTTTGGCTAGAGAATTGTTGACATTTTCGAAAAATGTATATTGACTTATTCATTTGAAAAAAGTATGATATGTTTTTTAAGCCCGAAGTTGAAATTTTTGGAAATTTCATTCGGTTTTCCGGTTCCGGAATGAACCTTTTTGGGCATGTGTCATCGAGGGACATTCACTACTTAATTATACCAGTTTATATTTTTTGAAAACGGCTTCAAGTTTTTACGTTATACGCATCATCAGAAATCTAACATTCCCATTTCCAGGGGCACCCCGTGTATGAAAAAAAATGGGCTTACTGTTAGGACATCAATTATAATTTTAAACAACACATAGTGATTTTTGACGATGGTTTGATTCCTTATTTCTTGTTCCGATGAAATTTTACAAAAATTTTTTTTGGACACCAGACGCGCTTTACGCCATTTTAGAGCCAAAATTTATTGGATTAGGCTGCACAACTTGAAAACTTGAAGTCCTTTCCAAAAAATAAAAACTGGTATAACTAAGTTGTGAATGCCTCCCGAAAACACATGCCCAAAGAGGTTCATTCATTCTTAATTAGTGGCAAAAAAATGACGTCGAAACCGGAAAACCGGATGTAATTTCCAAAAATTTCAACTTCAACAAATGAATAAAACACTATATATATTTCGAAAGTGTCAACAATTCTCTACCCAAAACTGTTGAGAATTTTGAAATCGGTTGAAAATTGGTTTTTTAATGAATTTTTTTAAGTAAAAACTGAAAAAACGGGTTTTTAACAATAAAAAAAAATTTGAGGGCATGGCGGATTTTTCCAATACCGTTTCGTGTTACACTTAGGTAACAATCTTAGCTAGGTCGCTTGATGAGTGTAATTACTTTTTTTTGGGGCACTGTGTAATTTTTTGACTTTTGCAAATGCGGTTTAACTTTTTAATAAGAAAATTGTATGGGGCCCAAATATTGAACGTGTGCCAGTAAGGGTAAATATGTATGTTGGTATATACTTTTTTGAAGTAGGAATTCCTACAAAAACAATATATTTCATTTGTCAATTCTACCTTGTTTAATTTGCCTTGTATACACCTAAGCGCTATTTCGGTTATTTCTTTCGGTTTTTTGAGTTCCTCTTCGAAGCTTTATGACCTACCTATAAAAATTCCCTGAGGCGTAACCATCTCCAATACAAAAATTTTAAGGCGTTTTCCATAATATTTCGAAGTGCAAAACTTCGGCTCAATCAATAGTTACTTGAGGTCAAAGTTTAGGTTTTGATAAATTTGGTTTGCTCTTGCAGTAGTAAGAAAAATAACTTTTATCTAAGTAATTTCCATTTTCAAGTCAAACTGTTTTTTTTTTTTGAAAAAAATGTGGATCCCCCCCCGAAAATATTTGCTGGATACGCGCCTGGTGTAGGTAATCGATTTATTTTAATTTTATTGTTTGTTTTTTAATTTTTCTTATACAAATATAAATTTCCTTGATTTCTTGCGTGATGAGGAGGAGCCGGGTAACAGCCAGACAAATGGTAACAATAAAGGACAATTTTAGCATAGGTTTTTTCACCAATTTTGAAGACAGTTTTCCAATTATGATACATAATTGCATGTAACTTAAAAACAATTGTTAAAATTTTCCAGTATAAGGGTGTTTACATTAGTCAATTTCACATTCAACTTGTTGTTAATTCAAAAAACGGATCGTGGAAGATTGCACGTATTAAGTTGGGAAGCAGTCAACTTTGAATTAACCTCTCGTCTGACTGAAATTGATTCCAAATTTAACTGATGTAAAAATGTTTTAAGTGTAATTTTCACTGTATCTTTCATGTTATTATTTATGCTTATTAAATAACAGCACAACGCCGTTTCGAGGTTTCCCAGCCTTTTTCAAGACGTACTGCCACCCAACCAGCCGTCGCTAGCGCTAATGGAGTGGAGCGAATATTGCACATGTTGGAGAGTGCTAGAATTGTTACTGATTCAACTCAACTATATGTACATATACTTTGATCATGTTGAAATTATCATAGATGTTTTCTAAGGCATTGAAAAGCTGTACATTAGAAATTTTCAATTTTATTTTCATTGAATTAAAAACTTCATACTGTAAACACATTCAAATCATATTTGCTGAATAAACTGTAAGCTAGATACCTAACATGTGTATGTAAACACGCACCACTGTCAAGAATCCATCCTTTCCTTTCATTTTCATTACTATACACACTCAAAACATAATTCTTATTTATTTATTACGACAATTCGCACGAATATGACCTTCTTTGCCACACAACAAATATTTTATATTCTTTTCACCTTTCCAAATTTTTCCTTTTTTGTTGCCATTAACTACCAATACGTTTTCACCATCTCCAACATCCTTTTTGCCTCCACGTTTTTGTTCATCCTTTAATATTTTTATTTTTAAATGATCCAGTTTCGGAAGTTCATCTCTAGTTTCAATTGCTATAACAAATCCCTCCATTTCCTCCGGTAAACTGCACAATAACAGAGTTTTTAAAATATCGTCAGGAACATTTATATCAATTTCTTTTAAATTATCCACAATCAAGCAAAATTCATTCAATAGTGCCGCATACCTACTTTCTAATATTAGAAGAACGTTTGACTCTTTTGAAGAATGTGAACAACTGATATCTTTGACATCAGGTGAAATTATTCTGGCGAAAGGTAGTGGTAAAGTAAAGATTAAGTTAGCAGATAAATACATTTATATATATTACTAGCAGACCTGGCAGACGTTGTTCTGCCTGACCAGTGACTTCCCTAGAAATACATTTTCAACTATTTTTCTATTAATTTTTAACATTCCATTTATTGCAGTGCTTTAGTATATGCAATGTTTCCGGTTTTAACGTATTTGGTATAAACAAATAAATTTGTTGGATGTCCAACTAAAAAACGAATCTTTTGAACTCAATGGCTATGACACAAACCATTATGCGCTGCTGAGCAGATGTGTAGTTAGTATTTATTTAATTATATCCTATATCTACCACTTAACGCCACTATTATGATTTTAAGGAAATCCTATAATACTCTGGATATGTATAAACGGCAATAACAAACAAAAAAATTAAGTGCTTTGATTAAGATTTAAGAACGTTAAAATGTCACTAAAGAAAATACATTCAGGGATATAACGAATTGAAATATTACTTAGCTGTGGTCTTAGAACTGACCACTTTTCCAAAAAATTTACAAATGTATGTATGTCGTACCCCACGAAGATTTTCACGTATTGGAAAAGTTTAAAACAGATCAACCATAAACTTTGGACATTATGGAAGTACAAACAAAGTACTGAATACAAAAAATGTGGGCGTGGCACCGCTCACTTTTCCAAAATTACATAAATCTTGAAAATCCGGAAATATTTCCCAAAATTTTCCCTCACACAAACCTTCTCTTATGCTATGTTTCCACCAAACCAAACACCGTGTTTAAAAGGGTTTCGGTTATGTAGAAATGTCAAGTTTTCCACTGAGAGTTTGCCGGAAAATGGGTTTACACCCACTAAACAATTTATTATGATCGTCGTTCCGATTTAGTGGGTGTAAACCCATTTTCCGGTAAACTCTCAGTAGAAAAACTTGACATTTCTACATAACCATTTCTACATAACCCAAACCCTTTTAAACACGGTGTTTGGTTTGGTGGAAACACCGCGTTACCAATTACGAAGAACTGAAAAAAAACTTGAGTCAAATCTGTCCAGCCGTTCTCATTTTTTTCCTGTCATTTTTGAATTGATTAATATGAAATAAGAAATTAATAATATAATTAAGTGATAATACTTACATGTACATATGTATATATAAACACACAAACAGCTTTTTTTAGAAAAGGTGCTCTTATTGTTTAAACAATTTTGATTAAATAATATATGAATCAACTATTTTTTTTGATGCAGAACGAAAGTAAATATTTCAAAGTTTAACTTCAAGTAAGTTTCATTCTAATCGGTGGATCCGTTTATGATTTGTGGCTGTGTAAACAAAAAAATTTATGGTTTTTTACCGATTTCCACTCCCCCTTGAGATATAAGGTATCCTATCTTTCAAGTTGGATCAAACTGTAGATGCTGTGCAAATTTCATTAAAATCGGTTGAGTAGTTTAGGAGCTCACCCTGATTGAACATGTGACACGTGATTTTTATATATTAAGATGTTCTTTTTGTACCTGAGTTAAAATCGAATTTGCTATCAGTAAGCAAGATAATAGAACGCGGTTACAGCGAAAAATTCTTTAAGAATAACGCAATAATTTCAGATAAAAATGAGAAAAAGATATTTGATGCTTACTTATCTAATGGATTTTTTGTTGCTAATTTCAGAAACGAAGATGTTGCAATGTTTGCAAAAGAGAACTTAGATTTTGGAACTTGGCATAGACGTTTAGAACATTTGAATGCAAATGATATAAGGGAAATGTCGCAATTAATGTACCGAAGGATTTTAATTGTAGGATTTGTGCATTATGCAAATAAACTCGCAAACCATTTCAAGTGTACAATAACGTAATTAGCAAGGGAATCATAGCGATCTGCTTCACATGGTCAGTCACTATATTTTGGTACATATATTGATGATTTTTCTAGATATATGTCGATATATTTTGTGAAACGTAAGTCAGAAGTTCTTGATGCATTCAAAGAGTTCAAGGCGAAAACAGATATAGAAATGGGTAAAAAAATCAAAACTTTACCTAGCGGTAATGGCAAGGAATATTTTAATAAGGAATTTGATAATTTTCTTCATGAGAATGGTATAAAGCATCAATCAACAACTTCTTCCACATCCCAGCAAAATAGTATAGCAGAAAGAGCAAATAGAACTTTGATGGAAATGGCTAGGTGTATGTTGGAGGAATCGAAATTGCAACATGAATTTTGGGTGGCAAATTCAGTAGCATATATATATCGCGCCTTCAAAAATACTCAAGGGAAAGACTCCTTTGGATTGCGATGTTGTTGTACTGTACAAACGTCAAGCTAAAAATAAATTAAAACCTAACGGAGAAAAAATTACTTTTGTTAGATATTCCAGAACAATATTCTATAAAAGCGTGCAACTGTTAGCATATGCTGACGACATTATCGGCCTTAACAAACGCGCCGTAACCTCTGCGTACTCCAAGCTAGAAAAAGAAGCGGAAAAAATGGGTTTGGTGGTGAACGAAGGCAAAACGAAGTACATGCTGTCATCAAACAAAGAGTCAGCGCATTCGCGCCTTGGCACGAACGCCACTGCTGGCAGCAAAAAGTTCGAAATAGTGAAGGACTTCGTTTACCTTGGATCCAGCATAAACTCCAACAATAATGCCAGCCTAGAAATCCAACGAAGAATTGCTCTTGCCAATAAATGCTACTTTGGACTGAGTAGGCAATTGAAAAGTAAAGTCCTCTCTCGACGCACGAAAATCACACTCTACAAATCACTCATCGCTCCCGTCCTGCTATATGGTGCAGAGGCGTGGACACTAACAACATCTGACGAGGCTGCATTGGGAGTATTCGAGAGAAAAGTTCTGCGAAAGAAGTCGACATAGTACAGCGCATTAAAACAGAGAGGCTTCGCTGGCTAGGCCACGTCGTGCGAATGAACGAAGACGCTCCAGCCCAGAAGGTATACTTATCGGAACCCGCCGGTGGAAGCAGAGGAAGACCACCACTCCGATGGAAGGACCAAGTGGAGACCGACCTGCGATCTCGTGGGGTCTCCAATTGGCGCCAGTTGGCGCAAAGAAAACATGACTGGCGAGCTATGTTGGACGGTCAAAATCGCTCAGGCGGTTAGATGGCCATTTAAAGAAGAAGAAGAAGAAGAAATTCCAGTAGGAGTAAAGGATATAGGTTGTACAATAAGGAAATAAAACAAATTTTAACTTCTTCTAATATGTTTTGAAAACACTTTTCAAAGTAATACAACTTGTAAGAATGAGGATGGCTGTGAAGTTCAGAATAGCGATATATTTACATTTGAATTAGCAAGGAATGAAATCAGTAGTGCGAGTAATGAAATTGTAAACAAGAAATATTACCATTTATTCTGTTGCAGATGAACAAACATTAGATGATCATAATAGCGAAACAAATGACTCAGTGGAAGTCAATGAAAGTTTAAAAAGAAAACGCGGAAGACCACGTATAGAAAGGAATGGTTTACCTGGAAGACCAAAGAAAATTTATAAAGTTGAGGAGTTCTCTCAAGCGAACGAAATTACAACAATGGAAAGAGATCCAATAACAGTAACGAAGGCAATGAATAAAAATAATGCAGAAGAGTGGAAGAATGCGATGCAAAAGTAATATGATGCACTATGTAGAAATGACACTTGGGAGATTGTAGACAAACCGCAAGGTAAAAATGCTATTGGGAGCAAATGGGTTTTTGTCACTAAGCGTAAAGCTGATGGTAGCATAGAGAAACTTAAAGCTCGCTTGGTAGCAAAAGGATGTAGTCAAAAATATCATATTGATTATTTCGATACATATGCGCCAGTAATTCGTTATTCTACAATACGGCTGTCACTATCGATAGCGGTACAGTATCTATATATTAATAGGCTAAAATTTTTTTTTATACAATCAATTGCCAGAGTGTATCTCATAAAAACATGCATAATTCCAATTATTATATATTTTGATATCTTTTTATGGGTCAGGAGCTTTGCATAGGCATATTGTATTTAAAAAATGCTTCATTAATTTGTAATCTATATATATAAAATAGGATGTATGTACGTATGTATGTATGTATGTTATAGACTCCGGAACTACAGCGCCGATTTTGTTCATATTTACAGGATAGCTCAGTAGGAGTCCGGAGAGTGTTTATGTAAAGTTTTATTCCGGGAAGTGGACGTTATTAATTGTGCGATTTTCTTCAAATTTAGGACAGAGGTAGACTTTTACTTCTGTTAAAATTTGAGGTTAACTTTTTTTGTGGAAGTGGGCCAGGGACCGAAATATTCCAAACTTTTTTATTTATGGTGCGATTTTCTTCAAATTTCGTACAAAGGTAGACTTTTACTTTTGTTAAAATTTGGGGTAATTTTTTTCCGGGAAGTGGACCAGGGACCGAAATATTCCAAACTTTTTTATTGATCGTGCGATTTTTTCCCTAAATTTGGGCAGAACAACGTCTTCCGGGTCCTTCTAGTAATTCATAAAAGTTTTCACCAAAAGCCAAAGCTGTTAACTACAGTATCTCACTGTTTTACTGTACATATATCAGTGGCGCAGGTGGTACGCGTGCCGGCTATGATGCGTGCGTTCGCAGGTTCAAGCACGGGTTCAGGGCAAGTTAAGTTTTTTTTTTTATTTTGGATTTGTCTTGAAACATAAGAAAACTTTTTATCATAATATTCTTTTTTTACATTTATCATATTTGTAACCAAATATTTCAATATTTTTTCGTTTATGATGTCTATCTTGGAGTGAAAACATATAATTTTTTGAAAAAAAGCTAAAAAATTATTCCAATTTATCATTATTTCTATTTTTATTTTTTTTTTTAAGAAATATATCATATTTAATATATAAAAAGTAAAAACACTGTTTGTAGCTTCTTCAATTTTATATTTACGAAGTAGTTAGAAATCGCTTTAATGTTTCTAAAAACATCAACTTTGTTCTTCCTAAAAAATTTTAATTTGTAAAAGAGTCGACATATAACCGGAATCCTTACATATTTAAACTAAATTGGGCCAGTTAAGATATGTGTTTTCAATATTTCTGAGTTGCACTGACGAAAAAAACCAGAAAACCATCATATTTTGGAGTTGCAATATTCTCCCGCTATACGGACTTCAAAAAATCCACAACTAATGGAAAAATTGAGAGAACTGTCTTTATACCCAAAAAAAAAAAAACACAATTTGGAAACCGGCTAATGTTAAGAAGTTAGCGGAATGAATGAGCGTTCATTCGTTTCAATCCATATGGCTATGTATGTATGTATATTCTTAGCGGTGGAAATATTTGCTGAACCTTAACGCTTAGGTATAGCATTTGCCATGGTATATTGTTGTTGTTGTTGTTTTAACAACAAAATCACTCCCCGAAGGTTTTGGGGAGTGTTGTCGAAATAACAGCCCTTGGCCGGATATGAATCCGGTACGCTCCGGTACTCCCTTGCGGTACTGCCCGACTGTCGTGGGAGCGATTTGGTATGACCAGTGCAACCTTCTAGGTATATTCATGTGTACAAATAGCGCATGTGTAATGGTCTCGGGTGAGACGCGTGCGTTCCATGGTTCGAGCCCAGCTTGGGACATACAATTTTTTTTCCTTTTTCATATTGACAATTTTTTTTGCAGGGAAATTACTAAAATTTATATATGTAGTTTTATGCATTTTTTTAAGGTATTTGCTTTTTCTTAATTGATATAGGACTAAGGGTAACCATAACACAATATGTACTTACATAGTTTTATGAATTTTTTTAAGGAATTTGCCTTTTCTAATTGATATAGGACTAAGGGTAAAGTTATATGCACAGCTTTAATAAATACATATAGCTATATATATAAGTTGAGGTCATACTATATATATATCACAAAAAATTATTTAAATGATATAAAAGTCAATATAAAATGTACTTATACATAAGTATATGTATATATATCTAAATTGTTGAGGAAAAAACTCTAAAAAATTCAAAATGGAAACCGGCCTAATGCTCATATTGAGAACTTCAAAATAAACGCCAAATTCATTTTTAATAAAAAATATGTATATGTAGCAAAATCCTAACGGTAAAATGTTTTCATTCTCACATTTAGCGACGGTTCGTATTTCATTTGCTCTCACATTAACAAATTGAGTAAAGTATACACTTGCGTCGACGAGTCTGTCCAATTTCATTTTGACCGAGCGTTGCCATCCCTTACGCAAATTCTCACCAAAATCTTGGCAAAAAATTTAAATTTGTTTTTAAAATATTGACTGCTGATTGGGAGATTACCCTATTTCAAAATTTTTATAAAAATGTCCGTCTATAATTAGGTACCAGGCATGTTATGTTTATGTAGAGTACTACCACAGAAAATAAGAAAAATCGGTGAACGACCATGCCCCTTTTTGGACTAAAGTTCTCTAAACGAGAGTTAGGAAACCGGAATATGCAATATCTATTTAACTGATAAAGATATAATGCTAAAATTTAGTACACTCATTCACCTGATGATGTTATTAGTGATGTTTAAAGGTTTTTTGGTAATATTTTGGAAAATGGGAGTGGCACCGCCCACAAGTGAATAGGTACACAAAATATCAACATTTCACTATTAACAAGCCACTGTGAAAGTATCATAAAGATCGGCAATGAAAACTGATCTTCAAATAGGGACAAACAACATAATAAAATCCGTGGGCGTGCCACCACCCCTTTTTTTAAAATTATGTAAATATTGATTAATGGACACATATGTATATCCGTATATCAAAAAATTTCACAAAATACGTTAAAAGTTATGGGCATGGCACGCCTTCTTTTTCAAAGTTATATATAGGACATGGTATAACCCTTGAAAAGATCGATTCAGTACTTTTGGCTCATGGAAGCGGTTAAAGCTTTATAAGCAAGGGGCGTGGCCGCGTCCACCAAATTCGCTATTGTTTAGGCTCGGAATAGATTGGTTTTTAAAATGGGCGAAATCGGATGAAAACCACGCCCCCTTTTTCTGAAAACTAACGCTGGGTATTTAATGTTCGGTTCACCCGAACTTAGACTTCCTTACTTGTTTTTTTTTAATTTTGGGGGTTCCGACCCTGCTAGGGACCGTTTCTTTTCGAAATTTTTTTTATTCCATATAACTCTAAGTATTTTGAACCTATACTTATGATATTTCGCATATAGGTATAGAAAGATGGTACAATATGGGTATCAAACGAAAGGGGAAGGCCCCAGGTTTCATTTGTACTTCAATATATTTAGTAAGTACGTTGAGTACCACGTGTGACGGACGTGTTTTAATTGCGCTCTCGAGGTTTCTGTATTGTTTTTTAATATATTCAATAAATATCCAGAGTTTTAATAAATTGTGTTGCACTAGTAATCATGTAATATTATTTTGCATGTTCTGTGTCAATAATAATCTATTGATCTATTTTATTCGTTAAAACTATGCCTTGTATTTGTGGCCAGAAGGTTGATAGAAATCAACCAAAAGTGCAGTGTGCAAAGTGCAACGAACTCTTCCACACGAATTGTGTTGGTATCCAACCGGCTGAGCTCGAATTTTTTCAAAGCTCTGAGCATGGTTACTTTTGTAAAGTCTGCGCTACTCAGCGTCGTAACTCTCTCCGTTCTCCTCCTCGACCTATTTCAGTTGAGAAGACATCAAAAATCATGCCCAACATGCAGTAAATCTAATTTGCCCAATACTTCGATTTCCCTGGGTCAGAAGTCAGATGAGTCTGTGAAGCAAAGTGACAATTCTCTTAAAAACCTAAGTAATCAACAAATAACACTAAAGTCATTGTTTAGCATGATCGCATCTCTTCGTGATGAAAATCTACGTGTGCTCAAATTGGTGACGGTTCTGCAAAAAGATAACAACAAATTGTTGCTGGAGTCTGCTGAAGTAAATTCTTCTCTTAGATCCATACAGGGCAGTATGGCTGAGAAAGATAACAAGATTGCCGCTCTCACTACTGAAGTAAATAACCTCCATAACACTATTGTAATTGCTGTGGGTAAACTTAATAATAAAGAGAATAGTGTGACAAATTGCTCTTCATGTGTTCTAGCTAAAACTAATACAACTTCAATTAATGCTTTGGCTGCACAATCTTTTGTTAGCACACAGTCATTCGCTCGTGTTGTGACATCCAATTTGAGTTGCCCTACACCCACCCTCTCGACAACTAATCATATTGGTTCTGCTACAGCTACAACTTCTGCTTGCTCTACGCGTTCTACTTCGCTTTGTTCTATGACGTCGGCATCATCAGAGCCAGTACTTGATGTTGCTTTTTCCTCGGTGTCTGCTGCTGCGACGCCAGTAAATGATATATTTGCTGTGTTAATTAATGCGACTAGCACTGTACAGTGTGCGACGGATAAACAGCGCAACAGTAATAATACCAATGCTCTTACTACTGCTGTATATGATGAGTCGATAGGTAGTGCACAGTGGACGAAGGCACTGAACAGAAAATCCAGAAATAATAGTAGGAACTCGCAAGTTCGCATAATTGGTACTAACACGTGTACTGACCTCGTTGTTGTTGACCGCTATAAGTGGCTCCATTTGGCATCTTTTTCACCATCCGTGTCTGAAGATGACATCAAAAATTACGTTGCCAAGCAAACCAGTTTGGGTTATTCAACTTTTTCATGCTCCAAACTAATAAAAAATAATGTGGAGTTATCAACCCTGACTAGAGTAAATTTCAAGCTGGGTGTTCCTGAGTCATTGTATGACAAATTACTATGCCCAGAGTTATGGCCGAAGAATGTTACCGTTAAACCCTTTCAGTCTTTTCGAAAGGTCCGACGAATAACACCGAAGATGTAGCTAGTTGTAATTCATTGTCCAGTATTGTCAACGCTGGCTTAAATATCTATTTTCAAAATGTCTCTGGACTTAGAACCAAGTCTGATGGTGTGTTGTCTTTAAGCTCTCAGCTTGACTATGATGTCTTCGTTATTGTGGAAACATGGCTAACTGCTACTTTCTTTGATGCGGAATTCTTTGATTCCAAGCTTTTTTCTGTCTTTCGTGAAGACCGTGATGCAGACAGAACTGGGCGTTCGAGGGGTGGTGGCGTCTTAATTGCCGTTCAACGTAAATACTGTTCCACCTTGGTTAATCTAGTGAATGTCGATCCCTTGCTGGATCAGCTTTGTGTATGTATTGGTGGCTCGTCGCTATTCCGGTCACTATATATTTTTGCCTCATATATTCCACCGCTTAGTGCTGATAGCCTATACAAAGCTCATGCGGATAACGTCGTAGAATTTGTGCATGATAAACTTGGGGAGAATCATATTTGCGTTTTTGGTGATTTCAACCTCAATGGCGTTAGATGGTCAAATATCAACTCGTGCACTGGTCTCGTTCCTAATAACGTATCGTCTGTTCATGAACCATATATTATTGATAAATTACTTAGCTTAAATTTGTATCAAATTAATAGTTTTGTTAATAAGCTCGATAGAATTTTGGATTTGATTTTTGTTGATGATGGGTTTAACTATAACTTGTCTGAATGCATTGCCCCAATTTCTTTGCCCGGGCTTCATCATGTTGCCCTTGTTCTAAAAATTGAGTTTTACAATTTTGCCCAGGTTGCTGCGGATAACAAGTCAGCTTTTAACTATGCTCTTTGCGATTTCAATCATCTAAACCAGATTTGTTCCGCTGTTAACTGGTATGACTCTCTTGATGGATTGGACACTTCCAGCAGTTTTAACACTTTCAAAGTTATTTTATTTGGCATTTGTTCTGCCAATATTCCTGCAATCAGGAGTAAACCGTATAAGTTACCCTGGTATAACAATCGCTTAAAGAAGTTAAAGAATCGTCGTAACAAATTTTATAAAAAGTTTAAGTCAACCAACAATCATAACGACTACAGTATCTATAAATGTTTGCTTAAACAGTTCAATTGTCTGAATAAGTTCTTACATCGGAATTACATCTGTTCTGTTGAATAAAGTATTAATTCAAATCCAAAGACATTTTGGAATTTTGTGAAATCAAAAAAATCTTGCTCGATAATACCATCAACAGTTTTTCTTAATGATAAATCTGCTCATACACCCGTTGATGCTGCAAATCTTTTCGCTGATTTCTTTAAATCCAACTTTGATGATAATGATTCTGAGCTTGACACAGACCTTGACTTTCCAACGGATGCATATGTTACTTCGGGTTTTGGGTCGCTGGTGCTTTCACATGAGGATGTTGCTAAGGGTATTTTGAATCTGAAACCTTCCTCACGTACCGATGCTGATGGTTTGTCTGCGCTTCTGCTGAAAAACTGTCCGGCACTAATTTCACCGTTACTAGCTATCTTTAATAGATCTTTACTTTTTGGTGAATTCATTGATGCTTGGAAATTGGCCACTATTACTCCGGTTTTTAAAAGTGGAAGTAAAAATAACATTAACAATTATAGACCAATTTCCAAACTGTCCACTGTTTCAAAACTTTTTGAATGCATTGTCAAGGATAAAATGTATTTTTCGGTCAAGAGTTTAATCATTCCGAATCAACATGGCTTTATCCCGGGTCGTTCTACTGTTTCGAATTTGGCAGTTTTTATTGATTACTGCTTGTCGGATTTCTCTAGTGGTTATCAGGTTGATTGTATCTACACAGATTTCTCTAAAGCGTTTGACAAAGTGTCTCATCGGATTTTAATTGCGAAGCTTGAGTGTCTTGGCTTCCATTCTAATTTTTTAGTTTGGCTTAAGTCATACTTATGTCTTAGGCCGTGCGTAGTTATGGTTGATAATGCCTCATCTGATTTCTACGTTGCAACGTCTGGTGTGCCGCAAGGTAGCATACTTGGCCCGTTGCTATTTGTGTTGTTCATTAACGATATCTGTTCATGTTTTCAGTTCTGCCACTTTTTGTTATTCGCTGATGACCTGAAGTTGTTTTCAAGAGTGTCTAAGCTTGCTGATGTAGCCAGAATTCAAATGGATCTCAACAGCTTGCACTCTTGGTGCCTAAAGTCTCACTTATCGCTTAACATTGGCAAATGTTTTCATGTATCTTACACTCGGTTTACAAACTTGTTCACAACTTGTTACTTTATCTCAAGTTGTGCATTGAAAACAACCAACGAAATAAAGGATCTCGGTGTTATTTTTGACGTCAAACTCACTTTTAACAGCCACATTGATTTTATAATATCGAAATCATATGCTATGTTAGGCTTCATTAGAAGAAATAGCGTGGGTTTCTCTAACCCCTACACTTTTAAGTTGCTTTACATGGCTTTTGTTCGTTCTCACTTAGAGTATGCTACCTTCATCTGGCGTCCTTTCCACCAGTTTAAAATTGACAGATTAGAACGTGTCCAGAAAGTATTTCTTAAATACGCTTTATATTGCCTTCGGTTCTCGGTCCCGATTCTATAGTTCTAGGCTTTTGCTAATTAATCTTAAATCTTTAGTAAGCAGAAGGGCTGTCCTCTCCTTGACTTTTGTTTTTGGAATTATTCAAGGAACTGTTGACTGTTCATATTTATTGGAGCGGATTTACTTTAATGTTCCGCAAAGAGCACTCCGTTATTACAATGTTTTTTATTTTGGCAATGTTCGAACAAACTATGCAAGGAATGCGCCCCTAATTCGGGCTTCTATTGAATTCAATATAATCGCTAATTCTATCGAGCTTGATTTTTCTATCTCGAAATCATGTTTTGTTAATATTATAAATTCTATTCTTTGATTTTTCATTTATATAGTAAACTTTTTCGCTATTTTATCAGTAGTCTATAAGAATTTTTGTTATGTTCATTGGCTAAATAAACAAATAAATATATTTCGATAAATTGATCGATAACTGAGTCATCGGTCAAAATGCGATTGCCCGAAAACCTTAATATAACCCGGCAATATGGGTATCAAACGAAAGGGGATAGCTCCAGGTTTCATTTGGACTTCGATAGGTTTCGATAAATTGATCGATAACTGAGTTATCGGTCAAAATGCGATTGCCCGAAAACTTCTATATTACCCTGTTTACGCGACTTAGGTAGCCACCCGTCCCAATCCCAAAACCATAATAAAACCCATTACATGAATTGTACAAATATAATAATTTTCATTGAATTACCTCTTTATATCATGTTATATATTTTAGTACAAGTATTTTCATATATTATATCTCATATTTATACTATGTATATCTCATTATGAATTATATTATATTATTCACCTCAACATATAAACACACCCTTAGCTTAAGTATGAAATATGGAAGCATTTGGGACGTGTGGCAACCCTTGCGTAAATCACCCCACACCAATTCGCCGCATGCAAAAGAGCTGATGTGGGGGCGGCCATCATTGTTATTATTACAAAAATATTCTTTTGCATATACACCAGCGTTTCGCGAAAATTGTGCATATTTTTTTTATAAGTCTATTATATAGATATATCTATTATCAAAACCCCAAATAAAGTTGTTAAGGAAGTTTGCAGAAGTTAGAAGTGTTTTGTTTTTCTATCTGACTTTTGAGCGCTACAAAATTTAGTGAATATTCAACTACATACCGTAGCGCGCATGCCTAATTTCAACAACAGAGAATAGTGACCTTCGTTCTAGTGTTTATATTGCACAGTCGGTCTTGCATTGCACCCAAAACTTAGCATCAATTGCGCATGCAATTATAACTAAATTAATTCGGCAGGCAATAGTGGTAACCAGAATGAAAACGGCAAACGACAAGCGGCATCTGTCAAATTATTTTTACACGTGTTCTTATGGGGAGGAATTTTTTGAACACGACGCGACAGAGCGGCTATCAATCACAAATGCCGCTGTCGCCAGATTAAATCTAATTCTATTTTGACAAGCGGCAGATGGTGGTGTTTGGTTTTTTGACAATAAAAACGGTAATCGTTTACGTGGGGTACCGAGCGCTAATACGCGTCCAAAAATGTCGGGAGAGGTATCAAAAGACGCGTTTCCGTCCCAGGAGCATAAATATAACTCCGCTCAACCAATATTTTCATTATTTTGGAAAATATTTGCGAAAAACCGAAAAACGACCCGGGTTTAGGGGCCCGATCCATGTTTTTTATGTGCAGAAAACCTTACCGCGTAGGCGACCTTTGGCCGCGTAGGCGGCCTGGGCTACGCCATTCCAACTCCGGGTGGTTGCCATAGCCGTGGCTACCGCCACGGTGATGTCCTTCCACATGCCACTCTTTCCTCACAGGGTAATTTGATTACAACAACCACATGGAAATGACAGAAAATTCTGAACTTTGATTGCAAATATCCTGCAAACTACTAAAAATATTGGTTCAGCGGAGTTATATTCATGCTCCTGGGACCAAAGCGCGTCTCCTGATACATATCTCAACATTTTTGGTTATGTGTTAGCGCTCGGTACCCCACGTAAACGATTACCATAAAAACGAAAGGAAGAGTAAATAACTTGTTAAATAAGTTCCAATTATTGCAGAATATGTCTCTTTCACACTTTTTACAACATTTTTTGCTACTTTTCAAGATGATTCGCACCTGTCGCCCCTGCTCTCATTATAATCATGTCGCCATTGCTTGACGGCAAATATCGTCAATCTTCAGTTTTTCGTCGGTGTCGTTCGCCGCCGTCGTGTTCATTGTGGACTGACCTAATAAGCGAAAATATTTAAGGAAGCAACAGCATCAGCGTAGCAGCAACTGACTGACCAACAACCAAACTAGCAACAAGCCCAGCATTCGCACATATATAGCCAAGTGAACGCAGTGAGTATTAACCCAAAAATATACATGGTCCTTCTTCGCCATTGAAGAAACCAGCCCCTGCTCATATATATATATAATATTCTAAAATTATAATCTCAAAATTTATTATTGGTTCCCGCCAAAACCCCTAATTTTCCCGCCAATTATATATATATATAAATCTCGTTGAACCCAAATTAGTTACGGCGAAATTTCACACACATACAGTGTAAGAAATAAATAACACGAAAATCTCTTTTTATAAATATATATATCCTACTAATATTATAAATGTGAATGTAGCGATGTTTGGATGTTTGGATGTTTGGATGTCCAGACGTTTGCTTTTGTTCCCTAAAAACTTGAGAATGGCTAGACGGATTTTGTTGAAATTTGGCACGCCTACAGGTTATAGTCTGGAAGGAGCTATAGGCTATTTTTTTTTTTTAATTTTGGGGGTTCCGACCCTGCTAGGGACCGTTACTTTTCGAAATTTTTTTTATTCCATATAACTCTAAGTATATTGAACCTATACTTATGATATTTCGCATATAGGTATAGAAAGATCGTACAATATGGGTATCAAACGAAAGGGGATGACCCCAGGTTTCATTTTGGCTTCGATATATTTCGATAAATTTATCGATAACCAAGTTATCGGTCAAAATTCGATTGCCCGAAAACCTTAATATTACCCTACAATATGGGTATCAAAGGAAAGGGGATGGCCCCAGGTTTCATTTGGGCTTCGATATATTTCGATAAATTTATCGATAACTGAGTTATCGGTGAAAATGTTATTGCACAAAAACCTTAAAATTGCCCTACAATATGGGTATCAAACGAAAGGGGATAGCTCCAGGTTACATTTGGACTTCGATATATTTCGATAAATTTATCGCTAACTGAGTTATCGGTGATTGCCCAAAAAACTTAACATTATCCTATAATATGGGTATCAAACGAAAGGGGAGGGCCCCAGGTTTCATTTTGGCTTCGATATATTTCGATAAATTGATCGATAACTAAGTTATCGGTCAAAATTCGATTGCCCATAAACCTTAATATTACCCTACAATATGGGTATCAAACGAAAGGGGATGGCCCCAGGTTTCATTTGGGCTTCGATATATTTCGATAAATTTATCGATAACTGAGTTATTGGTGAAAATGTTATTGCACAAAAACCTTAAAATTGCCCTACAATGTGGGTATCAAACAAAAGGAGATAGCTCCAGGTTACATTTGGACTTCGATATATTTCGATAAATTTTTCGATAACTGAGTTATCGGTGATTGCCCAAAAAAATTAACATTACTCTATAATACGGGTATAAAACGAAAGGAGAAGGCTGCAGGTTTCATTTGGACTTCGATAGGTTTCGGTAAATTGATCGATAACTGAGTTATCGGTGAAAATGTGATTGCCCAAAAACCTTAAACTTGACCTACAATATGGGTATCAAACGAAAGGAGAAGGCCCCAGGTTTCAATTTAGCTTTGATATATTTCGATAAATTGATCGATAACTAAGTTATCGGTCAAAATTCGATTGCCCGAAAACCTTAATAATACCCGGCAATATGGGTATCAAACAAAAGGGGATAGCTCCAGGTTTCATTTGGACTTCGATAGGTTTCGAGAAATTGATCGATAACTGAGCTATCGGTCCAAATGCGATTGCGCGAAAACTTCTATATTACCCTACAATATGGGTATCAAACGAAAGAAGATAGCTCCAAGTTTCATTTGGACTTCGATATATTTCGATAAATTTGTCGATAACTAAGTTATCGTTGAAAATGTTATTGCACAAAAATCTTAAAGTTGCCCTACAATATGGGCATCAAACGAAAGGGGAAGGCCCCAGGTTTCATTTGTACTTCAATATATTTCGATAAATTGATGGATAACTGAGTCATCGGTCAAAATGCGATTGCCCGAAAACCTCTATTTTACCCTACAATATGGGTATCAAACGAAAGGAGATAGCTCCAGGTTTCATTTGGACTACGATAGGTTTCGATAAATTGATCGATAACTGAGTTATCAGTGAAAATGTGATTGCCCAAAAACCTTAAACTTGACCTACAATATGAGTATCAAACGAAAGGGGAAGGCCCCAGGTTTCCTTTGTACTTGGATATATTTCGATAAATTGATCGATAACTGAGTTATCGGTCAAAATGCGACTGCCCGAAAACCTCTATATTACATTACAATATGGGTATCAAACGAAAGGGGGTAGCTCCAGGTTTCATTTGGACTTCGATCTATTTCTATAAATTTATCGATAACTGAGTTATCGGTGATTGCCCAAAAAACTTAACATTACTCTATAATATGGGTATAAAACGAAAGGAGAAGGCCGCAGGTTTCATTTGGACTTCGATAGGTTTCGGTAAATTGATCGATAACTGAGTTATCGGTGAAAATGTGATTGCCCAAAAACCTTAAACTTGCCCTACAATATGGGTACCAAACGAAAGGGGAAGGCCCCAGGTTTCATTTGGACTCCGATATATTTCGATAAATTTATCGACAACTGAGTTATTGGTCAAAATGCGATTGCAGAAAAACCTTAATATTACCCTACAATATTGTATCAAATCAACATTTGAATTTGCATTCATCATGGCACAATTTGTCAAAATTGAATTCTTGAAAGGCCCCCTAACGTTACCAACGAATACCGCAAAAGAAAATTTTTGAAAACCGTTTTTTTTTTTAAATTTTCAAAATATTCGAATTTGGTAAATTCTTCAGTAGGCAATAATATTATATAAATATGAAATCTTAAAGTATATTATTGATTTTGAAAGTCCCCCTAACTACTTACATCCCGAGCAACGCCGGGTACCCTGCTAGTATTATATAAATATGAAATCTTAAAGTATATTATTGATTTTGAAAGTCCTCCTAACTACTTACATCCCGAGCAACGCCGGGTACCCTGCTAGTACATATATACGTTCAAAGACAGTGGGCCTAAACGCAAAAGTTTACTCTCAAATAAAATATTTTAAATTTCACTGGTTATTAAAACCATTCCTCACAAATTTAATAAATTTCAATTGGGGTCAAACGTAAAATAATAAGCACCGTAAATTAGTGTTGTAAATCCCGAAAAAAGTAATTGATAAAATTATAAATTACCGCCCATTGATTATATCCATTTATACGTATATAACTACCGTGTACAACGCGTATATACCCCTTTGAGACCAATACATCCCCTGAACAGTGGTACAAGACTACTAAGAACCCAAACAAATTTTTTTTTGCGTAAATAAAAGCAACAGTCTCAATGGAATCTTCCAAAATTGCTAAAGTCAAGTTAAGCAAATCTCAATTTAGAATGACTACCGTGGCTGAAAATAAATTTATATCTGAAACAGATATTTTTACAGATTACTGTACTCGGTTCCGAGCAACCCCCCTTCAAGACAATACCGAGTCAGCCCTAAAATTAAAAGATAAAAATATCGATGTATTTTGGTCTAGAGTACAGAGTGCCTTTGACGTGGTAGTAGAATCAGACGACCAGGACCTTCCCGATGGTTTAAAATCTGCCGCTTTCGGTAAATACCGAGCCTGCCTAATAGCGTATGAGGAGACAAAGGCTCAAATAGGCGATCAACTCCAACTCAAGGAATTGAGTAAACCCGCGCCACAAGTGCCAACCCAACCCCCCTCAGAGTCCTCCTATATGAACCTGAATGTCCCCCCATGTGATACAGAAGTTTTCTTTGGAGGGTATGATCAATGGCCGTCCTTCCGTGACATGTTCACAGCGGTGTATATCAACCACTCCAAACTCTCCAAGGCTTCACTGCGTTCACTTGGCTATATATGTGCGAATGCTGGTCTTGTTGCTAGTTTGGTTGTTGGTCAGTCAGTTGCTGCTACGCTGATGCTGTTGCTTCCTTAAATATTTTCACTTATTGCCTGTCGAATTAATTTAGTTATAATTGCATGCGCCATTGATGCTAAGTTTTGGTTGCAATGCAAGACCGACTGTGCAATATAAACACAAGAACGAAGGTCACTATTCTCTGTTGTTGAAATTAGGCATGCGCGCTACGGTATGTAGTTGAATATTCACTAAATTTTGTAGCGCTCAAAAGTCAGATAGAAAAACAAAACACTTCTAACTTCTGCAAACTTCCTTAACAACTTTATTTGGGGTTTTGATAATAGATATATCTATATAATAGACTTATAAAAAAAATATGCACAATTTTCGCGAGACGCTGGTGTATATGCAAAAGAATATTTTTGTTATAATAACAATGATGGCCGCCCCCACATCAGCTGTTTTGCATGCGGCGAATTGGTATGGGGTGATTTACGCAAGGGTTTCCACACGTCCCAAATGCTTCCATATTTCATACTTAAGCTAAGGGTGTGTTTATATGTTGAGGTAAATCATATAATATAATTCATAATGAGATATACATAGTACAAATATGAAAATACTTGTACTAAAATATATAACATGATATAAAGAGGTAATTCAATGAAAATTATTATATTTGTACAATTCATGTAATGGGTTTTATTATGGTTTTGGGATTGGGACGGGTGGCTACCTAAGTCGAGTAAACATTCTGCCTCCCCTAGGCGTACTAAGCGCCTAGTGTATGCTGTAGCTCCTGCAGGGCTCGAACGGCCTCTTGGATGAGGATTTGTCCGACCTTATTTTTGTAGGTAGAGGTGCGCAAGCCGGTTGCGGTGCATCGGATGGTGCGATCGCCGACGCTGGTTGGTCGTGGCGGTTGACGTGCGAGGGGAGCACGACCGTTGGCCCTTGGAGGCTGCTGTTGAGTGCGACGACGGTGACTCGCTGGTCGGCGGCGTGGTGGTGGAGGTACCTACGCTACAGGCGGGGCGACGTATGCGGGGTGACGGCTTCCAATGTCTCGATGGAGAAAGGTGTGGTGGTGCTGCCCGCAGACCCGACAGCTCTCGGTTGAGGTGCACTGATTGGTACGATGCGATAGCGCATAACAGTTGGTACAGTATTGATGTGCCCTAGCGATTAAGAAACGCTGTTGTGGGTGCATGGCCGTGAACGCCGGGCACATCAGAAACGCATGATGACGCAAACACAATCTGCACTTTCGATAGTCCGGTACGGGTTCGGTACGGCGCGGGCGGGCTGCGGGCAGGGTTACCTGCGATGACAACGAGCGGCGTGGGGTTGGAACCGGAGGGCGTTGGCGATCCATCTGTAGAGGAGAGAGTAATGCATATTAGTTATGCGCTTGGGCGTGGGCATAGTTTGGGGGAATGCCTAAATAGTTGCCTGAGATAGCACGAGATTAATGGACTATATGAATTTTTCGATAGCAATAGATTAATGGACTGTATGAGTTTTGGGAGATGGGAGTGGGCTCTTAGAGCCCTCGTCACTCTCGGCTGACGGTAGAAAACATAGTTTTGTGAGGGGTCTGGTAAGAATACCATTCTGGGTGCGGACGTCTACGACACGAATGTGTCCATCTGGTCCTGGGTGTAGATTTTCCAATCGACCTAGTCGCCACTCAGTGGGAGGTAAATTGTCGCCGATTTTCGGGGGAGTTTTTCCATCGGTAACGCTTTTGCAGTTAACTATCGATTCACAATTTTATTTAAGCTATTTTGATAAATATATCTGGCTCAATATACAATAGATAACCTTATGAGCTCTAACCCGAGGTTAACTACCCAATGTTGAGCAGTTAAACTCTAGTTAACTCAACTTGAAAGTTGAAAAGCTAGAGTTAACTGTGGAACGTAAGTTAACTCGGCACTGTGAAATTGGGCCTAAGAGGGTTAGGCTACGTTCAATTTAGGCCATAAACTCCATTTAAAAGGGGATTTTTTTTGTTAATTCATATTGTTGTTGTCAATAAACTCGAGTTTATGGCTCAACGTGAATCTAATATAAGGCCTTAAATTTGTAACGAATTCCGTTGTATGCAAAATTACTTATAATATAAATACATTTTTTTCTTTACTTATGTCATTAAGTAAGTCTTAAATGAAGATTAATTAAAAGAATCTCTCTCTGTGAGACAACCTTACGCATAAGGCCTGATAGAACATGTAAGTTAGGCAATATTATAAAAAGAAAAGTGAATATAATGAACTTATTATAAGAATTGTTGTAAGGCCATAGAGGAACTATGATAAACTTATTATAATGTGATGCAGCCGTATACCTTATTCCTTATAATCCCTTATACGAATTTTTTGTCGGTATTGGCAATATTTGTTAACGGCTCATGCGACATCTGGCTGAAACAACCACGGTTTGTGTATGAGGTTTGCTAAGTTTGCCCACAAGAACCCTTAAGGTTTTAAATTGCAACTATTTTTTGCAATGCTGTTAAAATTTCAAATTCGAGTCTACGCGACCTCCGCACGATGGGACATTTTGGAAAAACTTGCCTCAATTATTATTATTATTATTAACTTGCCTCAAAGTCAAATTTTTAGGGAACTTTTTAGAATCCATTTTGGCAAATGGTCAAAAACGAGTTGTCAAAGTTTAGTTGTGAAGTTTTTTGCAAAATTAATTTTTTTTTTTGGATTTCTGTAGTTTACTATGAATAACTCTACTTTATAAGGTTCCTCATATGTAGACATATACATATGAAAGGCTGGGGTAGTTAAATGAAAAACGTATATTTAAAGTAAAAGTGTAAAAAAATATTGTATCTACAGTAAAAGTCAGACAAATTGCTTTTTTCATTTAAAGTCGGAAATATGGTTGGAAAAATAAAACATATCTCTTACTTTTAATGAAACAACGATTAGCCTGACTTTTACTGTACAATCTTTATTTATGTGATTGTATCAAACATTTTATAAGGTTTATATAGAGTACAGAGGCGCGACTTTTCAGGTAGGATAATGGGATGACGCTCATTATAAGAGAGAGTTGCATGGGCTAGTCGACCATTTACTCGGAGAACTCCGCTCTTGTCTAGGAAGGGGTTAAGTACAAGTAGGGAACTTCGTTTTGAAATTGACTGGGCATCCTCTAGACATGATCTTTCGAGAGCGTAATATCGAGTTTCTGCGTAATATCGGTGGGTTCTTTAATACCGTTCACCGCGTCTTTCAGCTGACGTACAAATTTGAGAACGTAGGCCGTTACACGTAAAGCACGAGGGTAGGAAGAGAATCGATCTAAGAGATCCTCACTCTCTTCCGTAGCATGTAGGGCTTCTACTTTACGTGATTCTGGGGGGTTGACGCTACGAATTGTTGGTTGTGGCCAATCTTCGGGGGATTTCGAAAGCCACTCTGGCCCATTCCACCAGAGGGCGGAATTTGCGAGATCGACTGGCGTACAACCTCGGGTGCCCAGATCAGCTGGGTTTTCTTTGCTGGGTACGTGTCGCCATGGGACATTACCAACGAGATCTATTATCTGCGCGGTTCGATTGGAGACATAGGTCTTCCATGAGTGGGGTGGCTTTTCGAGCCAGGGTAACACGATTTCCGAATCAGACCACATAGTCAGCTTTTTTTGAGTGAGACCGAGATGGGGTTGTACTACTGCGACTAGTTTGGCTACTAAGAGCGCTCCACATAGTTCCAGGCGTGGCAGACTTATAATTTTGAGAGCAGCCACTTTGCCTTTGGACACAAGGAGGTGAGAGAAGACTTGGGTGCCGACAGTAGTTCGCACATAGAGGGTTGCGCAATAAGCCTTTTCAGAGGCGTCGCAAAAACCATGGAGCTCGACTAAGTGGTCAGGGGCGAAGCTAATCCATCGCGGTATGTTGAGATTGGAGATGGAGTGCAGATTCTTTGCGAATTGCGTCCATTTTACGAGACGGATCGGTTTGACTCGTTCATCCCAATCAGTCCCGTCCAGCCACAACTCTTGCATCAATATTTTTGCCTGTATCATGACTGGCTTCAGCCACCCTGCGGGGTCGAAAAGTTTTGCAATAGCGGAGAGAATCCCTCGCTTGGTGGCTGCCGTTGAGGCTGGATCTGAGTCCACAGTATAAGAGAATGTGTCCGAGAGCGCATTCCATTGAATCCCAAGAGTTTTGGCGGTACTACTTTTCTCGAATTCGAGGAAGTCGGTGTCCAGTAAGTCCGCCTTGGGATTTTGCCTGAGAATGTCCGGCTGCCGGATAAAATATCGTCTACATACGTCTCGGACTTTAGTATTGGGGCTGCGCGTGGGTGAGAGACGGCTATGTCTTTCGACAGCTCGTGCAGAGTGCGAATAGCCAGGAAGGGAGCGCAGTTAACTCCAAAGGTGACCGTTTTTAACTTGAAGTCCTTTATTGGACTGGTTTCGGGGGTTCGGAATATTATCCGGTGGTAGTTTTGGTCATCGGGGTGTAGGAGGATCTGGCGGTACATTTTTTTCACATCGCCATTAAACACATATTTATATGTTCTCCATTTCAACAACATAAGTCGGAGATCGGGTTGGAGGGTTGGGCCGGTGCATAGGGTATCATTGAGGGAGTGACCGGACCCTGACTTCTTGGAAGCATTAAATACAACTCTGACTTTTGTTGTATTTTTGTCTGGTCTGACGACCGCATGGTGAGGGAGATAGAAAGAGCAGTATTTCCCTTGAGATTCTATCTCATTTGGGCTGCATTCTTCCATGTGGCCTAAGAACAGGTATTCTTCGAGTACCTTGTCGTACTGCTTCTTGAGATCGCCCTTATTTAAGAGTGTACGTTCCATGCCGTGGAACTGTCGTAGGGCTGCAGTACGGGATTGGCCTAGGTCGATATCGTTCAGAAATGTGGGTTTGAAAGGAAGCCGAACCATATATCGACCGTTATCTATGCGAGTGGTTGTGCTTTTGTAGAATTCTTCGCACATTTGGTCTTCGGGAATTTCCACTGGGGTTCTGGGTATCTCTTCGATTTCCCAGAACTGTCTAAGTTGATCATTCAACTGACTGTTGGTTATTTCCCACGCTTGGGAGGAATGCGCTCCAACCTTTTCGGGAGTTTGGCCACTTATTATCCATCCAAAGATGGTATTTTGTGCTAGCAGGCTGGGAGAGATCTTTTCTATGCCATTAAGCATTATTTGAGGGATAAGATCACTACCCAATACCAGATAGATTTGAGAGGGGTTTTGGGTGTTCTGGTCTGCTAGTTCAAGATGGGACTATTTTCGCATTTGGCTTTCATTCAGCCTGAGGGTTGGAAGTTGCCTAGTTAGACGGGGTAGCACTATTGCCTGGGCTTTTATTTTTATTTTCCTGTCATTTGAGACTAGGGTCAACGAGCACAGCTTATTTGATGTTTGTACCACTCCGCCTCCCATACCCGAGATTTCAAATAGGGAGTGGGTATAGGGAAGCCGGAGCTTTGCTTGAGCTTTGGCGGATATGAAGCTTCTTTCGGAGCCTTGATCGACTAAGGCCCGAAGCTTGAATAGGTCCCCTCTATGTTCTACCAAGACAATTGCTGTAGGGAGTATGATTTTGCTATCATTTTCAGCATTGAATGACTGTACTTGGGATGCGTTGGGTGTAGAGGGATCGCTTATGGGTATCAAACGAAAGAAGATAGCTCCAGGTTTCATTTGGACTTCGATATATTTCGATAAATTGATCGATAACTGAGTTATCGGTGAAAATGTGATTGCCCAAAACCTTAAACTTGCCCTACAATATGGGTATCAAACGAAAGGGGAAGGCCCCAGGTTTCATTTGTACTTCGACATATTTCGATAAATTTATCTATAACTGAGTTATCGGTAAAAATGCGATTGCAGAAAAACCTTAATATTACCCTACAATATTGTATCAAATCAATATTTGAAGTTGAATTCATCCTGGCACAATTTGTCAAAATTGAATTCTTGAAAGGCCCCCTAACGTTACCAACGAATACCTCAAAAGAACATTTTTGAAAACCAGTTTTCAATATTCTTTTTCAAAATTTGATAAATCCTTCAGTAGGCAATAATCATACTAATATTATTAATGTGAATGTAGCGATGTTTGGATGTCCAGACGTTTGCTTCTGTTACTCAATCACGTGAGAGTGGCAAGACGGATTTTGATGAAGTTAGGAACGCATACAGGTTATAGTCTGGAAGGAGTTATAGGCTATTTTTTTTATTAATTTTGGGGTTTCGGACGCTTCTAGGGACCATTACTTTTTGATATTTTTTTCCCCCATGCAATTCTGATTATACTTGACCTATACTTATGATATTTCGCATATATGTAGGTATAGGATGGCCCCAGGTTTCATTTGGACTTCGATATATTTCGATAAATTTATCGACAACTGAGTTATTGGTCAAAATGCGATTTCAGAAAACCTTAATATTGCCCTACAATATTGTATCAAATCAACATTTGAATTTGCATTCATCCTGGCACAATTTGTCAAAATTGAATTCTTGAAAGGCCCCCGAACGTTACCAACGAATAACGCAAAAGAAAATTTTTGAATACCGGTTTTCAAAACTCTTTTTTCAAAATTTTCAAAATTATCGAATAATATTATATAAATATGAAATCTTAAAGTATATTATTGATTTTGAAAGGCTCCCTAACTACTTACATCCCGAGCAACGCCGGGTACCCTGCTAGTATGTATATATATCTAAATTGTTGAGAAAAAAAACTCTAAAAAATCCAAAATGGAAACCGGCCTAATGCGCATATTGAGAACTTCAAAATAAACGCCAAATTCATTTTTAATAAAAAATATGTATGTATATGTAGCAAAATCCTAACGGTAAAATGTTTTCATTCTAACATTGAGCAACCGTTCGTATTTCATTTGCTCTCACATTAACAAATTGAGTAAAGTAAGCTCTTGCGTCGACGAGTCTGTCCAATTTCATTTTGACCGAGCGTTGCCATCCCTTACGCAAATTCTCACCAAAATCTTGGCAAAAAATTTAAATTTGTTTTTAACATATTGACTGCTGATTGGGAGATTACCCTATTTCAAAATTTTTTTAAAAATGCCCTGTCTTAGAATTTGTTTCAATAAGGGCGTTATTTGATATATAATAATGAAATATTGAACACAATTTTTAAATAGACAGTTTTATTTTTTAGTAGAACTATATTATTAATAGTCTCTGCCAAGAGCGGATTTAGGGGTGGGGTACGGGGGCACGTGCCCCCCCCAGACGGGTTTTTTTGTACTGTTAATGCTCCATCACACAGCATTTTTAGTCGAAAAAGACTACAAATAATAGAATTTAGCAACATTTTCGGAATCGTGACCCCCAGACGGTATTTTTGTACACTAGGTATGGAAATTCCATTAAATAGATGAAGAATCACTGAATTTTCGAAATCTATTGCATGTTGGTTCAGATATATTTAAAACTCTGTGTAACGCAAACATCAAACTACATATTTTGATTATTCGTTTGGTTTGTACTGTGTGGATGCCTTGATGCATGTGTAGGTACCCACCAAAAATTTCATTTCTTTTAGTTAGAAACCTTACATCGCTTGATTATACGGCTTACATAATTTAACCCTATTCATCAAAAATGAAATGGGTTTATAAAGCTTTTTACAATGACATTTTCATACAAATTTTGAATTATAACAGCTTATTTAAATATGTATAATATATAATATACTAGCAGACCCGGCAGACGTTGTTCTGCCTGACCAGTGACTTCCCTAGAAATACATTTTCAAATATTTTTCTTTAACTCTTAACATTCCATTTATTGCAGTGCTTTAGGATATACAATGTTTCTGGCTTTAAAGTCTTTGGTATAAACAAATAAATTTTTTGGATGTCCAACTCAAAAAACGGATCTTTTGAACTCAATGGGTATGACAAAAACCATTATGCGCTGCTGAGCAGATGTATAGTTAGTACTTATTTAATTATATCCTATATCTAACTATAATACTCTGGATATGTATGAACGGCAATAACAAATACATTCAGGGATATAACGAATTGATATATTACTTAGCTTGTGGTCTTGGAACTGCCCACTTTTCCAAAAAATTTACAAATGTAGCCTATGTACATATGTCATACCCAACGAAGATTTTAACGTATTGGAAAAGTTTAAAACAGATCAACCGTAAACTTTGGACATTATTGAAGCACAAACAACGTACTGAATATAAAAAATGTGGGCGTGGCACCGCCCACTTTTCCCAAATTATATAATTGCTGACTAAGGGATACACATATCCAAAAATCATTAGTTTAGACCAAATATATTCAAAGTTATGATGATTTAAATTTTATATAGCTTGGGGGCGTGGCACCGCCCACTTTTCCAAAAATTAATATAGCCTACATCGTACACAACAATCTTCTGAACCAATCTGGAAAGTTTACAAGAGACCATAAACTTTGGACATTATTGAAGTACAAACAAAACACAAAAAATGTGGGCGTGGCACCGCCCACTTTTCTAAAATTACATAAATCTTGACCAAAGGACACACATATCCAGAAATCATTAATTTAGACCAAATATGTTCAGAGCTATGAAGAATTTAAATTTTATATAGCCTGGGGGCGTGGCACCGCCTACTTTTCCGAAAATTGATATAGCCTGAATCGTACACAACAATCTTCTGAACCAATCTTGAAAGTTTAAAAGAGATCGACCATAAACTTTGGACATTATTGAAGTACAAACAAAACACAAAAAATGTGGGCGTGGCACCGCCCACTTTTCTAAAATTACATAAATCTTGACCAAAGGACACACATATCCAGAAATCATTAATTTAGACCAAATATGTTCAGAGCTATGAAGAATTTAAATTTTATATAGCCTGGGGGCGTGGCACCGCCTACTTTTCCGAAAATTGATATAGCCTGAATCGTACACAACAATCTTCTGAACCAATCTTGAAAGTTTAAAAGAGATCGACCATAAACTTTGGACATTATTGAAGTACAAACAAAACACAAAAAATGTGGGCGTGGCACCGCCCACTTTTCCAAAATTACTAAAATCTTGACCAAAGGACACAAATATCCAAAAATCATTAATTTAGACCAAATATGTTCAGAGTTATGAAGAATTGTAGTTTTATATAGCCTGGGGTCGTGGCACCGCCCACTTTTCCAAAAATTAATATAGCCTGAATCGTACAAAACAATCTTCTGAACCAATCTTGAAAGTTTAAAAGAGATCGACCATAAACTTTGGACATTATTGAAGTACAAACAAAACACAAAAAATGTGGGAGTGGCACCGCCCACTTTTCCAAAATTACTTAAATCTTGACCAAAGGACACAAATATCCAAAAATCATTAATTTAGACCAAATATGTTCAGAGTTATGAAGAATTGTAGTTTTATATATAGTTGGGGGCGTGGCACCGCCTACTTTTCCAAAAATTGATATGGCCTAAATCGTACACAACAATCTTCTGAACCAATCTTAAAAGTTTAAGAGAGATGGACCATAAACTTTGGACATTATTGAAGTACAAACAAAACACAAAAAATGTGGGCGTGGCACCGCCCACTTTTCTAAAATTACATAAATCTTGACCAAAGGACACACATATCCAGAAATCATTAATTTAGACCAAATATGTTCAGAGCTATGCAGAATTTAAATTTTAAATAGCCTGGGGGCGTGGCACCGCCCACTTTTCTAAAATTACATAAATCTTGACCAAAGGACACACATATCCAGAAATCATTAATTTAGACCAAATATGTTCAGAGCTATGAAGAATTTAAATTTTACATAGCCTGGGGGCGTGGCACCGCCTACTTTTCCGAAAATTGATATAGCCTGAATCGTACACAACAATCTTCTGAACCAATCTTGAAAGTTTAAAAGAGATCGACCATAAACTTTGGACATTATTGAAGTACAAACAAAACACAAAAAATGTGGGCGTGGCACCGCCCACTTTTCCAAAATTACTTAAATCTTGACCAAAGGACACAAATATCCAAAAATCATTAATTTAGACCAAATATGTTCAGAGTTATGAAGAATTGTAGTTTTATATAGCCTGGGGGCGTGGCACCACCCACTTTTCCAAAAATTAATATAGCCTACATCGTACACAACAATCTTCTGAACCAATCTGGAAAGTTTAGAAGAGATCGACCATAAACTTTGGACATTATTGAAGTACAGTAGAATCGCGCAAAAGTTAACTCGCGAGAAAGTTAAACCTTCGGCTAAGTTGACCGATTTTGAGCGTCCACGTACCGCTCTAAAAAGTTAACTTTTCGTCAACTTTTTCGAGCTTATCTATTTTTTCAAATCCAACCGTTTGTTTGGCAAGAAACACAAGCTCGGGTATTCCCCTTATTGCTATGTATTCCCCCAAGTTGTATGTAAAAAATTATTGTCGGTGTCGGTTGGTACATACGTAGTTTGTCATGAACGTTTGAGCTATGTATGAAAAATGTGAAAAAGTACAAACTAAATCTAATTTTCTGTTTTATTACGAGTAAAAGTGAGTCATGCAAATAAATTGAACGTATTATATTCCCAAAATTATGTTTATTTCCGTGTTTTTTTTTCAAATTCGAGAACCCTTTGGAAAAGTTAATATTTCGGAAAAGTAAAACACCCTTGGAACGGTTTGGTTAACTTTTTCGCGATTCTACTGTACAAACAAAACACAAAAAATGTGGGCGTGGCACCGCCCACTTTTCTAAAATTACATAAATCTTGACCAAAGGACACACATATCCAGAAATCATTAATTTAGACCAAATATGTTCAGAGCTATGCAGAATTTAAATTTTAAATAGTCTGGGGGCGTGGCACCGCCCACTTTTCTAAAATTACTTAAATCTTGACCAAAGGACACACATATCCAGAAATCATTAATTTAGACCAAATATGTTCAGAGCTATGAAGAATTTAAATTTTACATAGCCTGGGGGCGTGGCACCGCCTACTTTTCCGAAAATTGATATAGCCTGAATCGTACACAACAATCTTCTGAACCAATCTTGAAAGTTTAAAAGAGATCGACCATAAACTTTAGGACATTATTGAAGTACAAACAAAACACAAAAAATGTGGGCGTGGCACCGCCCACTTTCTAAAATTACTTAAATCTTGACCAAAGGACACAAATATCCAAAAATCATTAATTTAGACCAAATATGTTCAGAGTTATGAAGAATTGTAGTTTTATATAGCCTGGGGGCGTGGCACCACCCACTTTTCCAAAAATTAATATAGCCTACATCGTACACAACAATCTTCTGAACCAATCTGGAAAGTTTAGAAGAGATCGACCATAAACTTTGGACATTATTGAAGTACAAACAAAACACAAAAAATGTGGGCGTGGCACCGCCCACTTTTCCAAAATTACTTAAATCTTGGCCAAAGGACACAAATATCCAAAAATCATTAATTTAGACCAAATATGTTCAGAGTTATGAAGAATTGTAGTTTTATATAGCCTGGGGGCGTGGCACCGCCCACTTTTCCAAAAATTAATATAGCCTATGCTTTAACCCATGATCCCAAGAATATACTGTGAAAATTTCATAAAAATCGGTTGAGTACTTTGGACGCCCATAAAGGACACACAGACACACAGACACACATTCATTTTTATTTATAAGATGGGTTTGTTATTATAATTTGGGGAATCACCAAAAATTCTCTTTATATTTCTTCTCTTTTGTCGAAGGCTTATGCATCTCTTAGTCAAAATACATTTTCTCTACGATGAGTTCATACACACACGCACATACATTTTTGTTCCGCTGTAGCTTGAGTTTGATCTATGAAAATTCTTATGCTTGGATTGTTTGAAGCCTTTATAAATTTCATCCTAGAAATAAGGGGCTTTAAGTTTTGAAAATGGAAAAAAGGAAAACGCCACTTGGTTTATTTTTGGGAAAACTTGCTTCTTAAAAAAATTTCATAAAAATTGGGCCATCACTTTTCGAGATTAGCCGTTACGAATATTTTCATATAAGCAATTTTATATAATTAGTATAGATATAGATATACATAGATATATGTATAAGGCCCAATTTCACAGTGGCGAGTTAACTTGAATTCCACAGTTAACTATCGATTCACAATTTTATTTAAGCTATTTTGATAAATATATCTGGTTCAATATACAATAGATAACCTTATGAGCTCTAACCCGAGGTTAACTACCCAATGTTGAGCAGTTAAACTCTAGTTAACTCAACTTGAAAGTTGAAAAGCTAGAGTTAACTGTGGAACGTAAGTTAACTCGGCACTGTGAAATTGGGCCTAAGAGGGTTGGCTACGTTCAATTTAGGCCATAAACTCCATTTAAAAGGGGATTTTTTTTGTTAATTCATATTGTTGTTGTCAATAAACTCGAGTTTATGGCTCAACGTGAACCTAATATAAGGCCTTAAATTTGTAACGAATTCCGTTGTATCTAAAATTACTTATAATATACATTTTTTTCTTTACTTATGTCATTAAGTAAGTCTTAAATGAAGATTAATTAAAAGAATCTCTCTCTGTGAGACAACCTTACGCATAAGGCCTGATAGAACATGTAAGTTAGGCAATATTATAAAAAGAAAAGTGAATATAATGAACTTATTATAAGAATTGTTGTAAGGCCATAGAGGAACTATGATAAACTTATTATAATGTGATGCAGCCGTATACCTTATTCCTTATAATCCCTTATACGAATTTTTTGTGGGTATTGGCAATATTTGTTAACGGCTCATGCGACATCTGGCTGAAACAACCACGGTTTGTGTATGAGGTTTGCTAAGTTTGCCCACAAGAACCCTTAAGGTTTTAAATTGCAACTATTTTTTGCAATGCTGTTAAAATTTCAAATTCGAGTCTACGCGACCTCCGCACGATGGGACATTTTGGAAAAACTTGCCTCAATTATTATTATTATTATTAACTTGCCTCAAAGTCAAATTTTTAGGGAACTTTTTAGAATCCATTTTCATACAAAGTTTTTCGAGCGTAAAACGCAGCATAATTTTGGCAAATGGTCAAAAACGAGTTGTCAAAGTTTAGTTGTGAAGTTTTTTGCAAAATAAATTTTTTTTTTTGGATTTCTGTAGTTTACTATGAATAACACTACTTTATAAGGTTCCTCATATGTAGACATATACATATGAAAGGCTGGGGTAGTTAAATGAAAAACGTATATTTAAAGTAAAAGTGTAAAAAAATATTGTATCTACAGTAAAAGTCAGACAAATTCCTTTTTTCATTTAAATTCGGAAATATGGTTGGAAAAATAAAACATATCTCTTACTTTTAATGAAACAACGATTAGCCTGACTTTTACTGTACAATCTTTATTTATGTGATTGTATCAAACATTTTATAAGGTTTATATAGAGTACAGAGGCGCGACTTTTCAGGTAGGATAATGGGATGACGCTCATTATAAGTGAGAGTTGCATGGGCTAGTCGACCATTTACTCGGAGAACTCCGCTCTTGTCTAGGAAGGGGTTAAGTACAAGTAGGGAACTTCGTTTTGAAATTGACTGGGCATCCTCTAGACATGATCTTTCGAGAGCGTAATATCGAGTTTGGGCGTAATATCGGTGGGTTCTTTAATACCTTTCATCGCCTCTTTCAGCCGACGTACAAATTTGAGAACGTAGGCCATTACACGTAAAGCACGAGGGTAGGAAGAGAATCGATCTAAGAGATCCTCACTCTCTTCCGTAGCATGTAGGGCTTCTACTTTACGTGATTCTGGGGGGTTGACTCTACGAATTGTTGGTTGTGGCCAATCTTCGGGGGATTTCGAAAGCTACTCTGGCCCATTCCACCAGAGGGCGGAATTTGCGAGATCGACTGGCGTACAACCTCGGGTGCCCAGATCCGCTGGGTTTTCTTTGCTGGGTACGTGTCGCCATGGGACATTACCAACGAGATCTATTATCTGCGCGGTTCGATTGGAGACATAGGTCTTCCATGAGTGGGGTGGCCTTTCGAGCCAGGCTAACACGATTTCCGAATCAGACCACATAGTCCGCTTTTTTTGAGTGAGACCGAGATGGGGTTGCACTACTGCGACTAGTTTGGCTAGTAAGAGCGCTCCACATAGTTCCAGGCGTGGCAGACTTATAATTTTGAGAGCAGCCACTTTGCCTTTGGACACAAGGAGGTGAGAGAAGACTTGGGTGCCGACAGTAGTTCGCACATAGAGGGTTGCGCAATAAGCCTTTTCAGAGGCGTCGCAAAAACCATGGAGCTCGACTAAGTGGTCAGGGTCGAAGCTAATCCATCGGGGTATGTTGAGATTGGAGATGGAGTGCAGATTCTTTGCGAATTGCGTCCATTTTACGAGACGGATCGGTTTGACTCGTTCATCTCAATTAGTCCCGTCCAGCCACAACTCTTGCATCAATATTTTTGCCTGTATCATGACTGGCGTCAGCCACCCTGCGGGGTCGAAAAGTTTTGCCATAGCGGAGAGAATCCCTCGCTTGGTGGCTGCCGTTGAGGCTGGATCTGAGTCCACAGTATAAGAGAATGTGTCCGAGAGCGCATTCCATTGAATCCCAAGAGTTTTGGCGGTACTACTTTTCTCTAATTCGAGGAAGTCGGTGTCCAGTAAGTGCGCCTTGGGATTTTGCCTGAGAATGTCCGGCTGCCGGATAAAATATCGTCTACATACGTCTCGGACTTTAGTATTGGGGCTGCGCGTGGGTGACGGCTATGTCTTTCGACAGCTCGTGCAGAGTGCGAATAGCCAGGAAGGGAGCGCAGTTAACTCCAAAGGTGACCGTTTTTAACTTGAAGTCCTTTATTGGACTGGTTTCGGGGGTTCGGAATATTATCCGGTGGTAGTTTTGGTCATCGGGGTGTAGGAGGATCTGGCGGTACATTTTTTCCACATCGCCATTAAACACATATTTATATGTTCTCCATTTCAACAACATAAGTCGGAGATCGGGTGGGAGGGTTGGGCCGGTGCATAGGCTATCATTGAGGGAGTGACCGGACCCTGACTTCTTGGAAGCATTAAATACAACTCTGACTTTTGTTGTCTTTTTGTCTGGTCTGACGACCGCATGGTGAGGGAGATAGAAAGAGCAGTATTTCCCTTGAGATTCTATCTTATTTGGGCTGCATTCTTCCATGTGGCCTAAGGACAGGTATTCTTCGAGTACCTTGTCGTACTGCTTCTTGAGATCGCCCTTATTTAAGAGTGTACGTTCCATGCCATGGAACTGTCCAAGGGCTGCAGTACGGGATTGGCCTAGGTCGATATCGTTCGGAAATGTGGGTTTGAAAGGAAGCCGAACCATATATCGACCGTTATCTATGCGTGGTTGTGCTTTTGTAGAATTCTTCGCACATTTGGTCTTCGGGAGTTTCCACTGGGGTTCTGGGTATCTCTTCGATTTCCCAGAACTGTCTAAGTTGATCATTCAACTGACTGTTGGTTATTTTCCACGCTTGGGAGGAATGCGCTCCAACCTTTTCGGGAGTTTGGCCACTTATTATCCATCCAAAGATGGTATTTTGTGCTAGCAGGCTGGGAGAGATCTTTTCTATGCCATTAAGCATTATTTGAGGGATAAGATCACTACCCAATACCAGATAGATTTGAGAGGGGTTTTGGGTGTTCTGGTCTGCTAGTTCGAGATGGGACCATTTTCGCATTTGGCTTTCATTCAGCCTGAGGGTTGGAAGTTGCCTAGTTAGACGGGGTAGCACTATTGCCTGGGCTTTTATTTTTATTTTCCTGTCATTTGAGACTAGGGTCAACGAGCACAGCTTATTTGATGTTTGTACCACTCCGCCTCCCATACCCGAGATTTCAAATAGGGAGTGGGTATAGGGAAGCCGGAGCTTTGCTTGAGCTTTGGCGGATATGAAGCTTCTTTCGGAGCCTTGATCGACTAAGGCCCGAAGCTTGAATAGGTCCCCTCTATGTTCTACCAAGACAATTGCTGTAGGGAGTATGATTTTGCTATCATTTTCAGCATTGAATGACTGTACTTGGGATGCGTTGGGTGTAGAGGGATCGCTTATGGGTATCAAACGAAAGAAGATAGCTCCAGGTTTCATTTGGACTTCGATATATTTCGATAAATTGATCGATAACTGAGTTATCGGTGAAAATGTGATTGCCCAAAACCTTAAACTTGCCCTACAATATGGGTATCAAACGAAAGGGGAAGGCCCCAGGTTTCATTTGTACTTCGACATATTTCGATAAATTTATCTATAACTGAGTTATCGGTAAAAATGCGATTGCAGAAAAACCTTAATATTACCCTACAATATTGTATCAAATCAACATTTGAAGTTGAATTCATCCTGGCACAATTTGTCAAAATTGAATTCTTGAAAGGCCCCCTAACGTTACCAACGAATACCTCAAAAGAACATTTTTGAAAACCAGTTTTCAATATTCTTTTTCAAAATTTGATAAATGCTTCAGTAGGCAATAATCATACTAATATTATTAATGTGAATGTAGCGATGTTTGGATGTCCAGACGTTTGCTTCTGTTACTCAATCACGTGAGAATGGCAAGACGGATTTTGATGAAGTTAGGAACGCATACAGGTTATAGTCTGGAAGGAGTTATAGGCTATTTTTTTATTAATTTTGGGGTTTCGGACGCTTCTAGGGACCATTACTTCTTGATATTTTTTTCCCCCATGCAATTCTGATTATACTTGACCTATACTTATGATATTTCGCATATATGTAGGTATAGGATGGCCCCAGGTTTCATTTGGACTTCGATATATTTCGATAAATTTATCGACAACTGAGTTATTGGTCAAAATGCGATTTCAGAAAACCTTAATATTGCCCTACAATATTGTATCAAATCAACATTTGAATTTGCATTCATCCTGGCACAATTTGTCAAAATTGAATTCTTGAAAGGCCCCCGAACGTTACCAATGAATAACGCAAAAGAAAATTTTTGAATACCGGTTTTAAATACTCTTTTTTCAAAATTTTCAAAATTATCGAATAATATTATATAAATATGAAATCTTAAAGTATATTATTGATTTTGAAAGGCTCCCTAACTACTTACATCCCGAGCAACGCCGGGTACCCTGCTAGTATGTATATATATCTAAATTATTGAGAAAAAAAACTCTAAAAAATCCAAAATGGAAACCGGCCTAATGCGCATATTGAGAACTTCAAAATAAACGCCAAATTCATTTTTAATAAAAAATATGTATGTATATGTAGCAAAATCCTAACGGTAAAATGTTTTCATTCTAACATTGAGCAACCGTTCGTATTTCATTTGCTCTCACATTATCAAATTGAGTAAAGTAAACTCTTGCGTCGACGAGTCTGTCCAATTTCATTTTGACCGAGCGTTGCCATCCCTTACGCAAATTCTCACCAAAATCTTGGCAAAAAATTTAAATTTGTTTTTAACATATTGACTGCTGATTGGGAGATTACCCTATTTCAAAATTTTTTAAAAATGCCCTGTCTTAGAATTTGTTTCAATAAGGGCGTTATTTGATATATAATAATGAAATATTGAACACAATTTTTAAATAGACAGTTTTATTTTTTAGTAGAACTATATTATTAATAGTCTCTGCCAAGGGCGGATTTAGGGGTGGGGTACGGGGGCACGTGCCCCCCCCCCCCCCCAGACGGGTTTTTTTGTACTGTTAATACTCCATCACAGAGCATTTTTAGTCGAAACAGACTACAAATAATTGAATTTAGCAACATTTTCGGAATCGTGCCCCCCAGACGGTATTTTTGTACACTAGGTATGGAAATTCCATTAAATAGATGAAGAATCACTGAATTTTCGAAATCTATTGCATATTGGTTCAGATATATTTAAAACTCTGTGTAACGCAAACATCAAACTACATATTTTGATTATTCGTTTGGTTTGTACTGTGTGGATGCCTTGGTGCATGTGTAGGTACCCACCAAAAATTTAATTTCTTTTAGTTAGAAACCTTACATCGCTGGATTATACGGCTTACATAATTTAACCCTATTCATCAAAAATGAAATGGGTTTATAAAGCTTTTTACAATGACATTTTCATACAAATTTTGAATTATAACAGCTTATTAAAATATATAATATATATGTATACTATCAGACCCGGCAGATGTTGTTCTGCCTGACCAGTGACTTCCCTAGAAATACATTTTCAAATATTTTTCTTTAACTTTTAACATTCTATTTATTGCAGTGCTTTAGGATATACAATGTTTCTGGATTTAAAGTCTTTGGTATAAACAAATAAATTTTTTGGATGTCCAACTCAAAAAACGGATCTTTTGAACTCAATGGGTATGACAAAAACCATTATGCGCTGCTGAGCAGATGTATAGTTAGTACTTATTTAATTATATCCTATATCTACCTATAATACTCTGGATATGTATGAACGGCAATAAGAAAAAAAAAAATTAAGTTCTTTGATTAAGATTTAAGAACGTTAAAATGTCACTAAAGCAGATACATTCAGGGATATAACGAATTGATATATTACTTAGCTTGTGGTCTTGGAACTGCCCACCTTTCCAAAAAATTTACAAATGTAGCCTATGTACATATGTCGTACCCAACGAAGATTTTAACGTATTGGAAAAGTTTAAAACAGATCAACCGTAAACTTTGGACATTATTGAAGTACAAACTATGTACTGAATATAAAAAATGTGGGCGTGGCACCGCCCACTTTTCCCAAATTATATAATTGCTGACTAAGGGATACACATATCCAAAAATCATTAGTTTAGACCAAATATATTCAAAGTTATGATGATTTAAATTTTATATAGCTTGGGGGCGTGGCACCGCCCACTTTTCCAAAAATTAATATAGCCTACATCGTACACAACAATCTTCTGAACCAATCTGGAAAGTTTACAAGAGATCGACCATAAACTTTGGACATTATTGAAGTACAAACAAAACACAAAAAATGTGGGCGTGGCACCGCCCACTTTTCTAAAATTACATAAATCTTGACCAAAGGACACACATATCCAGAAATCATTAATTTAGACCAAATATGTTCAGAGCTATGAAGAATTTAAATTTTATATAGCCTGGGGGCGTGGCACCGCCCACTTTTCTAAAATTACTTAAATCTTGACCAAAGGACACACATATCCAGAAATCATTAATTTAGACCAAATATGTTCAGAGCTATGAAGAATTTAAATTTTACATAGCCTGGGGGCGTGGCACCGCCTACTTTTCCGAAAATTGATATAGCCTGAATCGTACACAACAATCTTCTGAACCAATCTTGAAAGTTTAAAAGAGATCGACCATAAACTTTAGGACATTATTGAAGTACAAACAAAACACAAAAAATGTGGGCGTGGCACCGCCCACTTTCTAAAATTACTTAAATCTTGACCAAAGGACACAAATATCCAAAAATCATTAATTTAGACCAAATATGTTCAGAGTTATGAAGAATTGTAGTTTTATATAGCCTGGGGGCGTGGCACCACCCACTTTTCCAAAAATTAATATAGCCTACATCGTACACAACAATCTTCTGAACCAATCTGGAAAGTTTAGAAGAGATCGACCATAAACTTTGAACATTATTGAAGTACAAACAAAACACAAAAAATGTGGGCGTGGCACCGCCCACTTTTCCAAAATTACTTAAATCTTGGCCAAAGGACACAAATATCCAAAAATCATTAATTTAGACCAAATATGTTCAGAGTTATGAAGAATTGTAGTTTTATATAGCCTGGGGGCGTGGCACCGCCCACTTTTCCAAAAATTAATATAGCCTATGCTTTAACCCATGATCCCAAGAATATACTGTGAAAATTTCATAAAAATCGGTTGAGTACTTTGGACGCCCATAAAGGACACACAGACACACAGACACACATTCATTTTTATTTATAAGATGGGTTTGTTATTATAATTTGGGGAATCACCAAAAATTCTCTTTATATTTCTTCTCTTTTGTCGAAGGCTTATGCATCTCTTAGTCAAAATACATTTTCTCTACGTTGAGTTCATACACACACGCACATACATTTTTGTTCCGCTGTAGCTTGAGTTTGATCTATGAAAATTCTTATGCTTGGATTGTTTGAAGCCTTTATAAATTTCATCCTAGAAATAAGGGGCTTTAAGTTTTGAAAATGGAAAAAAGGAAAACGCCACTTGGTTTATTTTTGGGAAAACTTGCTTCTTAAAAAAATTTCATAAAAATTGGGCCATCACTTTTCGAGATTAGCCGTTACGAATATTTTCATATAAGCAATTTTATATAATTAGTATAGATATAGATATACATAGATATATGTATAAGGCCCAATTTCACAGTGGCGAGTTAACTTGAATTCCACAGTTAACTATCGATTCACAATTTTATTTAAGCTATTTTGATAAATATATCTGGTTCAATATACAATAGATAACCTTATGAGCTCTAACCCGAGGTTAACTACCCAATGTTGAGCAGTTAAACTCTAGTTAACTCAACTTGAAAGTTGAAAAGCTAGAGTTAACTGTGGAACGTAAGTTAACTCGGCACTGTGAAATTGGGCCTAAGAGGGTTGGCTACGTTCAATTTAGGCCATAAACTCCATTTAAAAGGGGATTTTTTTTGTTAATTCATATTGTTGTTGTCAATAAACTCGAGTTTATGGCTCAACGTGAACCTAATATAAGGCCTTAAATTTGTAACGAATTCCGTTGTATGCAAAATTACTTATAATATACATTTTTTTCTTTACTTATGTCATTAAGTAAGTCTTAAATGAAGATTAATTAAAAGAATCTCTATCTGTGAGACAACCTTACGCATAAGGCCTGATAGAACATATAAGTTAGGCAATATTATAAAAAGAAAAGTGAATATAATGAACTTATTATAAGAATTGTTGTAAGGCCATAGAGGAACTATGATAAACTTATTATAATGTGATGCAGCCGTATACCTTATTCCTTATAATCCCTTATACGAATTTTTTGTGGGTATTGGCAATATTTGTTAACGGCTCATGCGACATCTGGCTGAAACAACCACGGTTTGTGTATGAGGTTTGCTAAGTTTGCCCACAAGAACCCTTAAGGTTTTAAATTGCAACTATTTTTTGCAATGCTGTTAAAATTTCAAATTCGAGTCTACGCGACCTCCGCACGATGGGACATTTTGGAAAAACTTGCCTCAATTATTATTATTATTATTAACTTACATCAAAGTCAAATTTTTAGGGAACTTTTTAGAATCCATTTTCATACAAAGTTTTTCGAGCGTAAAACGCAGCATAATTTTGGCAAATGGTCAAAAACGAGTTGTCAAAGTTTAGTTGTGAAGTTTTTTGCAAAATTAATTTTTTTTTTTGGATTTCTGTAGTTTACTATGAATAACACTACTTTATAAGGTTCCTCATATGTAGACATATACATACGAAAGGCTGGGGTAGTTAAATGAAAAACGTATATTTAAAGTAAAAGTGTAAAAAAATTTTGTATCTACAGTAAAAGTTAGACAAATTGCTTTTTTCATTTAAAGTCGGAAATATGGTTGGAAAAATAAAGCATATCTCTTACTTTTAATGAAACAACGATTAGCCTGACTTTTACTGTACAATCTTTATTTATGTGATTGTATCAAACATTTTATAAGGTTTGCTTCACTTGCATTAAACATATTTTTCACTTTTACTCCCAACCTTTCATACATATATAGGTATTTCGACTCATTTATTAACCTTAATTTTAGTTACATATCTCCCATTTTGTAAAGCATAAAAAGGGTTACTGCCACGCCTATTTCCGAGGGGTTGATCATCGCGAAATCGTTTGAGCAAATATTCATAGCAATAGCTATAACACTCTACTGAAAAAAAATTCCAAACGACAATTTTTTGGCACCATGCATAATGCTTTACATAAATCTACTCTTTTGATTTGCGAAAAATTTATTTTTGAGACAAGTTTTATTAAGAATTCCCATAGTGCGATGCATAAAAATTCAGGAGTGCTTTATTTTCTTATTTTATTGCGCTACAAGTTAACAAAAGTGATTAATTATTCGATTGGTCAAATAGTCCATGAAAAGTTGTGAAAAGTGATTATTGTTAGTGCTATCGTGTTTAAGTGATTTTGTTAAAAAAATGAGTGCCAGGAAAAGACAAGAAAACTTAAGCGCGTTCTTCCATCCGAAGAAGCAAAGGTGTAATGATGTACTTCCTGATAAAGTGAGCGGTGTCCAATTACATTCCGCGGAGCCGGCGAGTACATCAGTGGCAACAGCCTCAACGAGCAACGCACTACAGGAACGGGATATAGGTGAGTAGTGTAATCCTTGTGGGTTTAGAAATTTTGTTTAGTTAAAAGTTGGATTGTATGGGAGGTACCAAGGCCCTTTTTGGTTAACCACGAGTTTTATGGGTGAGAATGGTGCTGTCATCCTATAACTTTATACCAATTCTTATGTCCCTACTTTAAGCATTTTTAAAGAACAAATTGAGAAATTCCAAAACGGTTTGAAAATTTTAAAAGCTAATAAAATTTTATGTGAGCCATGCATACAAAACTTTTCGCTAGGCCCTGTGGCTCGAAGATAATGAGCAAGTGTGTGCTCTTTGGTCGACGTGAAGCGGGTACAAATTATGTGAAGCTGGGAAGACTGGTGTCGGAACCACTAGTAAAATATAAAAAGGCAATTGAGACGATCGCACACCATGAGAACGCGAATTACCACAAAGCGAACATGGTAGCATCCCAAAATTTTTTGATGGTGATGGAGGGAAAAGCGTTAGATATAGTTGACCAAATGAGATCCCAGGAAAGGGAAATAATCGAAAATAATCGTAAAAAACTGATTCCCATTATAAAGACAGTGATATTTTGTGGTAGGCAAAACATACCTTTGATAGGTCCCAGAGATGACGGCGAATTAGACTTGCAAAGCTCTTCTAAACATGGGGAAGGAAACTTTAGAGCTTTGCTCAAATTTCGAATCGATGCTGGGGATGAAATACTTAAGGAACATATAAGACATAGCGCTAAAAATGCTTCGTATATAAGTAAGTCAACACAAAATGACTTAATTGAATGCTGTGGCGAGTTGATCAGCAAAAAAATAGTGACCAAAATTAAAAAATCCAAATATTTTACCATTATGGCTGATGAGACCACAGATGTTTCCGTTTGTGAACAGTTATCAATTAGTATTCGCTATTTCGATGTGGATGAAATCGAAATAAAGGAAGATTTTCTTATGTTCATTGAAGTTGTCGAAACCACTGGTGAAAGCATTGCACAAACTATTCTGAATGCATTAGAAAAGCATGACCTTGACATTAAAATGTGCCGTGGTCAAGTTTATGATGGAGGAGCAAACATGAGCAGCAAGGACCAAGGACTTAAGAACCGAAAACCTGCAGAACGCGAATAAGGAGGAAAAGGTGCTTAAAGAGCTAAAGCGAAAGCTCAAGAGAAATAACGTTGTGACTACAAAGGCGGACAAAGGAAACACGACAGTACTTATGGACAAGGACGATTACATAGCAAAGACCGAAAGACCGATCAGGGATATGAAATGCCGCGTAATTTGCGAGGACCCCACCGAAAAATACCAGGCGGAAATCAAAAGGGCTATAAAAAACACAACGAGTGTAATTGACGACAGGACTGGACATACTCTGTCACAAATGAATCCATCTCCTCCCCCACTGATAGCGCTACCAAAAATACATAAACCCGATACTCCGATGCGGCCTATCATTAATTTTAAGTCAGCGCCGGGGTATAAGCTATCAAAACATTTGAAGAGTATACTGAATGACACACTGAAACTAGAGCACATACACACAATAAAGAATACAACGGAGCTAATAGAAAAACTTGAGACCGTAAAACTCGCGGAGAACAGCACGATAGTATCCTTTGACATAAAGGACTTGTACCCATCTATTCCGCTTCCGGAGACATTGGATATCGTTAACAAAACGCTACTAGGAAAAACTAAAGATGCGGTCAGGACAGCACAAATTACAAACACCCTCAGAACAACGCTACAACAAAACTATTTCAGGTTTAACAATAAAATATATAGACAAATGAATGGACTGGGAATGGGCAACCCAACCTCATCCGTCCTCATGGAGGCATTCATGCAGAATTTGGAAATGAAGTATATGCAAGAGCTAAAAACCAAGCTGGGGGTAATATTTTACGCAAGGTATGTCGACGACATTATCTGCGTATTAAATAATAACTGTGAAGAACAAGTATTGGAATTTCTAAATAAGCAGCATGAGAGCATAAAATTCACCATGGAAACGGAGAAGGAGGGAAAACTGAACTACTTGGACCTAACGGTTAGAATCAACAAACTCACGAACAAGTTCAACTATGACATCTACAGAAAACCAACAACCACGGACACCATAATCCACTGTACATCGAACCATCCGCAACAACACAAGAATGCAGCATTAAGACATCTAGTGGACAGACTTCAGCGAACGCCTCTCTCTAAGGAATCATACAAGAAAGAGCTCACCACGATATACAGCATAGCAACTAGCAACGGATACAAAAAGACCCTAGTGGACAAACTCCGAAGCAACCATTTGGTGCAGAGAAGGGAAACCGAAGGGGAAAAGGCCAAAATTTGGACAGTTATGACATACACTGGAAACACCACATACAAGTTGGCCAACTTTTTCAAGAAACACAACATCAGTACAGCATTCAGAACATCGAACAACTTGGGACAAAAACTTGAGAAGCAACTAACACCAACTCAGCGGAGCCGTTCAGCGAACATGGGGTATACAAACTTACTTGCGAATGCCAGCACAGCTACATAGGACAAACAGGACGGAAAATAAGTACACGATTTCGGGAACATATCAGGGACTACAACCGAAAGACACGGAAACCCTCCATCACACCAGAATCGAACTTTGCTAACCACATGTATGAAAACAAATGCAAAAGGCTAAAATCAAAAGCGCAGCCAAAACACTTCACGTGCAAACAAAAGGGCGACGCTTAAATGTGCTTGAGAACATGGAAATATACAAACTAAAGACATTTGACGGAAGAATAATAAACGAACAAACTAGCACCAATTCTGATGCAATATTCGAACCTCTAAAACTAGTCTACAAAAAACAAAACAACGCAGCAGGTACAATAACCAGACAAGTAACGATAAACGAGCGAACACACAAAACAAACCAAAGGACAAAAATTACCGACTTCTATTCAAGCACAAGATTAACATTACCTGACCCACAAACTAGTTAACGAGTTGCCGCTCGAGAACATTCAGCATTACCTGACATAACATAGCGTTCAGCCGTGCCTGACAAACAAACTAATAGACGAGTTTCAAAACAGCCCTATTGCAGCTTGCCGCTCGGGAACATTCGTGAAACACGAACCTAACGCACGAACTATATACACGCATACTAACTTTACCTACAGCATTCAAACTATAAATACTGGACAACGGATAGACACAGATCAGAACGAAAACTTACACTGAAGATGGCGGATCGCCGAAACCGGTTTGTAAACAAACAAAAATTGACAAGGGATGGCGGAAAATCGTTCCAATATAAATCTAGCATTCACCCTGTCGGAAAAACAGAAAATAAAAATAACTCAAACTAAAAGGTGTTCAGGCACGTATATTAAATGTTCAGCCCTTAGCCTTTTTTACCCACTGCGCAAGCCACCGGCTTAACTTGGCTATTAGCTCAGCCTGCACCGTACCCAGTGTAAGAAATGCAGTAGGGGTTATAGCAAGTACTGCCACTTTCTTCCGTGAATCGGCCAAACGAATACATCTTCTTAGAGAAGAAATACAATCTAATCTGCCACAAGACAAACAAAATATGTTAAAAAAAATGTGTGAGACAAGATGCGTTGAGAGGCATGAATCGGTTTTGACCTTTATGGACGTGTTGCCATGTCTCCCTCCAATATTACAAAAAATGGCTGATCAGCAATATGGGAGCAGAACAAATTCTGTACTGCCATTTTCTTTGCTGCAATCCATAACTTCGTCAGAATTCCTAATAAGCTTGGTGGTCCTATCAGATATTTTAGGAATAACCCTGTCCTTATCTCGATCGCTTCAAGCCAAAGATATTGACATACTTTCTGCAGTTCAGCTTATTACTACCACCACAGCAAGTTTGCAGAGGCAGCGTGAATCTAGCAATGACACATTTAAAAAACTGTTCGACCAGGCTGAGGCCATTGCAAATGAACTTGGTACAGAAATCACAGTCCGTAGAACGACCGGTGGTCAAATCAATTGATCGAACATTCAGACTGAATCAGTTGAAGAATATTACCGACTTTCAGTTTATATTCCATTTCTAGACTTCATGTTGAGTGAAATGTCAACCAGGTTCCCTAGCGCTCCTCTACAAATAATCGGACAGTTGCAAAAGTTGCTGTCGCATAACTTTAACGACGAAGATTTAGATAATGTTTTGCAAGGTGCTGAAGTTTATAAAGAAGATCTTCCTTGTTTTTTAGCTTTAAAGGGAGAGCTAAAAATTTGGCAACAGATGACTGAAAATATACCAGAAACTCCAGCAGATACCTACAAACGAGCCACGATGCTTCCAAATATTAGAACCCTTTGTCAATTGCTGTGCACGTTTCCAGTGACAACCAGCACTGCCGAGCGATCTTTTTCTACCTTACGCCGATCAAAATCATATCTTCGAAACAGCATGACAGAAGAGCGTTTGAATGGATTGGCTTTAATGCATATCCATGGAGATATTGCGGCACAAATGGAGGCTGATGAAGTTTTGGACGTTTTCACCAGGAAACACAGAAGAAAGCTGTCTTTATTAAACATGTAATCATGGATGGAATATAATAAAACTGCTATTACTAAACAGAAATGCTGTTTTTTATTATTTTGACTTTGATGTAAGTTCTTAATATCCGTGTACTTGTGAAGATAAAATAAACATATTTCAGTTGTTGATTTTTTTGCATGTTGGGCGTTCGTGCCCCCCCCCAAAAAAAAACCCTGGATCCGCCCTTGGTCTCTGCCATTCCTGTAATTCAAACTTTTAATTCTTTTTTAAAAACGCAATCAAACTTCTATTTTTTGCAAATTCTATAATAAAGATGAGATTCGAAGGAATTCATGGCCACTTTTTTCGGTTAGTTCTTTAGATGCATCCTGAAACATTTGTTTTACAAATTTTTAAGTTTTGAACAAGCTCGAGACCAGTAGACAATAATTCTAAGTGAATTAATATTGTCAGAATTTTGTAACAGGGGCTTTGATGCAGACACTGGTTCATATCCCAGTGTCCGAAAAGGGATCTGATGATGAGCCTGGAAACTCTGAAGCATGTAATCCTATCCATCCCTGTTGATTTAACTTTGTAATTTTTCTCCAATTATTAATTTTTCCCAAAAAACTGACAATATTAATTCACTTAGAATTATTGTTTACTGGTCTCGAGCTGGTGCAGTGAAATAACTCCCAAATGAAATAGCTTCCAACAAAAAAATGAAATAACTCCCAAATATTTTCCATACAAATTGGGACTTATTTCATACCATTTTGTTGGGAGTTATTTCATTATGAAATTCCGTTGGGTGTTATTTCATTATGTTTCAGCATTGGGATTTATTTCATATTTGTTGGGACTTATTTCATTTGGCTTAAAATTTGCATTGGGAGTTATTTCATACATATTTGTTGGGACTTATTTCTTTCGGCTTAAAATTTGCATCGATGGCACATTTTCAATTGTACCTCTGGGATGTTTTAAACAGTTTATTTTGATCCATATTGAATATTATGACAGGAAATAGTTTTGGAGCGCGGGGGGGGGGGGGGGGCGGTCGTTCATTGGGAGTTATTTCACTGCACCTCTCGAGCTTGCTCAAAACTGACAAATTTGTAAACAAAATAGACCGCAAAACCAACAACAAGATACATTTGTTTCAAAAATATCTCGTATGTTTTGCTGCAAAAAATAGTTCAAAGGTACCATTTTTCTGGAAAATACGACAAAAGTTTTGTTTTTGTTTTTTTATTTATTTTTATTTTTCTTAAAAACACAATCAAACTTCTATATTTGGTAAAATTCTATAATGAAAATGAGATTCGAAGTCATTTTCGGCCGGGTATTTATATGCATCCTAAAATCCTGAAAAAGCTGTGTGTTTATATTTAAATGTAAACTTTTACTGTTCATAAAAATCCAATAATAAAATGGGATTCCAAAGGACCCATGACCACCTTATAATTCAAAATTTAAAGTAAAAAGAAAGCAGAGTCAAAGTAGGTAAGAGCGTCGTTGAGTCGGATTTGCTAAACCTAATTTGTAATATGCTCCTGGTAAATGGATTACAAAAAATACTGCCTGTATACTAACAACGAAAAAATTACAATATGGCAACCATGTCTAAACGGTGGACATAACTCATGAGCATCTGTGGCTTTGAGATAGCGAATTACAATCGCATGCAACGCAAATGAAATAAACGAAATAAATAATTAAAGCTTATATCGCTCAATCAGTAACCATTATCTATATATTAACTAGCAGACCCGGCAGACGTTGTTCTACCTGACCAGTGACTTCCCTAGAAATACATTTGCAACTATTTTTCTATTAATTTTTAACATTCCATTTATTGCAGTGCTTTAGTATATGCAATGTTTCCGGTTTTAACGTATTTGGTATAAACAAATAAATTTGTTGGATGTTCAACTCAAAAAACGAATCTTTTGAACTCAATGGCTATGACACAAACCATTATGCGCTGCTGAGCAGATGTGTAGTTAGTATTTATTTAATTATATCCTATATCTACCACTTAACGCCACTATTATGATTTTATGGAAATCCTATAATACTCTGGATATGTATATAACGAATTGAAATATTACTTAGCTTGTGGTCTTAGAACTGCCCCCTTTTCCAAAAAATTTACAAATGTAGCCTATGTATGTCGTACCCAACGAAGATTTTAACGTATTGGAAATGTTAAAAACAGATCAACCATAAACTTTGGACATAATTGAAGTACAAACAACGTTCTGAATACAAAAAATGTGGGCGTGGCACCGCCCACTTTTCTAAAATCACATAAATCTTGAAAATCCGGAAATTTTTCCCTTGAGTCAAATCTGTCCAGCCGTTCTCATTTTTTTCCTATCATTTTTGAATTGATTAATATGAAATAAGAAATTAATAATATAATTATGTGATAATACTTACATGTATGTATATACATATTTTAATTAAATATTTTTGAACAATGAAGCAATTGTATAAAATACGAATAACGGGGTTTCACAAAATGCGTTCACTACAAAATATGTACATATATGGATTTGATTTTTACTTATCCCTCAGCAACACGAAAACGTACATATGTACATATGAATGTTAATTTTGTTTTTATTTAAAGCGTCATACATACATACATATGTATGTATGTATGTACGAAGCGAAGTACCGCTACCGAGCGCTCGCTTAACTTAAATCGATTCATTTGGTTGACAGCGAACTAACACACAAACAGCTTTTTTTTAGAAAAGGTGCTCCTATTGTTTAAACAATTTTGGTTAAATAATATATGAATCAACTATTTTTTTTGATGCAGAACGAAAGTAAATATTTCAAAGTTTAACTTCAAGTAAGTTTCATTCTAATCGGTGGATCCGTTTATTATTTGTGGCTGTGTAAACAAAAAAACTTATGGTTTTTTACCGATTTCCACTCCCCCTTGAGATATAAGGTATCCTATCTTTCAAGTTGGATCAAACTGTAGATGCTGTGCAAATTTCATTAAAATCGGTTGAGTAGTTTAGGAGCTCACCCTGATTGAACATGTGACACGTGATTTTTATATATTAAGATAGGGAACATTTTTTCCATACAATCAATTGCCAGAGTGTATCTCATAAAAACATGAATAATTCCAATTATTATATATTTTTAAATCTTTTTATGGGCCAGGGGCTTTGCATGGGCATATTATATTTAACCAAAAATGCTTCATTAATTTTTAATAATTCAGAAAAGTTTTCACCAAAAGCCAAAGCTGTTAACTACAGTATCTGACTGTTTTCCTGTACATACATCAGTGGCGCAGGTGGTACGGGTGCCGGCTATGATGCGTGCGTTCGCAGGTTCAAGCACGGGTTCAGCACAGGTTAATTTTTTTTGTTTTAATTTGAATTTGTCTTGAAACATATGAAAACTGTTTATCATAATATTCTTTTTTTACATTTATCATATCTGTAACCCAATATTTCAATATTGTTTCGTTTATGACCTCTATCTTGGAGTGAAAATATAAAATTTTAAAAAAAAAAAGCTAAAAAATTATTCCAATTTATCATTATTTCTATTTTTATTTTTTTTTAAGAAATATATCATATTTAATATATAAAAAGTAAAAAAACAGTTTGTAGCTTCTTCAATTTTATATTTACGAAGTAGTTAGAAATCGCGTTAATTTTCCTAAAAAAATCAACTATTTTCTTCCTAAAAAATTTTAATTTGTAAAAGAGTTGACATATAGCCGGAATCCTTATATTTGTAACTTAATATTTTTCTGTTATTGTCATCTTTCTTCGAGTGAAAACCCTAAATTTTTTTAAAAATAGCTAAAAAATTATTTAAATTTATCAATTTATATTTTTTAAGAAATATATCATATTTAATTTGAATTTGCCCTGAAAAATATGAAAACTTTTTATCATAATATTTTTTTTTTACATTTATCATATTTGTAACCCAATATTTAAATATTTTTTCGTTTATGACCTCTATCTTGCAGAGAAAACATCAAATTTTCTGAAAAAAGCTGAAAAATTATTCCAATTTATCATTATTTCTATTTTTATTTTTTTTTAAGAAATATATCATATTTAATATACAAAAAGTAAAAACACAGTTTGTAGCTTCTTCAATTTTATATTTACGAAATACATAGGTAGAAATCGTGTTAATTTTCCTAAAGAATTCAACTATTTTCTTCCTTAAAATTTTAATTTGTAAAAGAGTCAGCATATAACCCCCCTTCAATGTTGGTCGCCTTGCCGTGGAGAAGGGGCTTAAGTTTCGTACTGGGATCAGTCCCGTTGGAAGGGTCCCAATGCGAGACGAACTAAGAGGAATACCTTTTATTTCCCGCATCAACTAATGGAGTGTACGTGTATACACCAGCGGTTGATGCGAGAAATGGAAGGATATCCGCGCCAACATCACCCTAAGCCCAAGGTGTGAAGGCACCGTGCCGACGGGCTGAATGGTCAGCGGATGTATATTGAGTAGCTGATCGCGTACGGTCCCCTCCGATGCTAGGGCAAGGTCGGTTGTATAAGTGGCTTACCCCGGTACACTGGCTATGCCGGGGCGGACGAACCCCATCCAGTCTACTCGTGGGACTTTTTATGGATAATTTAAATTAAAAAAAAAACAAGGAGGAGGAGGAGGAGAGCGTTCTGGGAACGCTCTCAGAGGACGATCTCCTGGTAAGTAGCCAGGGGAGCGTCAATACCAAGGAGGGCAAGGGTACCAGCCACAGTACCCCTGTTCTTCCGAGCCAACCTACAACCACCAAGAAAGAGGGAAGCGCACCAGCCATAGTGGCTCCCAAAGGAAGAAGTCGAGGAAGTCCTCTGGTACCATTGAGAAAGCTAGGTACCAGAGGGCCCTATATATCATCGACAAGATCAGGAGTAATCGTGAAAGTGGTGAGGTCCATGAGCGAGATGCCGAGGACAGGGTGAGGTACGAGGCTGTGGTCAGAGACTACGAGGCCGCCCTCGCAACCAAACCCGCTGCTCAACCACAACAGCAACAACCGAAAGTCGGCCAAACGCAATCGGTCACATGAAGTGAACGAGCGCGACGGCAAAAGGGGCAGATACGGCCAACAAAACGAGGGTCCCTCCACTAGTGCCGCGGCGAGGCATACCTACAGTGAGGTGGTCAGAGACCACCTCCAGGTGGCGCTGGTGGATGCTGCAGGCAACAATGGGAGACGGGTGTTGACGGTCTGGACCTCCATAGAGGGACGGCTATCCGAGATGGTCGTCGAACACCTCTTGGAGAATCGAACCCCAGTGCCGGTGTACGACTGCGAGGAGATCTGCCGGGGCTGCAGAGTAATCAAATGCGCGGACGGGTTCTCCCGGGAGTTTCTTGAGCGATGCGTCGCCAAGATCAGCGGCGCATATGAGGGTCTTACGCTAAAGACCATCAACGCTTCGGAGATTCCCAGAAGGCCCCGAGCGCGCATTTGGTTACCCAGAATGAAGGTGAATGACAGGAGCATCATCCACTGCCTCAAAGCTCAGAACGTAGGCGTCCCGATGGATGACTGGGAGATTCTGAAGGTAGAGGAACAACAACGCAACAGCCAACCGGTGCTACTGCTAATAAATAACGAGTCCGTGGGGGAGCTCGAGAAAAGGGGGAACAAACTGATGTTTGGCGTCAGGAGCGCCAAACTGAAAGTTTTCCCAGCAGCAGTAGCACCGGACAACAACTTGGAGGAGATCGAGGACGCCGATAAGCTTCTTGGGGAGCTTAGTCTGGCGGTGCCAGTTGATGCTGGTACCGAGTCGGTCTCCGACGCAGGTACGCCCTCCCGGTCCGATGATTAGGGTGGCGCAAGTTAACCTGCAGCACGCAAAAATAGCCTCGGATAACCTTCTAGTCCTCCTAAGGGAGGAGGACATAGACATCTGCTTGGTGCAGGAGCCTTGGGTATGGCGGTCTAAAGTGAAGGGCCTCCATACCAGAAACTATAACCTGTTGTACACACACGGAGAAGGTAAACCGAGAGCGTGCATCCTCGTTAGGGATACCATTAATGCTTTCTTCTTACCTAATTTCAGCACATACGATACCGCAGTGGTCAGGATCGAATCGAAGGGCGGACGCAGTATATCGTTCGCCTCGGCTTACATGGCTCATGATCGGCCCGCACCTCCCGAGGAGGTGAAGCATCTAACAGAGACACTTACAGCCAAGGAAGAGGTCATCATAGGCAGTGATGCAAACGCGAGGCATTCGCTGTGGGGCAGCAGTGAGATAAACGAGCGGGGTGAGTCTCTTTTTGAATTCTTATTATCTAGTAATCTACGTATATGTAACAGGGGAAGCTCTCCCACCTTTGTGTTCCCTGGTTCGGAGAACTTCGCAGGGTGGGAGGAAGTCCTCGACATCACCATAGCATCTGACTCTCAGGAACTTTTGGTAAGAAACTGGGAGGTTTCGAGGAAGATCTCAATGTCGGATCATCGAATGATCCTCTTTGAAATAGATTGGGAGAGGGAGATAAAGAAACCGTATAGAAATCCTAGGCGGACTTCTTGGGGTGTATTTGAGAACATAGTCAATGATGGGCTAAGCAGGAACAAGATACCCATTCAATCAGCAGACACTCTGGACGACCGAGTTAGGTCTCTGGAAAGTAGTTTTCGGGTTGCCTACAAGGCTTCCTGTCCACCATCAAGGAGCAAGAAGACCTTCCCCCCATGGTGGAACAAAGACCTTAGCGAACTAAGGTCAAGAATGAGGAAGGTCTTCAACGATTGTCATACTAGGGGAGATTTTCAGCAGTTCAGGATCTCCCAAAGGGAATATAAGAAAGCAGTGCGGATCGCAAGGGCGAAATCCTGGCAGGAACACTGTGAGTCTATTGAGTCCACGAAGGACTCAGCAAGACTCGGGAGAATCCTTGCCAGGGAGCACTCAAACATAACCTTCGTGAAACGCGCAGATGGCACGTGAGCCGGATCAGCGGCGGAAACCCTTGATATTCTGATAGAGGCTCACTTTCCCGACGGTACCGGGGAGGCGGAGCAGAGTAGGGGAGTGGTGCAGCAGGAAGCACCTGGTATGTTAATAGATAAACTTCTAGCAGAAGATAAAATTGCCTGGGCGATAAATAGCTTCTCACCGTTTAAGTCACCGGGAGTAGATGGTATACTTCCGATAATGATGCAGAAGACTCAGATGCCGTTGGTTAAGGAACTGAGGGAGATCTTCGCTGCCTGCATCATCCCTCACCACATTCCGGAATCATGGAGGAAAACAAGGGTGGTTTTCATTCCGAAGTCTGGAAGAAAAGGGCATGAGCTGCCCAAGGATTTCCGGCCAATAAGTCTCACATCCTTCGTGCTGAAAACATTTGAGAGGCTACTGGATATACATATACGGGAACTCCTGGAGGGGCCCGTTTTATCAGTGGCACAGCATGCGTATCTGAGGGGAAGATCCACAGAGTCCGCGCTGCATGAAGTAGTGCGAACAGTGGAGAAATCCCTTCAATATAAAGAATTCACACTAGCGGCGTTTGTAGATGTGGAGGGCGCCTTCAACAATGTGAGAGCCGAGGCAATTTCAACGGCACTTGTGGGGTTAGGAGTGGAGGAGCCAATTAGAAGCTGGATCTCGTCCCTGCTCAGGAAGCGTGAAATATCTGCGGAGCTAGGGGGAGCTGGTAGACAGGTATGTAGAGGTACACCACAGGGAGGGGTCCTCTCACCTCTGCTTTGGATCCTTACCATGAATGATATCCTGCTAAAACTTAATACAAATGGAGTAAAGATTGTGGCGTACGCTGACGACGTGGCGATCCTAGTCTCGGGTCCCTTCCCTTCCGTAATGAGCGAGATTATGGAAAGAACGTTAGCAAAACTCAGTAGGTGGGCACAGGAAGGTGGTCTCCGGCTGAATCCGGATAAAACGGAACTTCTTCTCTTCACGAGGAAGTACAAGCCGCCTACTTTCGAACTTCCTAAGTTAAATGGCCAACAACTAAAACTGTCTCCCAGCACTAAGTATCTGGGACTAATAATTGATTGTAAGTTGAACTGGAAAGCGTGCATCGAGGAGAAGGTGAGGAAGACCTGTATCGCTTTCTACGCCTGCAAATCGATGTTTGGTAAGAAGTGGGGTCTGAAGCCAAGGATGGTGCTGTGGATGTACGAGGCGGTAGTCACACCTGTGCTGACCTACGGCTCGGTGGTATGGTGGGAAGCTCTTCGGAAGAACTATAATCTCACTAGTTTGCAGAAGGTCCAGCGCACAGCGTGTGTTGGCACCACCGGGGCCTTGCGCACCTGCCCCACTCCAGCTCTAGATCCTATTTTGAACCTGCTCCCAATCGACTTACACATACTATGCATATCGACACAATCCGCACTGAGGCTCAGAGAGTCTGGGTGCTGGAAGGATACTCAGCAGGGGCACAGTAGTCTCCTTAACGATCTCCCATCGGGAGTAATTGACAACGCAAGAGACTACTATCCTCACAAACTGAAGTTTGAGAGCAATGCCACTACAGCATTTCCAAGTAGGAGTGAATGGAAGAGAGGCGGGATAGTTAGTGATGGATGCATACAAATCTTCACAGACGGCTCCAAGATGGACTCGGGTGTGGGGGCTGGAATATTCTCGGATAGTCTGGATATTTCTGCATCTTTCAGACTTCCGTCGTATTGCAGCGCTTTTCAGGCAGAAGTTCTTGCGATTGGCCAAGCTTGCAAATCGCTCGAGCACAGGAGTATAACAGGGAAGGCTACTATTTTCTCTGATAGCCAGGCAGCGATTAAGGCAATCGCATCGCCGCACACTAGTTCAAGTGTAGTACATATATGTAAGCAAAATTTGGCAGCGCTAGCCGATAGTTTGGATATATCCATTGTCTGGGTCCCGGGTCACAGGGGAATCGAGGGTAATGAGAAGGCTGATGAACTGGCACGTAGGGGCTCATCAGCGGAAAATGAAGAAGTAAGCAAAATTGAGACGGGTGTACCCCTAGCAGTAGCAAAGGGAAGCATCCAAAAATACTATACAAATGAGGCACAGCGTAGGTGGAGCAGCATCGCTACGTGTGCAATATCTAGAGCCACCTGGCCGGCGTATAATCAGAGGAGAACAAGGAGTCTCCTAGGCAGGTCCAGAGCGGATACTTATAAACTTGTAGCAGTATGCACAGGTCACTGGCCGATTGGCACACATGCGGAAAAAATGGGTATTCCGCATAACGACCACTGCAGAAGCTGTAAAGACACTACTACCAAAGAGACCGTTGAGCACTTCCTGTGTGAATGCCCAGCTCTAGCCAGAACACGACTAAAATCTTTTGGGACACCTTTTTTGGAGAACTTAGGGAGGGTATCTGAGTTAGGGATTCCAAGCATTCTCGAATTTATAAACAACTCCGGTTGGTTGTAGAAAACATCCGCGCATTTGATAGTAGGTCCGACGAGTCTTTATGGCATCAAAACGGCTTCTAAGAAAGCTACTTGGGCGACCTCTCTCAGGTCGCAGCCATTTTACCTACCTACCTACCTACAGCATATAACCGGAATCCTTACATATTAAATTGGGCCAGTTAAGATATGTGTTTTCAATATTTCTGAGTTGCACTGACGAAAAAAACATAAAACCATCATATTTTCAAGTTGAATATTCTCCCGCTATACGGACTTCAAAAACTACACAACTTAAGAAAAAATTTAGAAAACTGTCTTTATACTCAAAAAAAAAATAACACAATTTGGAAACCGGCTAATGTTAAGAAGTTAGCGGAATCTCAAAATGAACGTTCATTCGTTTCAATCCATATGGCTATGTATGTATGTATATTAAGGTGCCTCGCTAAAAAAAGGTGCACTGTTTCCACCGGAATTTCAAAATTCACTCTTTTCTAAGGACTCCCCCAAAATATTTCGAAAAAATATTAAGATTTACCGGAGCTAAACCGCGTTAAAAAAACGCTAAAAATATCTTTTTTTATGTATAAAAGGAGTATGAAAAAATATTTTATAATAAAAAGCATCTGAGATGATAGAGTGCAAAGGGTTAGCATAAAAAAGTTTAAAAACTGTTTCAATACTATTATTGTATACCTGTGTGCAAATATACCCAATGTGTAAAATTGGACCGAAAAGGGTTGATACCCTAATCGTCCAAACCCGTCAATAATTGGCTGAGTTATTAAACATCTCAATATTTGGATTGCGTTGATAAAAATTTCAAACTTTTTTATTCTTACCTTTTGTACTCCAGCTTATTCATCATGTCAGGTGCTTTTTATTAAAAAATATTTTTTCATACTCCTTTTATACATAAAAAACGACATTTCTAGCGTTTAGCTCCGGTAAATCTTAATATTTTTTCGAAATATTTTGACCAAGGTCATTCTAAGAAGTTTATAATTCCGATGGAAACAGCATGTCCATTTTTTTTTTGTATGGAGCGTGAGGTGCCTTAATGTATATTCTTAGGTATAGCATTTGACATGGTATATTCATGTGTAGCAATAGCGCATGTGTAATGGTCTCGGGTGAGACGCGTGCGTTCCATGGTTCGAGCCCAGCTTGGGACATACAATTTTTTTTTCCTTTTTCATATTGACAATTTTTTTTTGCAGGGAAATTACTAAAATTTATCATAACACATACAGTATGTAGTTTTATGCATTTTTTAAGGAATTTGCTTTTTCTTAACTGATATAGGACTAAGGGTAACCATAACACAATATGTACTAACATAGTTTTATGAACTTTTTTAAGGAATTTGCTTTTTCTAATTGATATAGGACTAAGGGTAAAGTTATATGCACAACTTTAATAAATACATATAGCTATATATATAAGTTGAGGTCATAGTATATATCTATATATCACAAAAAATTATTGAAGTGATATAAAAGTCAATATAAAATGTACTTATATATACATATATATATATCTAAATTGTTGAGGAAAAATTAGAATTTGGTTTCAATAAGAGCGTTATCTACATATATAGGGTGTTTTTTTACAGGTTTGTTTTTCGAATAGAGATAAAACTGGCAACTCTAATGTCATTTATGTTCAGCTTGGTTTGCCATTTCATCATGAACAGGTTGACAAAAGAAAAACGCTTGCAAGTCGTGCAAATTTATTTCGAAAGTTCGCGAAGTTTACCGTGAGCTCCGTCCATTTTATGGTCGACATAATCGTCCATCAGAGCAATTAATTCGGTTAACCATGGATCGTTTTCGCACTACGTTTACTCTATGTGATAATACGCATCCGCAGAGACGTCGAACAGTGCGCACCGAAGAAACAATTGCCGCTGTAGAGCAAAGTGTTGAAGAGGACCCGAATGCCGCTACCGTTAATGGAGACCGGTATAGAGCCATGATAACTGACTATTTTGTTCCCGAATTGGATGGCATGAATGTGGATGAGTTGTGGTTCCAACAAGACGTCGCAACATGCCACACAGCGCACGTCATAATCGATTTATTGAAGGAAACATTCGATGAGCGCATAATTTCGCGGAATGGACCTGTCAATTGGCCACCAAGGTCGTGTGATTTGACACCATTGGATTATTTTCTTTGGGGATATGTGAAGTCGCTCGTCTACACCAACAAACCAGAAACGTTAGGGGAATTGGAAGCCAACATTCGTGGCGTTATTGCCGACATACGGCCCCATATGCTCGAAAAAGTGGTTGAAAATTGGACCTGTAGAATTGGCTTTATTCGAGCCAGCCGCGGCGGCCACATGCCCGAAATCATATTTAAACATTAATGGCATAAAATTATCCTTCCAATAAAGCCAAATTGATGGACCTTAAAACGATTTTCTTGTGTTTTATTTCAATTCGAAGTTCTATACCCCTAGAAAAAGTTAAAAAAGTTTCTGGAATCCTGAGATATTGACCAAAATGTGGACCAGGGGTGACCCCGAATGTATTTTAACAATATGCGTATCAAATTAAAGGTGTTGATGAGAGTTTTCACAAGGAACAGTTTTCAGGTTCATCTGCGAACCCGTTTCCAAGAAATTGACCATTAGGTGGACCAAGGCTGACCCAAGAATAAGCTCATGTAATATAGCTATCATATCAAAAGTGTTGATGACTGTGTCCGCTTAGAGTGAATTTTAGATTCATCTGAATTCAAGAAAAAAATTATTATACAAAAGCTTTTTCATAGAGCTGTTTGCCTTATCTATATATATAAAAATGAAATGGTGTTCAGTTGTCACGCTAAAACTCGAAAACGGCTGAACCAAATTATATACTTCCTTTGGGGGGTTTCTTTGTTATTACCACGCGCAGGTCATGTATTAAAATCAAAACAAAATATTAGGGGGGCGTGGTACCTCCCATACAATTTTATTGATTTGGCTGTTATATTTTGTGGCTATGTATGATACAATTGCTATGTATGATAAAATTGGATCTATTTATGCGAATATTGGTTGTTGTCTTTGTTGTCTTTTTCGTCTATGTTTTTCTTCACTACTGCGCTGTAGATGGCCAGAACGTCAGATGACGGTAGATGGTGCACATCAACACACACACGCTGTACATAATTGCCTTTGTTGCTGTTTAGATTGGTACAGTAATCTATATCTATATCTATTCTATGTATATATATATATAAAAATGAAATGGTGTTCAGTTGTCACGCTAAAACTCGAAAACGGCTGAACCAAATTATATACTTCCTTTGGAGGGTTTCTTTGTTATTACCACGCGCAGGTCATGTATTAAAATCAAAACAAAATATTAGGGGGGCGTGGTACCTCCCATACAATTTTATTAATTTGGCTGTTATATTTTGTGACTATGTATGATACAATTGCTATGTATGATACAATTGCTATGTATGATACAATTGCTATGTATAATACAATTGCTATGTATGATAAAATTGGATCTATTTATGCGAATATTGGTTGTTGTCAATAGCGAATTTGGTGGACGCGGCCACGCCCCTTGCTTATAAAGCTTTAACCGCTTCCATGAGCCAAAAGTACTGAATCGATCTTTTCAAGGGTTATACCATGTCCTATATATAACTTTGGAAAAGAAGGCGTGCCATGCCCATAACTTTTAACGTATTTTGTGAAATTTTCTGATATACGGATATACATATGTGTCCATTAATCAATATTTACATAATTTTAAAAAAGGGGGTGGTGGCACGCCCACGGATTTTATTATGTTGTTTGTCCCTATTTGAAGATCAGTTTTCATTGCCGATCTTTATGATACTTTCACAGTGGCTTGTTAATAGTGAAATGTTGATATTTTGTGCATTCACTTGTGGGCGGTGCCACTCCCATTTTCCAAAATATTACCAAAAAACCTTTAAACATCACTAATAACATCATCAGGTGAATGAGTGTACTAAATTTTAGCATTATATCTTTATCAGTTAAACAGATATTGCATATTCCGGTTTCCTAACTCTCGTTTCGAGAACTTTAGTCCAAAAAGGGGCGTGGTCGTTCACCGATTTTTCTTATTTTCTGTGGTATTACTCTACATAAACATAACATGCCTGGTACCTAGTTACGTAAACCTATCTCACACCGTTCTGAAGTTATTAGCAGTCGAATTTGAAAATTGCTTGACTCATAAGTGGGCGGTGCCACGCCCACTTTCCAAAATTTTGCAAAAATAATGTTAAGAATATGAAAGTTGATGTATGTACCAAATTATATTATTATAGAGGTATCAGCTAGTTAGATATGGACTTTTCAATATTTCCACCTCCTTTCAATATAACTTTTATAAAAAAGTAGGCGTGGTCGCCAAGCGATTTCGTTTATTTTCTATAGCTGAATTTAACACAACAATAGTATGCCCTCTACAAAATTTCGTAATATTAGCACAAACTGTTCTGAAGTTATTGAGAGTCAAAATTTGAAAATTTCTTCAAATATATGTGGGCGGCGCCACACCGCTTTTCAAAGAATTTGATAAAATCGGCCTTAGAACATCTAAATCAATACATATTGCAAATTTTGTCATTGTAGCTGCTTGTGATATCGAATTAACTCGGTTTATACGTTTTTCGAAATTTTCGATATCGAAAAAGGGGGCGTGGTTATCATCCGATTTCGCCCATTTTCAATAGCAACCTACCTTGGCCAGAAAGTAACCTGCATGCAAAATTTCATGCAAATATCTCAATTTTTACTCAAGTTATCGTGTACACGCACGGACAGACGGACAGACATGCCTTAATCAATTCCTCTTTTCTTTTGCGCCGTTACATAGTACCGTTATGTGGACAAAATTAATATACCCTTGTACTAGTACTAGTACGCTGGGTATAAAAATGGTGTTCAGTTGTAACGCTAAAACTCGAAAACGGCTGAACCAAATTATATACTCACCACCAGATGGCGGTGTTAGTCATGAATTGGTACAAAGTTAATTGAACGAAAAATTCTTTATTTCAAATTCGAATTTTTTGGAATTTTCCATTGTTTAAGCGACATACATACATAAGCTACGGTTGTTTCGTTCGTTTATTTCATTAGCATTGCAAGCTGTTTTAATTCGCAATCAGCTTATGAAATATTTCGAAGATATAGTTTATGTTTTCGAAAGCCAAAGTGTGGTTTTTCCAAGCGAAAATGAGGAAGCCAATCGCGCCATGCCTCAGAGCCAACAGTGATCGCCACTAACAAATACACATAGGGTGTCACAGGTGTCCCGCACCTCCCGTTCTCTAAAGAACCAAATGTTTTTAACATTTGCGCAACACGGTCATCATAACCTGAGCCAAATGATTTAATAAATACCTTTTGAGCAAGACGGTCACATAGCACCTGAGCCAAAAGGTGGTTTTTCATACCGAAAATGGGGAAGCCAATTGCGCCATGCCTCACATACATACCCTCTCGTTCTCCAAAGAACAATTTTGAACATTTAGGCAAACATGGTCGTCAGAACCTGAGCCAAATGAATACATACAATTTGAGCAAAACGGTCACATAGCACCTAAGCCAAATAATAAAATAAAATATAAAATAATAATAACTTAAAAAAACAACTCGCCTTCTCTAAAGCTTAGACAAAAAAAAAGAAAAATTTAAGTGCAGTGCCCTAAAACATAAAAGTGCAAAAAACAAGCACATACACTAGGGTGACGGAAAAAAAACCATTAAATATCAAAAAAAAATAAAAAAATAAACAACAAAATACAGTCCACTAACTTTTCGAATTCGGGCGCGAACAACTAAACTGCACAAACAAAAAAAAGCAAGTACAACCCCCCTTTCCCCTGAAAAAAAAGTGGTGAGTTGAAAAAATTTCAATATAATATAACATATTTTAGCGCAAAATCTTGGTTACTTAAACAATAGTAACCAAAAGCCAAGTACTTTCATACGAAATATACAATTTTTATTAATAAAATATTTTCCATTAAAAACGGAATATTTCAGGAAACTGTAGTCGGTAAAAAGGCCACAAAAAATTCTATATACATATGTACATACACTCAGAGAAAAATTGCATTTTAAAATCAAAAATAAAATTGTTATTTTTAATATTCACGTTTTTAACGAGGACATTATTATTTTAAAAATGAAGATTTTCAAAACAAACCAAAATATTTTTAAATTAAACATGTCATTTTTATAATTAAAACGTATTTAAGTTTTTAAAATGTTTCATATTTGAATTAATAATGTTGCATTTTTAATTCTAATATTGACATATTCGTTATAAAAACTGAGTGCGATTACAACGTTCCATACTTGAATCAAAAATGTACCAGCTTAGTTCAAACAGAAACGTCTTTATTTTAAACATGTTCATATTTAAAAGTATGGCCACGCTCATGCATAAGTAAGAAGAAGCAGTTTGCTGAGTTTAGTTGATTTTATTTGCTGTCCGTTCGGACAAAAAATTTATTTTGTGGATTTTGCTTGATATTTTGTGAACAAAATGAACAACTCGTTGCAAATTGATGATCTTATTTATAACTTCACAAATGTGGAATCTGAAGAAGTGTGTACAAATTTAGAAGGAGTAGTTGTTACTACCACACAAATTGTTGACAATCACGATGAGGAGAAGTTGGTAGAGCTGCTGAAGGAGTTTGATTTGGTCGACGTTTTGCCATTCCTAAAAGGTGAGTAATTACTTAATAAATAAATATTTCTATCGAGCTAATAACTTCGCTATTATTACATATATCCGACAACGACCTGCAGCTTCGCAGATTACTTTTAGAAGCCTGAAATATCTAAAGGGTGCTGACCTACAGGAAGCCATTCCGCCGCTGGGTCTACGTGTAGAGTTTAGAGAGAAATTATTTATTTGGAAGAAAAAAGAGGTGCGTATGTACATAGGTAAATTCTTAAAAAATCTTTATCCACTCACATATTTTATTTTGTTAATAGTATGGAATAGATGATGAAACCATGTCGATGCCAAGCAAAGTAACTGAATGGTTACAAAGTAATAACTTTATGCCGTCAAGTCAATCATCTTCTTCGCCTCACTGTCTCAACAAAGTAAGTTTAATACATTATTTTCGATCTAAATACCCCTAATAACTATCCTTTATTGAACAAGGATTTACTAAGTTTACTCCAACAAACTTGCAAGGGGAAGCTTTTATTAGAATCCTACAAAAAAAATCAAAATTTGACTAACAGAAACCGTGACGACCTCATAAGCATAGTTATTGACGAAGTTATTGCAAATGAAATTATACTAAAAGCCAAGGATTTTGTAAATTTGCTCGAGCAGATTATAAATCTCTTTCCAAACGAAAGTGGTGCTCGGGTAATATATTTATTATAAAATTTATTAAAAAATATAATTAATTCTGCCACCTGTTTTTCTAATTTGCCAGGAATACTATTATATTCCGCGCAAGGGTAAAAAATGCCCTAGTGGAAAGTTATACGGGAGATATGTTAACCAACGCTGTAAGAAGAGGAAGAGCATGTGCTTTGAGCAAAACACACCATCACCTGCTAGTGATAATACTGCGGCCCCCAACGAAAATTACGAAGTTCCTGAAATTGATGTTACTATATGTAGAGCATTGAAAACATCTCTCAGTAGAAGCATTGCTGATTGGAATGAAGTCAAAGATAAATGGCAAAAAACATTTAGCTTGAGACAGAATGACCTAAGAGAACTAACGAACATTGATTTTCTCCAAACCTGGCCAAAATATACTGATTCGCGGGCTCCTGAACTGGTAACTATGAAAATTACATACATACCTACTTAGTTTGAATTTTCTAGCAACACATCCACACATTGCAGATATACCTCGATTTTAAGATCATGTATCCTGGTAAGGAGAATTGTTTATATTCGAAATGGGAAATATTTACTGAAAAAATACAACGCTTTTATGAAGTTAATCTGCACAACGATTTCTGCAAGCAGCTCTTTTCTCTCGCTAAAGCTTCAACGAAAAAAGGTAAATAAATGCTGATCAAGTGTAATGAAACATAAACAAAACACTACAAAATCAATACGCTTACGTTAATTTATGTTTTTTTTTAGATACACGAGACTACATTCTTACAACGCTGCTAAATGGAGTTCTTCCACCTTCGTCGAGGTTTCAAGATTCGTGCGGAAAAATAAGAAAAAAGGCAACGATAGCAGACGCACAAGAAAGCTTTGTTTTACTATTAACTTCTATCAACGATTACGAAAGAAAAATTACTGAGTTAATAAGTATGTACTACTCTGTAGGAATGACAATACAGCCTTTCATAATTGTCGAAGGAATAGTTGAGGAAGATATTATAGGTTTTTATATATATTTTGATAAAACATTGTATAAATTTGAGTCCTTTCTAGAATGTTTAGATATCTGTTTCAAAATCTTTCACACTCTTTCTCTAAAATATCCTCAGGCATGTGAAACTTCTTGGACTTTCATACAACACTTTTTTTTTGAAATTTATACTGCATATGACTGAAAGTCGGCAAATTTAACGTCCCTTTTAAGTTTTATGACAAATAATTAATTCGTTCAAAATGTTTTTTTGCTTTAAGTGCCACAAAAATTTTTCAGAAGCTGACAGCTTAATATGTCATTTTAAAGTATATCATAAGCTTTCTACGAAACTTTTACGACTGCGTTGTAAGCAAGATAACTGCAATCAATTATTTACAAAATTTTCTTCGTTTCGCAATCATTTGCAAAATATTCATACAAAATTTGAAATCACATCTGCACCAAACGTAGATCCAACGGAAGATATATTGTTACCGATTTTAAGTAATAGTTCAAGTACAGAAACGGAAACACAAGATGGTGCTAATTTATCAGTGCAAAATATTGTTAATGAAACTAAAAATCTAAAGAAGAAGGCGCTGTATTTATCTTTAAGTTTGTATGCTCAAAACAATTTGCCACGAAAACAAGTAATCGATATTCAGTCTATGGTATCTTCTCTACTTTCGTCTATATCCTTTATTATACATAATGTATTAAACTCAGAGGCTATTAGTGATATTAAAGATGACTTGCAACTACTACTAGAATTTTGTAAAAACCCTTTTCAAGATATCAGTTCTGAGTACAGACTCTTTAAGATATTAGGGGAGCTTAACTTGTATGAACATCCAAAGACTATCACCATCAAAGAATCTGTTACGGAAACAACAAAATACGGTATCCCAACCTTAGCTTCTAAATTTTTCGACACATACATTATGCCATTAAATTTTCAGTTCAAAGCTATTTTTGAGATTCCATGCCTTTTGCAGAGCACATTGCAGAATACAGAAAAATACTTAAAAGAAAGTAATATACAAAACTTTGTCAGCGGTAGAATATTTAAAGCACGAAAAGATAAAATCCAATCTGAATTAGTTATACCATACATTCTTTATTTCGATGATTTCCAAATCAATAATGCTCTCGACAGTCATACGTACTCGATATGTGGATGTTATTATAGTTTTCCATTAATGCCAAAACAGCTGTTATCCAAACTACAGTACATTTTCCATGGAGCTTTCATTTCAACAAAAACAGTTAAATGCAGCGGTGTTGAGAACTCATTTCTATACCTTGTACATGAGTTAAAGCTCCTTGAGGAAGGTATTGAAATTGTGACGGAAAGTGGAAGTAAAAAAGTTCATTTTGTGCTAGGTTTAGTAATAGGAGACAATTTAGCCGTTAATAGCATAATGGGGTTTGTTCAATCATTCAATTCTAAGAGATTCTGTCGTGTTTGCACTAGAACAAAAGACCAAATGAGAATCGATGTATCAGAGGAGCAACAATCTTTGAGAAATGAAGAGAACTATTACAAAGACTTATTAGAAAATAATTATAAGGAAACAGGAATAAGAGAAGTTTGCGTTTTTGATAACTTAAAATATTTTAGTGTGGCTGAAAATTTTACATTTGATTTAATGCATGATGTTTTCGAAGGAGTTTGCATATATGATGTTTGTAATGTTTTGCTAAATTTATTAAAGACAAAGTCATAACACTCGATATTATTAACAGTAGAAAACAATTTTTTCAGTTTGGCGAAATAGAAATAGGCAATAAATCTCCCCCTTTAGAAGCCGGAAGATTCAGTAATTATAATTTAAAAATGTCCGCATCTGAAGTGTAATGATAGGCGACTTAATACCACGCGATAACGAGCACTGGAAGTTTTTTTTAGTTTTAACGCAAATAATAGAATACATATTAAAACCTCAAATAGCCACTGAAGAGCTGGTTGTCCTGGAAGAGCTAATTAAATCGCATCACTCTATTCATATTCGGCTTTTTGGAACATTAAAGCCCAAACATCATTTTCTTGTGCACTACCCCACAGCTATTAAAAACTGCGGACCTCTTAAATATATTTGGAGTATGCGTTTCGAAGCGAAGCATAAAGAAGCTAAAGTATATTTTAACAGCATTACTTCGAGAGTTAATCCTCCATATTCTATAGCAATAAAGTCAAGTATAAAATTTTCTAAATTTTTGTTAGATAACGAAAAATCATTTGAATCAATTATTAGTTATAAAAGCTATGAAATTCTAGATTTAACAAAAGAGGAATTTTTTTTTAAAATAAACACCAATCAACCCATTAATTTTGAAACTGTAATGTTGTTAAATGAAGTACATTATAAAGGCACTTATTATAAAAGCAATTATTATTTATGTTCTCACAATAATTCTGAATTATTCAAAATTAAATCATTTCTGTATCAAAATAATAATCTTTATATTATATATCTATTAAAAGCTTCGACCAACATTTTCATTCCTATGAAGTTGGCTTGAAAGAAGACGTTTTAAAAGTTATAAATATATCTACGTTTACAAGTCAACCATTACATGTATATTCTATAAACAATGGCAAAACATACGCAAAACCAAAATATGTTTAAACGTTGTATTTATCATGTATTTAATTTGTAACAAGACAATAGACATGTGATGTTTTGATGAGTTTTGATTATTTTAACTTGTTTATATACAAATATATAGCTCATTTCATTTAAATGCCGAATTTAATATGATAACATTATAATAAGACATATAAATTATAATAAGACATTTTTGATAGTACTATTTTAGATTTAAGTTTTTGATTATAACTAACAATTTTTGTATCTCTTAAAAAAGGTGAATAAATAAAGTGTGGCGAAGTCGAAAAAGTAAAATGCTTCATTATCAAAACGAATACGTGCATTTTTAATTCAACAATTTAGGTATTTGATTTGATATAACTCATATTTGATTTAAATATAAATATTGTTAAATCAAATGGGTTTGTTATTTAAATTAACAAAACCCATGCTTAAATCAAAAAGGAAAATTTTTAAATTAAATGTGATCATTTTTGATTCAAAATTCTGAAGTATTTAAAATAAAATTGGAAACTATTTAAATCAAATATGTTTTTACTTGATTTTACAACTTTATAATGCACATTTTTAAAGTAAAAATTTTCATATTTACGTCACTTTTAAATACGTTTTTGCTTGGTTTAAGCACGTTTTCATTGATTTTGCAATGTTTTTTCCCTCAGTGTACAGTCTTCCCGGTTGTACCAATGTTCCAACCACTTAAATAAATTTGCACATATTAACCGACACATAAAAATCAAGATTTTAAATTAAGTACCACTTTCTGCATATCTTTCGTGTTGTCTAACACAAACAAATATTAACAATAACAAAATATAGGCTTCAAGTTTTACTTGCAAAGTACCCGGCAATACCCCCTTTAGCTTGCATTCCCTTGCGCACATAAGTCAAGCAAAGGCAGGATTGCACTAACAAAATAAGCAGTAGAAAGAATAAAGAAAAATATACAAAAAATAAACAACAAAGCTCCTTGCACTTAATTGCATTGAAATTAGCTTTCAATATACTTATAGGCAAAAAGTCACCCGCGCTAACTAATAAGAAAACGGAAATACGTACATATATACATACACTAGCAGGGAACCCGGCGTTGCCCGGGATGTTAGTAGTTCATAAAATTCTGATACCCTCACTTGGGAAGACAATTTACAGGCAGAGAAGGTTCAGCACAATATTTTTTTCCTCACGTTCTATCCCGTTTATGTCTACGGCAACCAACTAAAGTAAAGGCGTTTTTTAATAGACTAACTTAGACATTTTGTCATCTCCTTTCCATTGGATTTTTTAGTTGTGCCTAAACATTCCGCAAGTCATCCCCAGTCATTTTTTCAAAGAAATTCCTAATATACAGACACAACTTTTCTAGAGTTTTTGTAGTATAGATAAACCGCAATATCGAAAAGTGAAAGAAAAATAAAGCTGTGGCCATGCCCTTCGTCAGCTAGTATGTAATGAAGAAAGAATATTTATGTTTTTCAAAACTCTTATTGAACTAAGTAAAATATTTCCAAATAGATAAAAAGAAAAAACTTTTATGTATTTTTATTTGGGTACTAAAAAAAAAGTCAATGAGTAATAGGGCAACATATGCGAATCCATACAAAAAAAATGTAGTACAATTTGAACGAAAAAAGTAAGATTTTTGAGTGGATTTAGTACAATTCATGAAATGTCATTTCCCTACCCTGCCTTCAACCATTTTTGAATAAATGCGCGAAATACTCATACATAAATTTTGAGTTACTGGATGTATTGAGTGTTTTAATTGTAGCTTTTTTTACTCCCACTGCTTGCAGCGAACTTATGGCTTAAGCAGATACAGTACGTCAGCGTCGACGTATCCGTCATACGTACAAATTGCGTCGAGCGTCTGCTTGTTTGTGTGAATATGTATGTGCTACCCTACATTCACATGCATTGTTATACGGTGGCGCTCAAATTTTTGTAGCTGTGCTAGCTGAGTACAAAAATAGAGTAAATAGAGAGCAATATGTGGTCTGTTGATGCTCTCTAAGCACAAACGACTGAATGGTAAAGCGTCCAAGCAAAGATGGGTTTTCATACAAAATTTATTTGAATTAAAAAAGTTTTTAATGACATTTTTATTTAAAAAAAAGTATCTGTGGTCCCTTTCTGGCTAGATTATGATACATTAAAATTTGAAAGAAAAAAATCGGGCCAGTGGATCGGCTGTTTAGCTTTAACAAAATTTCGAGTTTGAATTTTATATAATAGTATAGATATACATAAGTACATTTGGGTAACCGGTCTAAACATACCCACCAAAAAATAGTGAAAGTTCTTATAAACTGACAAAACCTTACAAAAAATACTGTAAGTAGTTATAAAAAATATATAAGGAAAAAATAAGCGGTAAGAATTGCAATTAGTCTTGGACATTTCTTAAACAAGAAAAAAACCAATTTAGAAACTACAGTCACCGGTACTTTCAAAAATAAATTTTCCTGCTTTATAACGCTACAAAATACACTAGCTAGGCATAAACATTTATTTATACTAATAACGCGCTAGAAAATACAGTAGCGAGCAAAACAAAAACGAAAGTATACATACATACTTTAACTAATTTATTTATACATACGCATATTGTAAAATATACACAATATGGCCCCACCCCAACAATTAGATGTGCCTAAGAAAGGCGACGAGGAAAACCCTCAAAATATCCCTGCGGAAAGCACCCGCTCAAAACGGGGTGTAAGCCCAAAAAAATTAAAAGAATTTTCAGCCGCAAGATTCATTGCGGAAAGTGACAGTATCATTAGATACCAGTGTTGGGCTAATCAACTAATATATTCAATCAATTGATCAATCATGATTGATCTAATCATGATTAATTTAGTCATGACTAATTTAATCATAACTAACGAGATCAATCATTAGTCATGACTAAATTCGTTAATCGCAAATCATCAATCATTAGTTTTAATCATGAATGTATGACTAAGCTCGGTGCACAGGTGTTGGTACACTACACATACAGGGTGTAAGGATCAGCAGACCGAAGTCTCAGACCATCATCTGGAGTAAAGTACTGAAATAATTAGGTTCGGAAATGAAAAAATTTTTCCCGAAAATGAAAAGAATTTTCTACTCTCTCCCCATACAAAATATGCGACTCGGCAGCCAATTTTGTATGGAGATGTCAAAAATTCTTTGAATTTCCGAGAAAAATTTCTTTGTGGACTTTGCTCAGGAGGATTGTCTGTGTTTTCAGCTTTCAGGGGCTGTACCTTACACCCTGTATCAAACGATTGATTTTCTCTTAGTATCAGGGTTGGGCCACTTTGAATAAAAAATTATTCAAATACAAAAAAAAACAAGTAAGGAAAGGGCTGTCTTCGGCTGTGCCGAAGGCTTTATATCTTTCATGAATACGCACAACTTTTCTAAGTATCCGATCCTTACTTAAAATTACTTACAAACTCTCCAAAACTGTTAATTTAAAAATACATAGCCAAACCACATTTATCGGAGCAATCGGTAATATGGGAGCTATATGTTATGTAAGTCCGATCTGTCTGATTTTCACTACACACATCACATATATAATAAGTACCAAACCTGCAAGTTAAGTTTCTAGCTTTCTATTTGCAACATGTATAGCCCAAAACCCATTTATCGAAACTATCGATTATATGGGAGCTATATATTATGTTGGTCCGATCTAGGTGATTTTCACTACACACATTACTTTTATAGTATGTAATAAACCTGCGCTCGAATAGCTTTTTAATTGCAAGAGTTATAGGCCAAAACCCGTTTATCGGAACAATCGATTGTATGGGAGCTATGCGTTCTATCGGTCCGATCTTGCTGGTTCCGACAAATGATTAATCCTGTGCAAAATGGCGCCTGCTTGCAAAATTTCATCGAGATATCTCTAAAACTGAGGGACTAGTTTGCGTTCAAACAGACGGACGGACAGACGGACAGACGGACATGGCTAAATCAACTCAGCTCGTCGCCCTGATCATTTCGGTATACTTAATGGTGGGTCTATCTCTTCTTCTTCTCACACTTACAAACATCGGACCAAAGTTATAATACCATTTCATGTTCATGAAAGGTATACAAATAATTTATCATTTTTTAAATTTTGAGTGATGAGTGACTGGTTATTTCTTATTCAAAAAAATCTAAATTCCTGAGATCCCGGAAAATTATACCCATATGCGCATTATATTTGAAATGATCCCGAAAAAGTCCCGATATAATCCCGAAAATAGTCCCGAAATGATCCCGACAAAATCCCGAAATAATCCCGAAACAATCCCGAAATGATCCCGAAATAATCCCGAAATGATACCGAAAATGACGACAAATATAATGCGCATATGGGTATAATTTTCCGGGATCTCAGGGTACTTATTTTTTTCTTTTTAAATAACTGAATAAAAATTAAGTTTTATCGTTATTCAAGAATTCCAAAAATAAAAATAGCATGTTATTCATCACTCAGGATTTCTTGAGGGACGAATAACATATCGATAGCCACACTGCAAAACCCCGTAACCAAAAATAAGGTTCTGAGCCTTTCCCATAGATCGTGATGTTTCGCACATTAAAATCCAGTAAAAATCGGGTTACAACTTTCCGTTTCTTTCCAGTGGTGAAATGAAATAACCGTCGCTCATATATGTATGTACATACGTTATAATTTTTACAGTTTTTTCCCTCTCCTGAAAACTTTTTGGTTTTGAACATACAGGGTTTTGAAGTGTGGCTGTCGATATTATTTTTCTTCAAGCACTTCTTGAATAAAAATAACATGTTATTTATACTTTGATTTTTTTGAATAAGAAATAACCAGTCACTCATCACTCAAATTTTTTTGAATAATGAATAAAAATGTATTTTTCATTTTTTCGTCACTCGTCACTCAAATTTTCCAATATTGCCCATCCCTGACGAGTATTTTACCGGGGCATGTATTTATCTGAACACCAAAAAATACTGAATTTTACACTAAAACACCAAAGTCTAACCTAACCTACAGTAACGTTTTGTGTGCAATTCAGTATTTTTTTCAGATGTAGAAAAATATTTTACTTTTCCTGGTATTAAAAAATATCAATCATAAAAAAATAATCATGATTATTTGATTATGATTAAAACTAATCAATCGTTAGTCATCACCTCGTGATTGAACTAAGTAATCATTAGTCATCAATCATGACTAACACATTCAATCATTAGTCATCAGTCATTAGTTAACTAAATTTTGCCCAACACTGTTAGATACTGCACTAGATTCTCCTCAATCCCCATAGAGGAAAATACAGAATCGGTTCTTGAAGTGAAAGAAAAATCACTTGATAGATTTTGGACACGGCTCCAAGCGGCATATGACGCAATCATTGAAACAGATGATTCAGAATTGCCCGAAAACTTTAAAAACTCGGCGTAGTCCAAATATGAAAACTGCTTAGACCAGTACGAAGAAACAAAGGCTATGATCTCCGACCAATTAAAACTTCTTAAGCCTATAACTGCACCTACTCCACCCCAGCGAGTAGAGCTGCCCCAAAAACAAGAAGGAAGTTCAGGCATATACCTTAAAGTGCCGGCCTGTGAGACTGAAGTATTTCATGGGGGTTATGAACAATGGCCATCCTTCCGGGATATGTTCTCAGCCGTTTACATAAACCACCCAAAGCTATCACAAGCGCACAAATTATACCATTTGCGAAATAAAACAAAAGGTCAAGCAGCGGCTATAGTAAAACAGTTCGCACTAAATGATGACAATTTTAATCTGGCTTGGAAAGCGTTAAAAGCTAGATATGAAAATGAAAGAGTCTTGGTCGATAAACAAATAACGACCTTAATGAATTTACCAAAAATTCAAAAAGAAACTAGTGAAGAATTCCTCACATTGCAATCCACAGTAAAAAACTGTTTGTCGGTTCTAGAAACCCAAAAATTCCCACTGAAAACTGGGACACAATTCTGGTCAATATTTGCGCTGCCACATTACCAGAAAAATCTTTAATCTTATGGGAGCAATCGCTGTCATCTCGAAAAAAATGCCCAACGTGGCAACAAATGACAGATTTTCTCACCACCCAGTTCGAAATTGCAGAACGGGTAGGCACAAAAGAAACAAAGCCGAAAAATGCAAATGAAGACAAAAATAAAAGCTTCTTTAAACCCCAAGCCAGTAATTATAACTCCCATAACAGGAGTAAATATAATTCAAATAACAAGAGTTTCAATAAATCTCAATCGTTCACATCCGAACAATATAGAAATATGTCATGCGAACTGTGCAGCGGAGGGCATCAACTAAGATCTTGCGAGAAATTTAAAAATGTATCAATAAACGAAAGAAATAACTTAGTAAGAACTAAGAAACTCTGCAACAATTGCCTATCGCCTACTCATACTGCACAGACATGTACGATGCTCCATAATAATAATTATAACAATGCCCAAAACAATTCAAATGCCAAAAGAACCACGGGACTAGCTGCAACTGCTAGATCGGAAAATCCCGAAAGTTGTCAAGAACAACCATGCTGCTCAAATGCAGCCAGAGTACAAACGCTTCATTCAGAAACTGTTACCGACAGCAGTAGTCTCCATCGAACACAGAGGAGAACTATTTAAACTAAGGGCCTTAATAGATCAAGGATCACAGCGATCATTCATAGCATCTAAGGTCCAAAAAAGTTTAAATTTACCAACAAAATCAGCCAACTTCGAAATTTCAGGAATGGGCGGAAGAGTTGTTCAAAACTCAAATAAAATCTGCTTCATGACCCTGGTTTCAACAAGCGCGGACGAAAGAATAGAAGCACAAGCTATTGTTCTGCCGCGACTTACGAATATGCTACCAAGCTATAACATAAATACCGAACACTGGAAAAAGTTTTCATATCTGAAACCAGCCGATCCCAACTGCCATACACCGGATCAAATCGACATATTATTGGGAAGCGATCTAATCCCCCAAATAATACTTCAAGGTGTTGAGAAAATCTCCAACAACCTACTAGCCCAAGATACCATCTTTGGATGGATTTTAAGCGGTCAAGTCAAAGAGAAAATCTCCAGCTTCACAACGCAAGTGGAAGATATTTCGAATGACTATCTTAACTCACAATTGAGAAAATTCTGCGAGGTAGAAGAACTACCCCCAATACCCGTTACTACAGCTGACGACAAGTATTGTGAAGACTTCTACGAGTCCACAACTACGAGATCAGACAACGGGCGGTACGTCGTACGACTACCATTCAAACAACAATTTCCCGACACACTCGCCTTAGGTCACTCACGAACCTCTGCGCTACAGCAGTTTTTAAGTATGGAATGAAACCTACTTAAAAAAGGCGAGCTAAAAACCTCATATGAAAACGTTCTTGAGGAATATCTAACACTAGATCATATGGAATCAGTAAATTCCTATGAAAAAATTACAAAAGGCAAACACGCCTCCTTTTATCTACCACACCACGCGGTTATGAAACCAGAAAAACTTACAACAAAGGTAAGAGTGGTGTTCAATGCATCTAAATGCACAAGCTCAGGCAATTCACTGAATGACGTTTTATACACGGGTCCAACACAATTCACCTAGCAGTCCAATCCGCGACTACAAGCTGAAAACGGTGACATTTGGCGTAAACTGCGCCCCTTTCCTAGCCATTCGTACATTACACGAACTGGCAAAAGACACAAAAGCCATATTACCACTAGCCGCCCCAGTGCTTAGCTCTCAAACGTACGTAGACGACATACTGTCGGGAAGCCATAGCCTTCCATTAGCGTGCGAGTCACTAGCGCAAGTTATCGAAGCCCTCGAATCAGCAGGGTTTCCATTAAAAAAGATAACTTCCAACCATCCAGAAATACTGGCAAAAAATAAATAAAGAAAACTTGCTAGATACTAATTTACTAAAGTTTGAAAAAGAGAGCACCACTAAAACTCTGGGCATACAATGGATTGCAATATCAGACCAATTTTCTTACACTCTTGAGTCGGTATCTGCAAAATCCGCAAAAACGAAAAGACAGATTTTGTCATCTGTGGCAAAACTTTTTGACCCCGCAGGATGGCTTGTATCAATCAGGATACAAGCAAAAATCCTCATTCAAGAATTATGGCTAGATGGAACCGATTGGGACGAAGTGGTGAAACCACTCCGCTTAATAAAATGGTCCCAATTTGCAAGTAACTTGCACACCATCTCCGAGATACAAATACCTCGGTGGGTGAATTTCTCACCCGATCATGAAGTCGAAATCCACGGCTTTTGCGATGCTTCTGAGAAAGCATACTGCGCTGCTATTTATGTGCGAACCCAGCACGATGGCAAAACAACAAGTCACTTATTAGTGGCAAAGGCCAAGGTCGCACCTCTTAAGACCGTAAGATTCCCACGGCTCGAGCTATGCGGCGCACTCCTGCTCGCAAAACTAGCCTCGACCGTGCAAGCACATTTAAACCTGAGCGATCGGAAACTATATCTATGGTCCGATTCAGAAATCGTGCTAGCATGGCCAGAAAAGCCACCACATACGTGGAAAACATACGTTTCGAACCGCACAGCTCAAATCATTGACTTGGTTGGGCCAGCAACTTGGCGACACGTAGCCAGCGCTGATAACCCTGCGGATCTTGGAACAAAAGGCTGCAAGCCCCTGCACCTTACAACCACCACACTATGGTGGAATGGCCCCAGCTGGATGGTAGAAGAATAGAAGGCTTTCATACAACGTTGGAGCATACAGACATCCTAGAGCGATTTTCGTCGTTCCCCGAGCCTAAAGAGTAATAGCGTATATGTTTCAATTTGTAAATCGCTTAAAGAACAAGGTGAAAGGGATAGCCAATACCGCAAGCTATGCACTTACGCATCATGACTTGCAACGGGCAAAAATAGCCCTAATCGTGTCCACGCAGACTCTCTATTACAGTAGTGAACAAACACTGCTAAGGGCGTCGAAGCCTATCGACAAAAAGAGCACACTCTTAGTGCTTAACCCCTTTGTAGACTCTAAAGGACTGCTTGCGAACTCCAGTCTGAGCTACAATGAGCGGCATCCAATTATAATACCGGAAAAATCCGTATTTGCCACAATCTTTATAAATTATCTTCACCTCTTAATGCTACACGCCGAGCACAGGCTAATGCAGCAAATGATCCGACAAGAGTTTTATATCCCTCGACTAAAGCCTCTGATCAAAAAATGCATCGTTATGTGTAAAGTCTGTACGCTACACAAGCAAAAGATGCGCACGCAGATCATGGCAGCTCTACCAATGCCTTTCACCATCACTGGTGTAAATTTTGCCGGGCCTTTCCAGCTAAAGGCCTCGATGTTAAGGTCTTCTACCACAATGAAAGGTTACGTGGCTGTTTTTGTATGCTTCACGACAAAAGCCGTACGTTTAGAATTATGTTCAGATCTGACAACGGCAGCTTTTCTCGCGGCATTTGCACGCTTTGTCGGACGGCGAGGATTTCCCTCGAAAATCACGAGCGTCAATGGCAAAACCTTTATCGGCGCTCAACGAGCTACCGAAAAGGAGTTCATACAGTTCGCCAAAGAAGTCTCGCCGCACATCATTGAAAAATACGCCCCTCAAGGCATTAATTGGCAGCTTATCCCTCCAAGTGCCCCACATATGAGTGGACTATGGGAATCAGCGGTTAAAAGCTTTAAATCGCATTTCAAAAAAACCGCTGGCAATAATAAATTTACATTTGAAGAGTTCACTACGTCACTCATTCGAGTTGAAGCCGTTTTAAACTCACGGCCACTATCATCACTCTCGCAAGAACCCTCCGACTTTACAGCCCTCACCCCTGGGAATTTTCTTAGAGGAGCGCCCCTTCTGGCCATACCAGAACAAAACGTGGACTCACTCTCCCTCATAAATCGATGGGAACGGATCAAAATCCTCCATCATGAGTTTAGTCGCCGATGGAAGGAAGAATACCTTAAAGACCTTCACAAACGATATCGGTGGAGAAATACTCAAGAAGCACCTAAAATTGGAGCATGCGTCTTAATTCATGACGAATGTCTACCTCCTACCGAATGGCGGCTAGCCCGCATCGAAAAGGTACATTACGGTTCCGACGGTCACATCCGAGTAGTTGACCTACGAACGCAAAACGGCAAACTAACTCGACCGCTCGTAAAACTTTGTTTTCTACCAACCGAGTCTAATACCGATAATACCGATCGCGCAAATACCTAAAATCAATATAAAATCAAATACGGAGCAATTCATCCAACGAAGCGATGTTGCTATCCGAAACAAATACAACACCTCACTCCTAAAGAGGTAGCTCGAAAGACTCTCGTGTCCTCGAACTAAACGTGAAATTATACCGCAACTAAAAACCCGTATAAAAGATACAATAATCATATCACATTTCAGACTATATGTTGATCAAGTGCTAAAATCAATCACCCTTATACTTAATAAGACACTAAAGTCCATAATTTCTATCCATACAGATAATCATGAATATGGACACCAACAATCCGCTCTGCGGTTACCGTGCCACGAGCACGAGCAGTGCCCACTGCAGCACCGCGCAGTCTCACTCCAAGGACCGCAACAGCGCCCACCGTACCACCGGAACGACCACAAGTCACCAGGGCCGATGCATGGCCGGAAACCACCCGAAGGGACCCCGTGGTAGCTCATGGCGTGCGTTGCCCGCTTTGCTGTCGTCCACATTCGCTATGCCTATGCGCCATTTTTAAAGGAATGCAGCCGCAGCAACGTCAACAAGTAGCGCAGACCCACGGGTACTGCTTAAACTGCTTGGCACTGTGGCATGCCACGGCAGAGTGCACCTCGACGGTCATGTGCCACCTGTGTGACAGGCCTCACCATACGCTCCTGCACCGTAACCAAGCTGGGCGTCAACAGGCGCTCTCAAGGCGCCAGCCACTTTCCGCACCACGCCCTCGCGTCACACACACACATCGGGCTACCTGGTCACAACAGCGTCCGCGTACATGGAATTATCCCGCGGCCCGTAATCGCCATCCAGCAGCATCCGCTTACCAGACACAGCCAGCAAGTCGAGGCCGTCGTCGCCCAACCGGGCTCAGCAATGTCGTGGAGACCCTCCAGCAGCTGCAACGACTTCTTGGCTGATCACTCGCCTAGGGGGGCCGGGATGGCTAGATTAGCCACAACACTGGCGGGTGCAACCCTGCCGCCAGCATTCACCACACCACACACACACACTTACACAGTCACGCACCAACTAATTGTCAACACCAAACACATACACATTGTAAACAAAAAACACAATTTCGCAAATATCGAGCAAAACGGTCACTTAGCGCCTGAGCCGAAATACACATGAAGGGCGAGAGTCCAAAAGGGCCTAACCCACACTTTTTTCGAAATTGAGTTTTTAATTTTTTCAGTTTGCCAAAACACGTCTTGTCACGTAGGCGTTGAAAAAAAAATTCTAACAAATTTTTTGAATTTTTTATGAATTTTCAAAGTTGGCCGAGGTCCTAACCCGCGGGGTAGCGAGAGTGCAAAAGGGCCTAAGCCCTCATTGCGCCTTATGGGGAAACCGTATTTTTGTTCATATCGCTCAAGTTTAAACAAAAACCATAAGTCTGCGACGACATCTAGGGTGTTTAGCGTTAATGAGAAGCTTCAAGTAATTATCTTACGACAGTTTTTTTTGATTGTGTTTTCCTAGGTTATGTTGTGACAGTTCAAAGTGCGATCGGTATGTTGACGTTTATGTAAATCGTTTTGTATTGGCAATTTTTAATCAAAATTTCAAAAAACCGCAATCAAGGCGTTGTGGAGTAATCCCCACTAATCATTTTCCACTTTATTTCATTTCTCTAGATTGAAAAGTAGCGGAGAAATGCCAAGACAACGAGACTCTCGTCGCGAATCGCGACGCCAGGGTCACGCGTATACGACAGCCAAGGGGAAAAACATCAGTGCGAAACAGTCTCCGACTGTTGATGTGAGTGTGCAATAATAATTAAATAAAAACAGGAAATGAACAATAGCTGACGCCGGCAAAGTGAAAGGAACCTTCGGGTTAGGCCCTTTTGCACTCTCGGCACCCCTTGGGTTAGGCCCATGAGAAATTCGAAGTTTCGTAATTCCGAAACTACTGCACCGAATCGCATGAAATTTGAACCCCTAAGAAATGCTATCAAGATCTAAAAGTGATTTCACTTTCAGATCAATACACTGAAAATTCGAAAAATGCGAACGTTTTTCTCGCGCCTTGAAAAATTTTGAAATTGTGGGTTAGGCCCTTTTGCACTCTCGCCCTTCACATATTTACGATTTAAAACCAAAATTAATTTCTTTTATTTATTTAAAGTACGGTAGTGAGTGCAGTGAAAAGAGAAACATTAGTGCTAAAGTATATATCCATTGTCAATTGAAGTTTTGCTGTGATGTTACTCTTCGTGTTGCAATCGAACATGCAAAATTGAATGCGGGTTGGTCCATTGATATACATACATATCTTACTAATATACAAAAACGTAAGTGTGTGAGTGACTGAATTTTAGTGATGGTTATACGCTAAAAAAATAAAGGCATTTGACCAGGGTAACCTTATAAAGTGTTCTTTCAATATGAGCCCGTTTTCGAGATATTGGTCAAAATGTCAACCAGGAGGGGCACTCAATCAAATGAAAGGTGTTGACAAATGATTTAACATGTTTTAGCTATTTTCCCATATAAAACGAAGGTTTTTAGATAAATATTAACCAAAACGTGGACCCAAATTGGAGCTAGAAGGTTTTTGTGAACAAATGGGTCTAAAATGAAAGGTCTGCATGAGAGTTTTAAAATGGAGTAATTTAAGTCCTTTTGGGATTGGGATTGAGAAAGGGATAGGTATATGGATGACAATTAAAAAGCAATATGAAAAGACAAAAGCATATGAAGAGGATGGACGGAGAGAAAGATGTGGAGCTGAAATTAGGAGGGCGACTCACATATTTTAAATGCAAACAAGTTAATGTTTGAGCAGGACAACGTCTGCCGGGTCTGCTAGTTTGATATATAATAATGAAAATGAGATTGGAAGTCATTCCCTACCACTATTTTCGGCCGGGTATTTATAAGCATCCTAAAATCCTGAAAAAGCACAAGTCTAACTATGTTGTTGGTATATGTCCATGCAATTTAATTTTGTTTAGTAAAATATTGACGAAATATGATAGGAGTGCTGGGTGGCCATCTCCTATTAATGATTACTGGTCGAATTTCGATCACGGGATATACTAGTTAGTATTGATTGAAACTCAGGTAACTTCTTTCATAAACAAAAATATTTCGCCAAACTATTATCCTTGATCCTCTACAAGCAAAGTTGAAATCGAATTTGCTATCAGTAAGCAAGATAAAGGAACGCAGTTACAGCGAAAAATTCTTTAAGAATAATGCAATAATTTCAGATAAAAATGAGAAAAAGATATTTGATGCTTACTTACCTAATGGAATTTTTGTTGGTAATTTTAGAAACGAGGATGTTGCAATGTTTGGAAAAGAGAACTTAGATTTTAGAATTTGGCATAGACGTTTAGGACATTTGAATGCAAATGATATAAGGGAAATGTCGCAATTAATGTACCGAAGGATTTCAATTGCATGATTTGTGCATTATGCAAGATAACTCGCAAACCATTTCAAGCGTACAATAACGTAATTAGCAAGGGAATTTTGGATATTGTTCATAGCGATCTATGCTGACCAATGCGTACTGCTTCACATGGTCAGTCACTATATTTTGGTACATATATTAATTATTTTTCTAGATATATATCGATATATATAAAAATCACGTGTCACATGTTCAATCAGGGTGAGCTCCTAAACTACTCAACCGATTTTAATGAAATTTGCACAGCATCTACAGTTTGATCCAACTTGAAAGATAGGATACCTTATATCTCAAGGGGGAGTGGAAATCGGTAAAAAACCATAAATTTTTTTGTTTACACAGCCACAAATCATAAACGGATCCACCGATTAGAATGAAACTTACTTGAAGTTAAACTTTGAAATATTTACTTTCGTTCTGCATCAAAAAAAATAGTTGATTCATATATTATTTAACCAAAATTGTTTAAACAATAGGAGCACCTTTTCTAAAAAAAGCTGTTTGTGTGTTTGTTCGCTGTCAACCAAATGAATCGATTTAAGTTAAGCGAGCGCTCGGTAGCGGTACTTCGCTTCGTACATACATACATATGTATGTATGTATGACGCTTTAAATAAAAACAAAATTAACATTCATATGTACATATGTACGTTTTCGTGTTGCTGAGGGATAAGTAAAAATCAAATCCATATCTATATATATAAAATTCAAATTATGTAAATAGGTATAGATCGACTTGCGTCCTAAACTTATGAACCGATCGTAACCAAATTTTACTCACCCACTGTACATCTTCCAGGGATGGTCACAGGCAAAAAAATATTTTAATATATATAGGGGGCGTGGCACCTCCCATACAAATGGAATTTTCCATTGTCCGTATCTCTGGAAGTATTTATGTTAGACCATTGAAACTCGGAAAGGGGTTATATGGGATCGATCCATACCACCTCCAAAACAACTGGGTATAACGAAAAAGTGGGCGTGGCACCACCCATACGAATGAAATACTTCTTAGTCGATATCTCTGGAAGTATTTTTGTTAGATTATTGAAACTCGGTAAGGGGTTATATGGGATCGATCCCTACCACCTCCAAAAAAACTGGGGATAACGACAAAGTGGGCGTGGCACCTCCCATACGAATGAAATACTTCTTAGTCGATATCTCTGGAAGCATTTAGGTTAGACCACTGAAATTTGGTGAGAGATTATATGAGATCGATCCCTACCACCTCCAAAAAAAACTGGGGATAACGAAAAAGGGGGCGTGGCACCTCCCATACGAATGAAATATTTCTTAGTCGATATCCCTGGAAGTATTTTTGTTAGATCATTGAAACTCGGTAAGGGGTTATATGGGATCGATCCCTACCACCTCCAAAACAACTGGGTATAACGAAAAAGTGGGCGTGGCACCTCCCATACAAATGGAATTTTTCATTGTCCGTATCTCTGGAAGTATTCGGGTTACACCACTGAAATTTGGTGAGGGGTTATACGAGATCGATCCCTACCACCTTCATTGCAAAATTTAACAAAATATAGGAAGCAGGTAGTATTATTTTGTGTATGTTGCTTTACGCAAATTAAACTATTTACGCATGTGAACATGAAAAATCAGCGCAAACCCCTCCTTTTCTTACCATAATAAACAGTATACATAATGAATTTCGGCCCTGGCATCTCTTGCTTGATGACATAGCACAAAACCTACCAAGCAAATGTAACTGCAATAAACATATAAATGTCCAAATACATATTTATGTATATTAACTTTATAGTAAATGTCTATTTACAGCTTCAACATTACCAATAATTGTATTTTATTATTCCCACAACACTGTACGAATCATATATATTATTTCTGTAGGGTCTTTTTGTGTTTGCTCCTAATTTTCTGCTCTCATTTCGAACCAATATTAATAAGTAAGGTATCGTTTTGGGTTACCTCTACATGCGAAACTATATATTAATTACAGCAGTGCTTTTGTTTAAGCGTATTTTATAAAAATTAATTTGTTTAAATAAACCATTGTACATGCACAAAAAAATAAATTTGTACTGCAACGCTATTGCGACTGACATTCATCACACTTCAGAGCGGTGTTGCCAGAATCGGGGATATCGCCCTTTTTCGGGGATCTGCCAATGTAATTTCGAAATGGTTTGGTATTTGTTTCCTTTAGGGGTTATTTGCAATCAAAGTTGCAAGTTTTCATGTGGTTGTTGTAATCACATTAGGCCGTCCTTAAAAATGTCCAAAAAAGTGTTCTGCGCAGAAATGCTGAGTATGGCGTAGCCGGTGTTGGACTGGCTGAGTGTTATGTTTTATAAGTAACTCGGAAAGGTGTTCTGCACACAAATACCATGGATCCCCATCCGAATTCGGATCGGACCTGGGACCTTTTTCCGGATTTTGATCATAATTTTTCACTGAAACAAAAAATTAAAAAAGCGCTCCGGGATTCGTGATCCTGCGGCCAATACACGTTTTTTGAGCCCTTCCATATTTTCTAAAAATTTTGTTTTGCAGTTGACCCCTAAAGGAAACAAATACCAATGCTTTTTGGCTATAAAATTTCCAACATCGTTTGTGTTTCCCCGCCGAGGAATAAACTCAGAAAAGCACTACAAAAATTTAAAGAGAAATGTTTTTGAAGGTTCTAATGATAACCTCTACATTTATCGCCCCATACTTCTTTTTAGGTGTGTTTTTCCATGCTAGAAAAAAAAATTGGCACTCTTGAAACTGTTTTGGTACAAAAAATAAATGTGAGTGGCAACACTGCGCTGGACTGGTAGTGGTGCAAGTCTTTGATTTTGATTAAAAAAGACAATGGTGAATGGACATTCTTTTCAAATGCAGATGGCGCCGAAGATTGTCTAATGAACATCGGCTATAATCCACTACTTCCTGCAGGTGAAGTGATTAACTAACGGACGTCATGCTACAATCCACTAATGAACATCATGCTATAATCCACTACTTCCTCTATATCTGTGGCAATAAGACTAAACGACTAAACTCAAGAAAGGACGATAAATGGGATTTATGAAATTAAGCAACATTTTTGATTTTTTTTTTGGTATAATGCATTGCTAGCGAAGCCTGAACGATGATGAAAATTGCGAAACCCCAGCTCAACTTTTAGTTCAAAATCCGAAGCAAAATCTCTGGAAATGAAACTTTTCAAATATCTCTACCCGTGCGCCACCTATCGGAATAATTTTTTTGTTATATTGGGGGGGCGGGGTTGGGCAGAAAAATAAACGATGATGAAAATTTCAAGATTCTACCTCAACGGGAAGTTTGTTGAAAAGCGAATTAATCGACACCGAAAACAGACCTTCTCATTTCTTTTGTAATGTTCATTAACTAATTAAATAAATAAATAAATAGAGCGACTCACGCGCCACCTAGCGGGTCCAATTTTTTTTGCACATTTGGAAATTGATTAAGTAACACACACGTAAAATAATAGGTTGTAGATGTCCTTGAGGGTAGTGGTGAAGTTCTCTGCGCAAGGTGCGCACGGGTCCATCTAGTATGCACATATTTTGTAGTGAACGCATTTTGTGAAACCCCGTTATTCGTATTTTATACAATTGCTTCATTGTTCAAAAATATTTAATTAAAATATATACATATGTACATGTAAGTATTATCACTTAATTATATTATTAATTTCTTATTTCATATTAATCAATTCAAAAATGACAGGAAAAAAATGAGAACGGCTGGACAGATTTGACTCAAGTTTTTTTTCAGTTCTTCGTAATTGGTAACGCGGTGTTTCCACCAAACCAAACACCGTGTTTAAAAGGGTTTGGGTTATGTAGAAATGGTTATGTAGAAATGTCAAGTTTTTCTACTGAGAGTTTACCGGAAAATGGGTTTACACCCACTAAATCGGAACGACGATCATAATAAATTGTTTAGTGGGTGTAAACCCATTTTCCGGCAAACTATCAGTGGAAAACTTGACATTTCTACATAACCCAAACCCTTTTAAACACGGTGTTTGGTTTTGTGGAAACATAGCATAAGAGAAGGTTTGTGTGAGGGAAAATTTTGGGAAATATTTCCGGATTTTCAAGATTTATGTAATTTTGGAAAAGTGAGCGGTGCCACGCCCACATTTTTTGTATTCAGTACTTTGTTTGTACTTCCATAATGTCCAAAGTTTATGGTTGATCTGTTTTAAACTTTTCCAATACGTGAAAATCTTCGTGGGGTACGACATACATACATTTGTAAATTTTTTGGAAAAGTGGTCAGTTCTAAGACCACAGCTAAGTAATATTTCAATTCGTTATATCCCTGAATGTATTTTCTTTAGTGACATTTTAACGTTCTTAAATCTTAATCAAAGCACTTAATTTTTTTGTTTGTTATTGCCGTTTATACATATCCAGAGTATTATAGGATTTCCTTAAAACATAATAGTGGCGTTAAGTGGTAGATATACATAGGATATAATTAAATAAATACTAACTACACATCTGCTCAGCAGCGCATAATGGTTTGTGTCATAGCCATTGAGTTCAAAAGATTCGTTTTTTAGTTGGACATCCAACAAATTTATTTGTTTATACCAAATACGTTAAAACCGGAAACATTGCATATACTAAAGCACTGCAATAAATGGAATGTTAAAAATTAATAGAAAAATAGTTGAAAATGTATTTCTAGGGAAGTCACTGGTCAGGCAGAACAACGTCTGCCAGGTCTGCTAGTATCGATATATTTTGTGAAACGTAAGTCAGAAGCTCTTGATGCATTCAAATATTTCAAGGCGAAAACAGATATCGAAATGGGTAAGAAAATCAAAACTTTACCTAGCGATAATGGCAAGGAATATTTTAAAAAGGAATTTAATAAGTTTCTTCGTGAGAATGGTATAAAGCATCAATCAACAACTTCTTACACACCCCAGCAAAATAGTATAGCAGAAAGAGCACAAATTGGCCTTGTCTAACGAGTGTTCGTACGAACAAGATGAAAAGAAACAATATAAAAACTACAATTTCGTCCTCTTCCTCACGGGGGAGAGCAGCCACAGAAAGCACATCCACGCCCAATCGGCGTTTCGGGCAGGGTTGCAACCCCACACCCACAACACTCGAGATGGGGGTCGGCACCAGCACGGTGGCAAGTGCAGTTACGCTGGCACGGCGAACGGCGCTGCACCTGCTGATGCCGAACGTCCATCAAGGACAGCTACGGCAACCGCTCTCCCCACAGCTGTGGCACAATGAGCCAAAGGAGAGGGTAGCTGGCTATAATTTTAATTTCACCGGGGGAGCGACCGCGATGGCAACTACGGGTCGGCTTCCTCTGGACACTTCGGGGGCAACCTCGCAAACGAAACCTGGAGGGGGTCAGCCCTAGTGCGGTAGTGAACGCAGTCACGCTGGCAACGGCGAACGGCCCGGTTAAGAGCTTTAAGCCGTTCAAGTCCGCTGGACCGGACGGATTATTCCCGCACAGCTAATCAACACTTTGGAGACATCAGCTAACTGGCTGTATCACATTTTCACGGCCTGTTTGTCTCTCAACCATATTCCGTGCTCATGGAGAAGCGCAACGGTAATCTTTATTCCGAAGGCAGGTAAAGCCTCTCACTAGGAGCCGAAAGACTACAGACCGATTTGTCTGACGTCCTTCGCACTCAAAACCCGGACGAGAAAGACTACTGTCTGGTTGCTTTCCTCGACATCGAAGGAGCCTTCAATAACATTAGCCCAGTTGCTGTTAAAACCGCACTAACAGACATGGGGGTAAACAGGTCCCTAGTGGGACTGATCGACCAATTACTCAAAGGGTGGAAAATACTTTCATCTCTGGGGTCTGTTTATATAACACGTTACGCCACAAGAGGCACTCCTCAAGGCGGCGTTCTCTCGCCTCTTCTGTGGAACCTAACAGTTAACTCGCTGCTAAGAGACACATGTTGGGGCAGCGGCAAGGTGGTGGCGTATGCCAACGACTTGGCTGTGGCATACAGAGGCAAATTCCCACAAACCTTGTGCGATCTGATGCAGGCAGCGTTGCGAGACAGGTATAGCATGATCAGCATAGGCGGAGCTCTAAAAACTACTCCGAGCGAAGCTCTACACGTCTTTCTAGACCTCCTTCCTCTAGATATAGAGGGCTACCGAGCAGCGGCGACCGGGAATCGTCTGGCTGGATCACATGAACCAAAGGACATTCCACCATACTAAACAGTTTCTATTTTATTCCCGGAAGAACGGATCGCTGCGTGACTACTACAGTTAAGGAGTGCGACTTCACGGTAAACATCCCCAGTAGGGAAGACTGGGTTGAGTCGGACTGGTGCTATGGCGCAGAAGCCAGCATCTGCATATACACCGATGGCTCCAAACTAAACGGGAGGGTCGGCGGAGGGGTCTTCTCAAAAGACTGCGACTTAGAACTCTCCTTCAGATTACTTGATCACTGCAGTGTCCTCCAGGCCGAAGTCTGTGCAATCATGGAGGCCACAGCCCGGTTGGATCAGGACACTATCGACAAGGAAATATTCATTTTCAGCGATAGCCAAGCCGCCATTAAGGCACTCGGCTCTACCTCGTTCAATTCTGATCTAACGCTAAACTGTCGCTGATCTCTTCAGGAGATGGCCATGCAGAACTGTGTCAACATTGAGGGTAACTGTAGGGTAGCTGCAGAGCTTGCTGGGCAGGGTACTATCAAACAGGTTCTTCCTGACAAAGAACGCTTGGGTATACCCTTTGTAAAGTGCAGGCTAATGCTAAACGAATACACCTATCGACAAGCCAACGAAAGATGGCTTCAATCCCCAGGTTGTTTGATATCCAAATAAACCTGGCCAAAAAGGGATACAAAAAGATCCCAACAGATCTACATCTTAAGGAGGGCTGATATTTCCAAGATAACAGGAGTACTAACTGGCCATTGTATTATTGGGAGGCACGCAGAGAGACTTGGTGTGCCTTACCGCCGTTGCTGCAGGAGCTGCAAAGACGACGAAGTGGAAGAAACTGTAGAACACCTCATCTGCAACTGCCCCGCACTTAGCGGTGCAAGACGTCGCTCCTAGGTACTCCCTTTCTGGACAACATGGAATGTGATGTGGTATCACAAAGGGCCTAATGGTACTAGCCTAAGTGTGCCTCTTTGGCAGCCACTTCAATCTAACCTAACCTAAGAGCAAATAGAACTTTGACGGAAATGGCTAGGTGTATGTTGGAGGAATCGAAATTGCAACATGAATTTTGGGTGGTAAAAACTTAACGGAGAAAAAATTACTTTTCTTAGATATTCCAGTAGGACTAGAGGATATAGGTTGTACAATAAGGAAACAAAACAAATGTTAACTTCTAGAGACGTAATATGTTTTGAAAACTCTTTTCAAAGTAATACAACTTGAAAGAATGAGGATGGCTGTGAAGGGCAGAATAGCGATATATTTACATTTGAATTAACAAGGAATAAAATCAGTAGTTCGAGTAATGAAAATTGTAAACAAGAAATATTAAAATTTATTCTGTTGCAGATGAACAAACATTAGATGATCATAATAGCGAAACAAATGACTCAGTGGAAGTCAATGAAAGTTTAAAAAGAAAACGCGGAAGACCACGTATAGAACGGAATGGTTTACCTGGAAGACCAAAGAAAATTTATAAAGCTGAGGAGTTCTCTCAAGCGAACGAAATAACAACAATGGAAAGAATTCCAATAACAGTAAAGAAGGCAATGAATAACAAGTAAGGAAGTCTAAGTTCGGGTGAACCGAACATTAAATACCCAGCGTTAGTTTTCAGAAAAAGGGGGCGTGGTTTTCATCCGATTTCGCCCATTTTAAAAACCAATCTATTCCGAGCCTAAACAATAGCGAATTTGGTGGACGCGGCAACGCCCCTTGCTTATAAAGCTTTAACCGCTTCCATGAGCCAAAAGTACTGAATCGATCTTTTCAAGGGTTATACCATGTCCTATATATAACTTTGGAAAAGAAGGCGTGCCATGCCCATAACTTTTAACGTATTTTGTGAAATTTTTTGATATACGGATATACATATGTGTCCATTAATCAATATTTACATAATTTAAAAAAAGGGGGTGGTGGCACGCCCACGGATTTTATTATGTTGTTTGTCCCTATTTGAAGATCAGTTTTCATTGCCGATCTTTGTGATACTTTCACAGTGGCTTGTTAATAGTGAAATGTTGATATTTTGTGTACCTATTCACTTGTGGGCGGTGCCACTCCCATTTTCCAAAATATTACCAAAAAACCTTTAAACATCACTAATAACATCATCAGGTGAATGAGTGTACTAAATTTTAGCATTATATCTTTATCAGTTAAACAGATATTGCATATTCCGGTTTCCTAACTCTCGTTTAGAGAACTTTAGTCCAAAAAGGGGCGTGGTCGTTCACCGATTTTTCTTATTTTCTGTGGTAGTACTCTACATAAACATAACATGTCTGGTACCTAGTTATAGACGGAGAGCTGGCTACGGACAAAAAAAATATGATAAGGTGCAGTAAAAGTGATGATGTAAATACGTTCCTTACTAGTTGAGAATCGGTGTAGCGTTGCCGGCAGAAGTCCTTCCCGGGGAGGGATGCGTTGGCGTGCGAGCAAAGGTGTAAATTTTTATTGAAAAAAAAATCATAAGGTGCAGTTCTGAAACTTGGAGAGGCTGCAGTTTTTACCTCCTGAAATAAGGTAAAAGTATTGGCAGATCTCTAGGTCGGGGAAAAAGGGTTGGCAGAAGTCGACATAGTTGTAAAATTTTCATTGAAAAAAAATCATAAGGTGCAGTTCTGAAATTTGGAGAGGCTGCAGTTTTTACCTATAGAAATAAGGTAAAAGTATTGGCAGAACTCTAGGTCGGGGATAAAGGGTTGGCAGAAGTCGACAAAGTTGTAAAATTTTTCTTTATAATTTAATGATAAAGTGCAGCTCTGAAATTTAGGGGGGGGGGTTGGGTAGGGTGGGTGGTGGTTTAGTTATTAACTCTAAAAATAAGGTAAAATAATTTCCAGAACTCTAGGTCGGGGATAAAGTGTTGCCAGAAGTCGGCAAAGTTGATGATAAGGTGCAGCTCTGGCGATTTTGTTTGAAAGTTACTGAATGCTTAAAAAAACTTAATGCCGATTGCCAGAAGAGTAATTGAAGGCTAAGTATAGAAAAAACTATTATATATGTAGGTAGAGTCGACTAAAAATACACTTCCAAATATTAAATAATAAGGTGCAGATTTGGCTATTCGTTCTTTTTACTACTTATACATTACAAAAGCTGTGCATTAATAGACGGAAATCAACTTGATGGGACCAAAATGCGTCTCTTGATACCCCTCCCGACATTTTTGGGCACGCATTAGCACTCGGCAACTGTTGTAACAATTACCGAAAATTGGACTAGCATTCAAAACACCAATCTAACAATTTTACTAGCACCATTAAAACTAAGGTAATGGCTTTGACTCCTACATTCCTTTGTTATTATGCCAAAAGTTCACCGGCAGCCACTCCACAGCACCCACACAAACTCCGTAAACTCCTTTGTCAGTTCCTGGACGGCCAATGTCTCCATCCAACGAAAAGTTCCACCTGTGGTCAGACTTAACTCTGACATGTCTAATGTTTGCTCGGCGTATGGTGTGGCCCCACGACGCGACACCAACTATCTGTGTACCTGGTCGACGAAGCAGGCTCTTCTAGCACCAACTCTATTGAAAATGCCAGCTACCTACTGAAGATGTGGTAACATCATTAGTAATATATGTAATTAAGTTAATAAATAATACAATTTTACTTTTATTACAATAGCACTAATTTGTGTAATTTGCTTTGTTATGTTTCAATTTCACACATTCCAAGGCAAACAGCTGACTTCGAAAAACGTATAGCTCTTCCTCTTCTTCTTTCGATTCAAGCGTAACTCAGAATGAATATTTTTCGATCCGAGCGGAGCGTAGAGCGGGAACGTAATTGTAATGCAGAATAGGGGTGAAAGATGATGTAATAGATAGTGAAGAATCATTTCTATTGTAAGTGGTAAATTAAACTATCACTAAATAACAAAATATAAATAGCTTTCCCCAGGTTCATGAAAGGTATGAAAATAAAAAAAAATTATTACAAAAAAAGGCAGTAGGGTGTTAACTGCTTGTCTGCTGTATATTTTACTTGTTTGCTATCCGATTTGCGTTATTTTTGGCAGGAGTATACTACATTCTATTGGGAAGCACCTCACGAACTTTCATGAAAATACCTTCTTGAAATTTCAAGCAATCCCTTTTGAAAATAACTGACCCTTTTTGCTGAAAAGTGGGCGGCGCCACGCCTACTTCACCAAAATCCACAACATTTTTTTACAGTTAAGTTTTGCTTAAAAAGCTTATTATGTGTGTAAAATCTTATTTATATAACTTATACAATTATGCAAATATCGCGATTTTAATTTTACAAAGAAATTTTTCAGAACTGTGTTTAAAATGTGGGCGTGTCCGTTAACCAATTTTGTTTATTTTTACAGCAAAGAGTTAGCTTTATATGTTGAACACTTTCTCCAAATATCGTTTCAATAAATCAATTTTTACCCGAGTTATGGCATGAAAAGTTTTGTGGAATAATCCACCATAAAGGGGGGGGGGGCACGCCCATTTTTGAAAAATATTGCCTGTATTAATATAAATATCTGTGCTGAATTTCATTTTGCTATCTTGAGAGGTTTTTGACTTATGATTAATAATATTTCCAAATTTGTCTTAATCAAAAGTGGGCGGTGCCACACAACTTTTTAAAAATTTATTTAGAAAATTATTTGTTGCCTTAACGGTAACGTACACACCAAATTTTATCCTTATAGGTGTATTATGAACTAAATAATCACTCTTGTTGTATTTTCGAAAATATTATATATGTATATAGAAAGTGGGCGTGGCTTTTAATCGATTCTGCCTATTTTCAATAGCGCTCCGAGATAAGTTAAAAGGAACCTGCATACCAATTTTCATTGAGATATCTCAAGATTTACTCAAGTTATCGTGTTCACAGACGGACGGACGGACAGACGGTCAGACGGACACGGACATGCCTCAATCAATTTCTCTTTTCCTCCTGACCATTGTGATATACATAAGTCAATATCTATCTCGATTCGTTTACTACTAGGTATAAAAAGTACACATAAGTGGCCAAACCTGCCTAAAATTAATTTAAAAGCAAACATTTTTTTTCTGTATTACCAATTTCTGACAATATATTCTTCTTTTTATGCAATTAACCATCAAGTTGATTTCTGTCTATTAATGCACAGCTTTTCTAATCTTCTTCTTTAAATGGCCATCTAACCGCCTGAGCGATTTTGACCGTCCAACATAGCTCGCCAGTCATTTCTTCTTTACGCCAACTGGCGCCAATTGGAGACCCCACGAGATCGCAGGTCGGTCTCCACTTGGTCCTTCCATCGGAGTGGTGGTCTTCCTCTTCATCTGCTTCCACCGGCGGGTGCCGATAAGTATACCTTCTGGGCTGGAGCGTCTTCGTTCATTCGCACGACGTGGCCTAGCCAGCGAAGCCGCTGTGTTTTAATGCGCTGTACTATGTCGACGTCTGCGTAAAGCTCATACAACTCATCATTAAATCTTCTTCGGTACTCGCCGTCGCCAACGCGTAGAGGCCCATAAATCTTTCGCAGAACTTTTCTCTCGCATACTCCCAATGCAGCCTCGTCAGATGTTGTTAGTGTCCACGCCTCTGTACCATATAGCAGGACGGGAGCGATGAGTGACTTGTAGAGTGTGATTTTCGTGCGTCGAGAGAGGACTTTACTTTTCAATTGCCTACTCAGTCCAAAGGAGCATTTATTTGCAAGAGCAATTCTTCGTTGGATTTCTAGGCTGGCATTATTGTTGGAGTTTATGCTGGATCCAAGGTAAACGAAGTCCTTCACTATTTCGAACTTTTTGGTGCCAGCAGTGGCGTGGGTGCCAAGGCGCGAATGCGCTGACTCTTTGCTTGATGACAGCATGTACTTCGTTTTGCCTTCGTTCACCACCAAACCCATTTTTTCCGCTTCTTTTTCTAGTTTGGAGTACGCAGAGGTTACGGCACGGTTGTTAAAACCGATAATGTCAATGTCGTCAGCATATGCTAACAGTTGCACGCTTTTTTAGAATATTGTTCCAGCGCGGTTCAGTTCTGCAGATTGTATTATTTTCTCCAACATCAAATTAAAGAAATCGCACGATAGGGGGTCACCTTGTCTGAAACCTCGTTTAGTTTCAAACGGCTCGGAGAGGTCCTTCCCAATTCTGACTGATCTGGTGGTGTTGCTCAATGTCATTTTGCAAAGCCGTATAAGTTTTGCGGGGAAACCAAATTCAGACATAGCGGCATATAGGCAGCTCCTTTTCGTGCTATCGAAAGCGGCTTTAAAATCAACAAAGAGGTGGTGTGTGTCGATTCTTTTCTCACGGGTTTTCTCCAGGATTTGACGTATTGTAAAAATCTGGTCGATGGTAGATTTTCCAGGTCTGAAGCCACACTGATAAGGTCCAAACAGTCTGTTCACGTCAGGCTTCAATCGTTCGCACAATACGCTTGACAAGACCTTATATGCGATATTCAAAAGGCTGATTCCGCGGTAGTTGGTGCAGTTTGCAGGATCACCTTTCTTGTGGATTGGGCACAGAACACTTGGATTCCAATCTTCCAGCTTTTCTAATGTATAAGTAATAAAAAGAACGAATAGCCAAATCTGCACCTTATTATTTAAAATTTGAAAATGTATTTTTAGTCGACTCTACCTACGTATATAATAGTTTTTTCTATACTTAGCCTTCAATTACTCTTCTGGCAATCGGCATTAAGTTTTTTTAAGCATTCAGTAACTTTCAAACAAAATCGCCAGAGCTGCACCTTATCATCAACTTTGCCGACTTCTGGCAACACTTTATCCCCGACCTAGAGTTCTGGAAATTATTTTACCTTATTTCTAGAGTTAATAACTAAACCACCACCCACCCTACCCAACCCTACTCAACCCTCCCCCCCCCCCCTAAATTTCAGAACTGCACTTTATCATTAAATTATAAAGAAAAATTTTACAACTTTGTCGACTTCTGCCAACCCTTTATCCCCGACCTAGAGTTCTGCCAATACTTTTACCTTATTTCTATAGGTAAAAACTGTAACCTCACGAAGTTTCAGAACTGCACCTTATGATTTTTTTTTCAATAAAAATTTACACCTTTGCACGCACGCCAACGCATCCCTATCCGGGAAGGACTTCTACCGGCAACGCTACACCGATTCTCAACTAGTAAGGAACGTATTTACATCATCACTTTTACTGCACCTTATCATTTTTTTTTTCCGTAGCACTTGGTCTATTACGTAAACCTATCTCACACCATTCTGAAGTTATTAGCAGTCGAATTTGAAAATTGCTTGACTCATAAGTGGGCGGTGCGGTGCAGTGAAATAACGCCCATGGGCCTTATTTCCTTTTTAAAAAGGAAATAAAGCCCATGGGTGTTATCACCTTTTGCTGATGGGTGTTAATTCCTTTTTCGAAGAGAAATAAAGCCCACGGACGTTAAAAACGAATTAAAACAAGCTGTTTCAAGAATTAAGTATATGGTTTTCTTTATTTCAATAAATTTTAACATATTTGTTATGTTTTTATAAGGCGGGGTGCAATAGCGCCTTGTGAAAAAAGGCCTTTAAGGCCTTATTACACTATTGAAAGTGAAATATGGCCTTTATTTCAAAAAAGGCTTTGTTACACTTCGAAAGAGAAATAAAGTCTTAAAGGCCTTATTGCTCTTTCATTTTTTTTAATGAAACAATAATATTCTAATTCTTTTTGTATTTTATTGAATAGTTACACACAAATTTTAACCAAAGTGGCAAACGTGGCACGCGGAAGGACATCACCGTGGCGGTAGCCACGGCTATGGCACACACCCGGAGTTGGAATGGCGTAGCCCAGGGTTATTTTTTGAAGCGCGGCCGAAGGCCGCCTACGCGGAAAGGTGTTCTGCACTTAAAAATCGTGGATCGGGCCTCCGTAACTATAATCCGAAGCGGGAAAAGCAATATTTTGTTTCTGTGAAAAGTTATTAGTGAAAAACCGAAAATTGACCCGGGTCAGATCCCCAATTCGGGGCCCCATCCACGTTTTTTATGTGCAGGCCACCTTTCCGCGTAGGCGGCCTTCGGCCGCGCTTTAAAAAATAACCCTGGGCTACGCCATTCCAACTCCGGGTGTGTGCCATAGCCGTGGCTACCGCCACGGTGATGTCCTTCCGCGTGCCACGTTTCCCACTCTTTTCTCACAGGGTAATTTGTGAAAAAAATGCTAATCAACAGTTCGTGTTGCTCGCGTAAAATCCTATGGGCGTTATTTCTCTTTTAAAAAGGAAATAAGAGCCATGGGCTTTATTTCTTTTTGCAGATGGGCGATATTTCCATTTAAAAAGGAAATAAGGCCCATGGGCGTTATTTCCTTTTT